>CAJNDS010002035.1:360554-393054 GCA_905221605.1 Symbiodinium natans
TGTTAGTATCCCTTATTCACTTTTTGGGGGGGTTTAGGTTCCCTTATAAACCCCTTTAAGCAAAAAAGGGCACCCTTTTTAAGCCTAGGTTACTGGGCAGCCTAGAAACGGATGCTCCAAAGCAAAGGGCCGGTCCAAGGGTACCCCAACCTGACCTTGACACCCGTAAGTGCCGGGCGATGGACCTATAGTATAGTTGCCTTTGTCAGGAATTGTCAAACTGCACGAAGGAAATCCCGAAAGCTTGCGCAACAATGGAGCCTCATTAATTAGAACAGGGTGTTGGGGGTGATTATAGTAGAATTAGAAAGGGACCACCAGGTAATAATGTATTAGTAATTATTCCGACCCCTGTAGTAGTCTCCTACATACTGTAAAGACAATCTTACGGAGATGTAAGATGTGTTGGCTGGATTATTCAACCCTTGAAGAACCGAATGCCTCAAAACAGCCCCAAACACCCGAACCTTACATCAGCGGAGGGTTTAAGGTTTGGGGTTTTGGGATTTGGGATTTGGGTTACAGTCGCCCTTTCACCCCCCTGAATGTGCAGCACAAACCGATGCCCTAACGGCCAGAAAGAGAGCGAGGGCTGGCAAACCTTGAGCCCGGAGCAAAGGGCCTGACTACGCAGGACATGTTCCGCAAGTGAATAAGTTGCGCAAAGCAATAGCCATGGGTACTGTTAGGGTTTAAGGTTTAGGGTTCAGGGAATACGGTTTAGGGCTTAGGACTCGAAACGCAAGCTTGTGGCCGCCCAACGGTTCACCCCCCGCGACCCGTTCACAGCTTCAGTCCGTCTCCCACAACACCAAAGCCCCACCCACCCACCCCATACCCCGATAACCAAACCGAAAACTAACAGGCTCATAGCAAATCCAATCGCAAGTACACCCCCGCAAACCCTACACCCGAAGCCCCCAAACCCGAAACCCCGGACCCTAAACCTCAAATCCTAGACCCTCTACACCCTAGACCCTACACTCTAAACCCTACTCTTTTCTGAAGCGGACGGGAGGGGGGGGGGGGGGGGGGAGGGGGGGGAGGGGGGGGGGGGGGAGGGGGGGGGGGAGGGGGGGGGGGGGGAGGGGGGGGGGGGGAGGGGGGGAGGGGGGGGGGGGGGGGGGGGGGAGGGGGGGGGGGGGGGGGGGGGGGGGGGGGGGGCGGTCGTAGAATCCCCACGGGTGTGCAACCCTCCGGCATCTAGGACCGGAACGGTAGCCACCTCGAGGCCTTCTGACGTCCAAGGGTTTGGGGTTTAGGGTTTGGGGTCTGGGGTTTGGGGTTTGGGGTTTGGAGTTGAGGGGTTTAGGGTTTGGGGTTGAGGGTTTGGGGTTTAGGGGTTTGGGGTGTACGGTTTAGGGGTTTGAGGTGTGGGCCTTCGGGTTTGGGGGTTTAGGGTTTGGGGTGTAGGGTTTGGGGTTTAGTAGGGTTTTGGGTTTAGTAGGGTTTTGGGTTGGGGCTTGCGGTTTGGGGTTTAGAGGCACCTACCGTGGGGAGGACTTTGGGCATGGGGGTTTCGGGCCGTTAGTGCTTGTTGTTCTGCTGGCCTTTCATCCCCTCCATGCGTGGGGCGGGGGGGGCCTTGCTGGGGGCCTTCACTTCTGGACAGATAGACATGTTAAGCCCTAAGCCCTAAACCCTAAACCCAAAACCCAAAACCCTAAACCGTGACCTTGGGAACGTCTTCCGCAGGATGCGCCACACTCGCCCCTGCAGCGAAGCATGTAAACCACGTCGATGGCCTGCTTCATGTCCAGATGGCTACTATAGGGGTCAGAAGAATTGCAAATAGTGTTCCCTTATGGTCCCTTTTTTGCTTTTTACCATAGTAAGCCCCCCAAAACCCTATTCTAATTATGAGGCCCGTATATTCGGCGCCTGCGCCCATTTCTCTCGATTTCTCTGGGGAGGTGCTGGTCCTGCTCGACACGCCTGTCCGCTTCGTGAACGCTCGGGCTGCGAAGGAGTGGCTCGGCAAAGGTTCAGGGTTTAGGGTTTAGGGATTAGGGATTAGGGTTTAGGGTGTAGGGTGTAGGGTGTAGGGTTTAGGGTTTAGGGTTTAGGGTGTAGGGTGTAGGGTTTAGGGTTTAGGGCATGTGGCGCTAAGCATTTTTCAGGTGCATTCTTACATGGCTCTGCTTGCAACATGCTCGGGCCACCATTTGTTTGAGCAGCTTTGCTTGCGTTGCTCGAGCAGGTTTGTGTAGCTTTGGAAATGCACCTCCCCAATCTGCTTTATCTGAGCTCTGGCCAGTAACTTGCACACAAGGAGGTTGTTCCAAGTCTAAGCGTTAGGGCACTTTTTGCAGCCTGGACCCTAAACCCTAAAGCCTCATAGTTAGAGGGGATCCCTGCATAAGGGGACCCTCAGTTACAGCAACACCCGAGCAGGTTCGGAGCAACTCAGGTTGCTTCCTGGTTCTTGGTAAGGAACTCAGGAGTTGCGCGCCCTAGCAAAACCCAAACCTTACAATCTAAACGCCAGGTTGCCTTGGTCGCCCGGTGGTACCATTTTTTCCCGTTTTTCGATTCAAGGTTCCCTTACAAAGTAACCAACCCCCAAAGACGGGTGCCCTGAGAAAGATATGCCCACTGGGCTACCAGGTTGCCGATAAACCCTAAACCCTAAACCCTAAACCCTAAACCCTAAACCCTAAACCCTAAACCCTAAACCCTAAACCCTAAACCCTAAACCCTAAACCCTAAACCTTATTTGGACACTCCTGAGGTTGATGGTTGAAGTCAGCTTGACCTGTGAGACGATGCGGCTTGGCGCAAAGGTAAAGCCCGAACCGGCGTAGGGCCTCTAGGCTTCAGGGTTTAGGGTGCAGGGGAAACCCTAAACCCTAAACCCTAAACCCTAAACCCTAAACCCTAAACCCTAAACCCTAAACCCTAAACCCTAAACCCTAAACCCTAAACCCTAAACCCTAAACCCTAAACCCTAAACCCTAAACCCTAAACCCTAAACCCTAAACCCTAAACCCTAAACCCTAAGCCCTGAACTGGTAGGGTTTTAGGATTTAGGCTTCATAAGGCATCACAAGCTTAGGGTGCTGCGGCCTCAGTTGAAGGTCGAGATTGTCGGCTCCAGGGGTCGAAGGCTTTAGGGGCCTTAGGGTTTAGGATGTAGGGTTTCGGGTTTAGGGTTTAGAGTTTAGGATTTAGGGTTTAGAGTTTAGGATTTAGGGTTTAGAGTTTAGGATTTAGGGTTTAGGGTTTAGGATTTAGGGTTTAGGGTTTAGAGTTTAGGATTTAGGGTTTCGGGTTTAGGGTACGGGGGCAACCGAAAGGAAGGGACAAGGAACTATCACCCCCAACAGTCGCCAGACTATGTTCCCCAGACCTACCAGAAACAAAAGACACAGACCAGAAGAACCGGGGAAAGGAGTAGGGGCTGTCCTTGACTAAGCAACCGGAACCCACCCCAAACCCCCAACGACGAGGGCTCTACTTTTTGACGCACAAGGCACTCAGTCCCGGCCATCCTTGAGCTAAGGTTGACGGGTTTTCAACCCTTTCTATACAAGGTTGAGGCTTGCTTGGAGGCTTTTGGGGCTGAAATGTCTCCCCCCAAGGACGCCGTGAGGCACCCTCCGACGGGCCTCTACTTCAGACAGAAGTTCGTCGCGGTACTGTGGTGTGAGCTTGGAGGTTCATGGTACTTATTAGCCAATTACTAACTGCACTTCGGCCTGTACTTATAACCCCATTAGGGCACTTAGGGGGCTTTAGAAGTGGGTTATAAGTACAGGTATAATTGGTTAATAAGCACCTTGAACCTCCAAGAGGGTCTTCCTTCTTAACAGAGGGGAGACATGCGGGGCGCCGGAATTCTGCTACTTGCCTCGTGATGCGTGAGGGAGCGAGGACAACCCCAAGCCCTAAAAACCCAAGTCTCTAGTTCCCAGTTATGTGGATTCATAATGCTTAGTACATGAAGATGTATAATTGCTATGCTTGTTCGTGTTGCGGTGTTGGGGCCTGCTGGGCCTGATTGGCTCTATAGGATCCTTGTTCCTTGATTTCGTATCCGGCCAAGATGTGGCGTCTCTCCCTTTGACAGCGTGAACTCTTTATAGGCTGCCCAGGAGTGCCATTACTCCCATTTTTGGGGGGTTTTAGGTTCCCTTAAATGAACCCCTTCAAGTAAATATGGTTTTTTTCTTAATCTTAGGTGACTGGGCAGCCGAGTGTGTGAACTCTTTAACAAAAAGCTCATGAAAGCTCTGGCTCGCAAGGCGTTTTTCCGGAAGTCCCACCGCTTCCGTCAGCAATATGCACACTGAGCAGTGGCACCCCCTACACCCTGCTTGGAGATTCATGGCTTCGTGGGCACCTAGAAGTAGGGTTAGAAGTGCTCGAAGTAAGGTTACAACCATAGCTACGATACTTATAACTAACCCTACTTACAAGTACCAGTGAACCTCCATGTAGAATCCCACGAAGTCGCAGGAGAAGTCGCCAGTGTGCAGTTGGGGGACTCCACGTGAGAGCAGAGTTCCATTGCTTGTTTTCGCCGTGACCTGCCAACCTTGTTTTTGCAGTGCCTTCCGTCCTGCTTTGTGTGGCCGCAAGGCAGCGTAGTTGCGAAACAGTGCTAGTGGTACAAACGTACCCCAAGATACCCAAATCCAAACCCTAAACCCTAAATCCTTCAAAACACCAGGTGCCCAATCCCCGAGATGAATCCGAATTCTCACAACTCCCCCTTGTTAATTTTGGGTCCATCGGTGTAGCTGCGGGGGCTTAAAACGAATGGGCCACGTTGGGCGCACTGGGAGGGTCGGAGCACTTAGTAAAGCAAGTAAGGTTATAAGTGCCATTGGGTTTAGGGTTTAGGGTTTAGGGTTTAGGGTTTAGGGTAATGGGCTTATAAGTGCAGTTACCTTACTTCTCACCCGACTTACTAAGCCCCCTGATCCTTTAAGCAGAGGTCATGCCATTTGCCTGCCTGCGCTTTCCGAACAGGCCACGTGATGTAGGTACGGAAGCGCCTGCCACTTGGATGGCACCCGGATCTCTTGTGGATCAAGGCTACCATATCACTCCAAGAACCTGGGAGTATTCCGTGGTGATTCCTAAAGAAGTATCCTAGAATCCTAGAGGTACGCATACGACTACCTGCAATCCCTAGCCCAGCAGCTTTTGAGTCTTGCTGCGCAACCCTCCTCATGCCGCACCCCTTCACCTTTAATAGGGTTTAGGGTTTAGGGTTTAGGGTTTAGGGTTTAGGGTCTAGGGTTTAGGGTTTAGGGTTTAGGGTTTAGGGTTTAGGGTTTAGGGTTTAGGGTCGGCCAACACAACTCCAGCCGATTCCCTCAGATTTCGCGAGTTGCCTCTACTTCAAGTGTAGAGCTGTCAACACGTGGGACCACCCGGACTCATGGACCAAGGCAGCGAATGGTCTACTATGCATATAAGAAGTAGTACAAGAGCAAGAAGTAGCACAATAGATCGCGAGAACACTATTCAGATGCGAGGTGCAGTTCCTGTAGCGCCTAGCTTTTCTCGAAACACATGTGTGGACTAGGTCCAGGATCCATTCTCGTCGCGGCTTTGTTATTCTGAACACACCTGCTACTGTCCTGCTCGCTCGCTGGTGATTCTTGATTTAGCTAGCTCACCACGGAAGATTTGGTCACCTCACTAACGTGTGGTCCCTTTTGGGGGTGCTTGTTACAAGGCAGCCCCTTCTATTTCGGGTACCCAAACAGGGGGGCCATAGTTTAGAGAACCGACCACGTTCGATCTCTCCAGCGACGAGCATGCAGGCGCATCGACATGTACAACAGCACACGCAGACAGCAAGTAATTCAGCATTCTGCAGGTGGCACCGAAGATGCCAAGAAGGACTATAGAGGTTCGGAATACTTACTAATAGTGTTCCCCTATGGTCCCTTTATCAGTATACTATAGTAACCCCCCAAAACCCTATTCTAGTTATCAAGGCCGCTCTAGTAGACATCCCATTGTGGAGCTTGTTTGTGCAGGGTGTAGGGTTTGCAAGGTTTAGGGCTTTAGGGTTTACGATTCCCCCCTCAACGGCAAGCTGGTGCCGACCCTGCCAAGCGAAGGGCAAAGTCATGCTGAACGGCCTCGAAGGGTCCGTTGATTGAAGGGACCAAGGAAGGGTGAGGAACAATCAGATGTTCTGGTCAGGGATGGTGGTTCATGAAGCAACTAAACCTCTAAACCCTAAACCCTAACCCCACTTCCGCGGCGTGTCATTCATTTTCACCCGAGGCCGGGCAGTGTTTTCGGGCTTTGCAATAAAGTGCTCGGTGTCCAGCCGTACCCTGCAAGGTAATCAAACTAGGAGCAGTAGGAATCCTGATACTAAATAAAGTAACAAGAGTATTAATAATCATTGTAATGTTTGAGTACTAGTGATACTAAAAGTAGTAAGAGTCTAGTCATTGTAATGCTTGAGTGACCACGAACTTACTGTCCAACTTACAGCATAGAGGCTCGCATTCTGAAGCTCATTTGAATGTTTCCACTGATTGAAGACGTGGGTTTCAATCTACCCTAAACCCTAAACCCTAAACCCTAAACCCTAAACCCTAAACCCTAAACCCTAAACCCTAAACCCTAAACCCTAAACCCTAAACCCTAAACCCTAAACCCTAAACCCTAAACCCTAAACCCTAAACCTAAATCAGGTTTTGACTAGCAGTGGGTGTTGATCGGGATGTAGCACTTGGATTGCGCACGCCGTTTTTCCCAGAATTTTGGTTCGCGGGTCGAAGCCCTTGAGATGTGGTATAGGGTTTATGGTTTAGGGTTTAGGGTTTAGGGTTAGGGTGCTTCAAGGTGTCTCAGAGCAGCCTATTTTGAAAAATCCTTCCAATACTTCCAGGGGGCCCTCCCCCAGTGCAGTTCGGGGCCAGGGGCCGCTCCAAAACCCGAAATCGCTTATCCTAGGACGCAGAGAAGGCCCAATTTCCTATTTTGGTTTAGGGTTTAGGGTTTAGGGTTTCGGGCTTAGATGTTAGAATCGCAGCGTTTTGAAATCGCCGCGTTTGGGGAAAGCCCGAATCGCGCGATTTGAAGGAATGTGTAGAAGGGTTGAGGGAAGCTGAATGATTTTCTGGGGTTCGTTAAAAAGAAGGGTTGAGACAGAGGCTTGAAGGGGATCTTGGGGAAGCTGAATGATTTTCTGGGGTTCGTTAAAATTCATTCAAGCAGCTTCGCTGCTGAATTTCCTGACCCTCGACTGGAGTGGAGCTGGACGACGACTTCTTCTGCCGGAGGTCTGGCCCTCAGTCTGGGAGAGAGACTCTGAAGCTGCGGTTTAGGGTTTAGGGTTTGGGGGTTAGGGGTTAGGGGTTAGGGATTAGGGTTTAGGGTTTAGAGTTGGCAGAGCATTTGGCTCAGAGGCTCGGAGGCCCACAAGCTCTCGTTTCTGGGGTTCACTTGAGCGATGTTTGAAGCCTTAGTAACTTTGTTGTACTTGTGTGAGTGAGCAGATCCTCAGCTAATTTCAAGATCGTAGATACCATTTTTGGTAGCGATGGCGCCGAAGAAGAGAAAATCGCTTTCAGCTGCAGACGGAGAGCAAGTTGAACAGAAAACCCAGATTCCAGAAGACGTCTTGGCAGAGCTGCGCGCTTTAGGCCATGAGGTGGACGCTTCAGATCTCATGATGCCCCTGCAACTTCGCGGTGTGACTGCAACTGCACTCGCCATTCTGGAGGCGCGGTTCGTTCGCATCTTCAGCAAGAAGTCCCAGAAGATACAACTTGTGTGTAGGCGGTGCTCTTGGTCTTCAATGGCGACCGGAGTGTGCAGGGGAGTAGAACACGCCGTGCACTTCGCGAACCCCAACCCCTCAGATGTGCAAAGGTACCTTGAATCTCGCGAGCTTGACTATGATGAGAAGAGAGCAAAAGCCTTGACAGAGTACAAGAAGTTTGGGAGCAGGACCAATGCTTGCGCCAACCCTAACCATGTGACTCCTCAAGAGTTGAAGGTTTTGAACGCACAGAAGCATCCGGCGGCCAAGCTCTGGTTTGAGCTTCTCCGTGCTCCTGAGGCGCGAGCCATGCTGCCAGAGAAGCAGCCTCGGCCTGCGATGGATCAAGAAGGTCTTGAGAGACTCCACGCTTTGAGCATCTTTCAGAACCACCAGTCCTTTATGTCCGTGGAAAGCAACATGACAAAGCTGTTCTTCAAGAACTTGGCGCCGACATACAAGTGCCCAACCCGGTTTAAAGTTCGAGACGTGCTGGATTCCACAGCTGCGGAGCTGGAGGACTATAAGCAGAAGCTTCTCAAGCAGGGTCCATTTTGCCTTTGCACCGACGGTGCGACGATTTCTGGCCTCGGCTTTTTGAATGTCGGCATCATGGACTCGGGCGGTGTGTGCCGGAGTGCTAACTTCCAACATCGATGTTGGAGATAGTGTGAATGTCTAAGCCCTCAACCCCAAGGCCAAAAGCCTGACCAGCTTGTAATGTCTGCGCAGGTGTTACCATTTGGACCATATTTCGATGGTTCATCGTGACAGCACGGCGGCTGGTCTCGCTGAAGTGCTGCGGCCTTACGCGCAGCACAGAAGCGTGTTCGGGATATGCGCGGACAATGCGGCCAACATTCAGGCCATTTCTGGTGTGGAAAGCTTGTGCAGGTTTGTTTCTCCCATAATTAGAGGGGAAGCTTTGATAGGAGCGAAGAAGGCTCTGAAGTCTAAATTGATTTTACCAGTGGCTGCAAAAATCATTTTGCACGTTCTTGTGTGACCGGAACAGTCGGAGTCTGCAGATGTCTGCAGAGGGCCTTTCTCAGCCCATGATGTTCTTGCAGGGCTGGCAGAGGATGTTGGACGTCTGCAATCGAAACAGGTTCCTAATGCCCAAATGATTTTTTCAGTGGTGGCTAAAATCATTTTGGTCGCTCTTGCGCTAACCTGGACTTGCAGGCCGCCATTGCCATCTTGGCTGCCGAGCGTCAAGACTTCGTGCTCCCTCTACGCTGTATGGAACACGGCATGCAGTTGTTACTCAAAGATGTGCGAGCTGCGATACCATGGTTGGAGAAGGCGACGAAGGAGCGGGGTCCATGCCAGGCGTTGAGGATTGGTGTTTCGTAAGGTTCTAGAGCCCTGAAGGGCGGGGGCGGGGGGGGGAGGGGGTGGGGGGGGGCGTGCGAATGATTTTTCCAGGCCCCGAAAAAATCATTGGGGGGGGGGGGGGGGGCGTCATTTACGATATCCCGAACCTCCAACCACAAGTTCACTTGTGCCCTCAGGAGGTGAACGCTGCAATCCGCACGGTTCGCCGCTCGAAAAAATTTTTCGGGAAACTCAAGGCAGGCCAAGAACTGTTCTGTTCCGATGTATGGCTATAACGTGTGCCCAGCATTCCCTGCTAGGCCTCCGGGCTAGTTCTCCAACACCGGAGAAAAACAAGACACAACTCGTGGTCCACGATGGCCGTGAAATGGGTACAACACCGGGCAAAGGTTGCCGAGCTACTTCGAAGTGAAGGCCCTGAGAAGCTTGGGCATTCCGCCAGGCAACGCAAAAAATTGCAGACCGCCTTGTTGGCTCTTGAGCGCCGCCCCCTCGAAGCACGCATCAGACGTGCTGTCCCCGTGATGTGGGCAGTGACTTCCGCCAGCAAGGTCTTTGCTTGCGCCAGGCTACCAGAAGCACTGGGCGTATGGTGCCTTTTGAAGAGTCGCCTCGAGGAAGCCTTGGAAACTTGCGATTTCAAGGACAGTGGTGAGAACAATGGGACGGTGGAGCTCAGGAAGAACAAGGTTCGCGAGCTTTATGCGCGCAGGAAAGAGCAGTTTTGCACGGACATGGTGCTTGCGGCCAGCATCTTTGACCCGCGCCCTCTTTTTGGTCTCGAAGAACCGGATCATGCGCACGCAGCTTTTGTGATGGCCCGAAAGATTCTACCCAACAAGTTTTTCGACTCGACCGAGGTTCAGGAGGCCTGTGTGTCCGACATGGACGACTACCGTGCGAAGAAGGGCCTGTTCCGGGACACGGACTTCCCGACATCGGATGCACCTCTGTCAGAGGCTTGGAAGGCGAAAATGATTGTCTAGAGGCCGTCTAAAATCATTTCCTCGGTTCCCGTGCAGGTAATCGCGTGGTGGAAGAGTCGCCAACCTTCAAAGCCTCTGGCTGTCATGGCCGACAAGTTTTGGTCTTGCGCAACATCGCAAGGCCAGTGCGAACGCTACTGGGCCTTAGCCAACAGGGATCGCTGTGCCATCCGGAACCGTCTGGCCATCGACACGCAGAGCAAGCTGCAAAGCGTAGCAATTAATCTTTGGGCCGTCGTGCCCGACATGCCCCAGCCCGTACCCCCAAGCATGTCTGGCTGCCTCAGTTTCACCAAGCTTTCCGCAACACCTTCACACGGGATCTGTGGGGTGCAAGCAATCATTAGGCGAGATGTTCGGGCAGAGGTGCAGGACACATTTCCCGAGGATGATGAATTGTCCTTAGCCTCGTCCTCTTCTAGCAGTTCCGATTCGGATGAGTAGTTCAGGGTCTGATGACGTTCACTTGTCACGATGCGCGCAGCATCAGGGGTGGGAAGATTGCAAGTGCAAGGAAGGAAACGCAATACTTTACTGCATTAGCATCCGCAATACATTCCGCACTCGCGCAAGCTTCCCAAGCAGCCGGAAAGTCTGCCGTGGAGCATGGCATTTTCAGCTGCAGTCGGGAGGGATGAACCAGTCGGCAGGACTGCAAAACTCTTCGTGCACATGTGCTCCTTCACTCTTGATCATTCCGATTCTCACCCTACTGCCCAATTGCCGAGGTCATGTTCTTATTGGTCCATCCCGGTGTTGCTGTGACACGCCAGCGGCCCAGTTCTGAGTTTCAGGGCGTCCCTGCAGCCCAAAATGATTTTTGCAGCGCTGGCAAAAATCATTCTGGCGATTTTCCTGAGGGGTTTCTGGGCCTCAGGCCAAGGGTGGAGTAGGTTTGCCTTATGCCCCACACACGAGGTTCATGTGGGCGTGGTCCTTGGACTTCCATGTAGCCCGGCGATTTCAGGCGATTTGTTGGCGATTTGTAGCGACCCAAGCCCAATTGACGTTCCAGGTTTTCTGTCTTCTGCGACGTGTATGCATGCCCGCCTTGTTTCTTAGCGCTGGGTTGGGCACAAGTGAAAGCTGGAACTTCCTTCCTGTCGGCTAGCCATGGCCTCCTCTTCCAGCAGTTGTGCTGGCGTGTGTGAGACACGTGAGAAGCACCTCGGCTCATGTCTTGAAAGGTTTCTGTCCAGAAGGGCGTCTAGTCTGCTTTAGTATCAGTGTTCATGCGAAGGATACCTCGCTATGGCGACTTGCGCCTTACTTTGACGGATTTTTGGTTAGGAAACTTATAACTCCAGTTATAAACGCATTTATAAATGGCAGCGAACTCCCATTTAGCCGGCATTTATAAATCATTTATAAAACTCCCAGCGAGGCCCGGATGTGGGGGTCCAGCGAGGTCCGCGGGATGTCCAAAAAACGACATACAGGGTTGAAAAAAAATTGTATTTTTCCAAAAAAAATTCGGGCTTTGCGGGCGACACTTTTTGGAGCTACGGTCTGCACGTTTTCAGTTTTGTCACATTCCAAAAACTTCCCATGATGAATCAAATTGAATCACATGAATCATCACTTAGGCGACACACGCGCGCACACACACACACGCACACACATTGCGTCGCACATGACAGGATTTCTAAATCTAAGAAAGAATCCAACACCTAACCAAGTGGGTTTACAAACCGACTTTGTACTTGCCATTCACCTATAATAGAGATGGCGTGGGCCAAAGGCAATGTTTGGCAGCAACAACAACAACGACGACGACGACGACGATGACAAGGAGAATAAGCATAAGAATAATAGCAACAAGAACAGCAAGAACAACAGAACAATAAGAACAACAATAATTTTTATAAGGTTTAGGGTGTGCTGCATGGGGACGGGGAACTCAAGCCTATTGCGACCCTATATTTATATTTGTATATATGATCCCCCCCCCCCTCACCTTCCCTCCCCTCTCCTCCCTCCCCCCGCCCCCTGTCCGCTGTGGTGTGGTTGCGGGTTGGTTAAAAGGTTTAGGGTTTTAGGGCTTAGGGTTTGAGAGTTTAGGGTTCAAGGTTTAGGGTTAGGGTTTAGGGTTTAGGGTTAAGGGTTTAGGGTTTAGGGTTTAGGGTTTAGGGTTTAGGGTTTAGGGTTTAGGGTTTAGGGTTTAGGGTTTAGGGTTTAGGGTTTAGGGTTTAGGGTTTAGGGTTTAGGGTGCAGGGTTCAGGGTTCAGGGTTCAGGGTTTAGGGTTTAGGGTTTAGGGTTTATTTAGGGTTTAGGGTTTATTTAGGGTTTAGGGTCTAGGGTCTAGGGTTCAGGGTTCAGGGTTTAGGGTTTAGGGCTTCAGGTTCAGGATTTAGGGTTTAGGGTTTAAGGTTTAAGGGTTAAGGTTTAAGGTTTAAGGTTTAGGCGGCTGGGGGGGAGGGCATACGGGGGAGGGGGGGGAGCTGGCGAACCGAGAAATATATACACATATAAACACTGAACCTTTATAAACCCAGCCACCTCCCTTCCAAACCCCACCTCACACTCCCACTCGTCCCAAACCCTAAGCCTCAAACCCCAAGTCCTGAACCCTATACCTGAAACCCTAAGACCCTAATACCCTAAAACCCTAAGTCCCAAACCCAAAAACCCCACAACCCCGAAGCCATAAACCCTAAAACCAAAAACCCTGAAAACCAAAACCTTAAACCCTATATAACCCGAAGGCCTAAATAACAGGGATCGGGGGGAAACCAAAAACCCTGTACCTTAGAAGCCCCTCCTTGAAGAAGGGGAGGCCGCCTCAACCACGATAAATCCTGAACCCCAACCTCGCTCCCGCCATAAACCGGGCGCGGGCCGGTCCCAAACTCCCACACGCCCACCCCTCCACACGCCCACCCCCTCCCACCCACCCTGGCCTGGGCGTGACGCGGCCCTGACACGCCCTGACGCGGCCCTGACACGGCCCTGACACGGCCCTGACACGCCCTTGACACGGCCCTGACACGGCCCTGACACGGCCCTGACACGGCCTGACACGGCCCTGACACGGCCCTGACACGGCCCTGACACGCCCCTGACACGCCCCTGACACGGCCCTGACACGGCCCTGACACGCCCCTGACACGCCCTGACACGACCCTGACATGACCCTGACACGCCCCCGACACGGCCCTGACACGCCCCTGACATGCCCCGTTTTCGCCGTGTTTGCTTTTCCAACCTCCCCATCTGGGCTCTAAAAATGGGGTTGGGAATCGTGGTTTTGGGTTGTTTTGGGTTTCAGGCGCCTTTCCCAGACCCCCGTTCTGGAGCCGAGAACGTGGGTCTGGAAATGGCGGTTTTCGTTGGAAGACCGGTTCCAACCCCCCCCCATCTGGACTCCAAAAAAAGGGGGGTTTTGGGTTATTTTGGGTTCCAGGCGCCTTTCCCAGACCCCCGTTCTCGAGCCGAGAACCTGGGTCTGGAAATGGCGGTTTGCGTTGGAAAACCTGTTTCACCCCCCTTTCATCTGGGCTTTAAAAATGGGGTTGAATCGTGATTTTGGGTTGTGGGTCCAGGCGCCTTTCCCAGACCCCGTTCTGGAGCCGAGAGTGGGTCTGGAAATGTCAGTTTTCGTTCGAAAACTTGTTCCAACCCCACCCCCCTGGTCTGGGCTCCAAAAATGGGGGGGGGGGGGGATCGTGGTTTGGGGTTATTTTGGGTTCCAAGCGCCTTTCCCAGACCCTCTCGTTGAGAACCTGGGTCTGGAAATGGCGGCTTTCGTCGAAAAACCTGTTCCAACCCCCCATCTGGGCTCTAAAAATGGGGGTTGGGAATCGTGGTTTTGGGTTGTTTTGGGTCCCAGGCGCCTTTCGCAGACCCCCGTTCTCGAGTCGAAACCTGGGTCTGGGGCGGCTTTCGTTGGAAAATGTTGGAAAACCTGTTCCAACACCCCCCCCCATCTGGGCTCTAAAAATGAGGTTGGGAATCGGGGTTTCAGGCACCTTTTCCAGACCCCCGTTCTCGAGCCGAGAACCTGGGTCTGGAAACGGCGTTGGGAATCGTGGTTTTGGGTTGATTTGGGTTCGAAAGCATCCGTACCAGACCCCCCATTCTAGATTTGGGGGATGGGGTTCAGGGTTTGGGGTTTAGGGTTTGGGGCTGCATGGGGGTGGCGAAACCCCTTGCATGGGGGTGGCGAAACCCCAAGCCTAAAGCCCTATACCCATACAAACCTTAAGCCTTCAACCCGAAAAAAACCCTGAGCCCTAGACCATCCCATGCAAAATTTGTTATATTCACCCTCCAAGAAATCAAGCCCCTGTTTTCCTTGTAGATAAACCTTGTCCCTAATGAGGGTTTAGGGAGGGTTTAGGGCAGAGCTGTTAGCAGGGGGCGGGGGGGGGAAGGGGAGGGGGGGGGGTACGGGGGGCCGAAGGGGGGAGAGCCCCAACCTAAAACAAGAACTATCATAATAAACATAGTGACACTTTAGGCGTCACGGGCGAGCCTCGTGGTGCATACAAAAGTTAAAACAAAGGCATCACGGGCGAGCCTCGTGGTGCACCATGGGCAAGCCACACGCGTGTTAAAAGACGCACAAAAATGTGTAAAACAAAGTGTCAAAACCGAGCACGGTGAAGCCAAAAAAATGACCAGGTGGAAATGTCAAAACCGAGCACGTTGAAGCAAAACATGGACGACGTGGAAATTTCAAAACATGCTCGTGGGGCATTTATAATTACTTAGCGAGGATTTATAAACGACTTGCAAATGATTCTAAATCAGTTCACAAATAGTTAGTATGTGCACTTGTAAATACTCTAAATGAATACAAGCGTTTGTAATTGCCCCTGCATTTATAATTGCAGTATAAGTATGTAGTGCACTTATAAACCCACTTGGCATGGTTATAACTTGACTTAGCTGGTTTATAAATCAGGTTATATTTGACCAATCCAAAAAACCATCAAAGTACGCACTATCCTCTTCTGGAGTCTTTACCGTCTCCAGCCTTGCCACAAGTGCGACCACGTGGCAAAGACTCCTACGTCTTGCACAAACCGCACCACACGCCCGTCACGGTGCACTTGGACAATAGGTTTTTGTCGTGAAGGCCTACAATGGACGCAGCTGCAGCATTCCAATGACAACCCTTGGTGTGGAGGCTGCATGGGTGCATTGCCTTTACAAAAGCCCAGGAGTGGAACGATGATCGCCCCAGCCCCGTTTCTGCTCGTCGCCGTCGCCGTGCTCCGAGTGTGTCTAATATGACAGTAACCCGCGTGATGGAGGGCTAATGACAACAATGATGACGCGCGATCATGCTTTCCCTGGACGTGTCAGGCCAAAAGCCGGCGTCAGTTAGTAGATGGCAAACACAGATGCAAGTTTGCAGCCATGTTTCGAAGGGGTCCGTGGCTGAAACAGAGAAAGCTCCTTGCAGGACAATTCAAAGCTCATGGAACTCCATGACTTTGTAGGGCTTGCTTCCTTTTTGTCTGCAGCGTCTCTTCTAGCCTGCTGGACGGTGGCGGGGGGGGGGAGAGGATTTTTGCGGGCCCCCAAAAATCATTCATTTCTCTTCAGGCCTTCAGAGGGGAGGGGGGGGGGGGGGGGGGGGAGGCTGGAGGGCGGGGGGGAGGGGCGGGGCGGGTTGGGGGCGGGAGAGCCCTAAACCCTGGAACCCTAGACCCTAAACCCTACCACTTGCAGTTGCCGTTCTGAAGGTCATTTTGCCTCCTCAACTTCTTCAAGAGGGTCCTCAACTTCGTTCAACAGGCCAGAGTCGAGCCAGAGTGGCCTGTGAAGACCAGGGAGTAATGAGGGTTGAGGAGTTAGGGTTTCGGATTCAGAGATGAGGGTTAGTTTAGGGCTTACGTTGTTAAGGCCATAGGGTTTCAGGGTTTTACGATTTTGGGGTCTAGGGTTTAGGGTTTATTGGCCTCCTGCACGACCCGAGGTATTGACGCAATTGACTATGAGCCTTCAAAGGGCTCTCCCAAGTGGCTGAAAATACTTCGTTGAGGGTTTCGGCAATTTTCGGGGTCCACACCACGGGGTTCAACGCTGCAGCCTTCTCTACACTGCAAAGGTGCTCGTGTCAAGCCCGCGTCAAGCTTCGCTTTTCTGAGACCGTCCGCCATGGATCTTTACCCAGAGTTCCTGCTTCCCGTCGCGTTGAGGAACAACATCTTTGTGAACGTCGTGCAGTTGAAGCTCGCCTCTTTCCTGCAGCCGGAAAGGCCACAGGAAGAGCCGGCAACAGGGCCAGCAACAGAGCCGGCAACAGAGAACAAGAAGCGTGGGCGCGGCCGTCCTAGGAAGGATGCACCAAAGCCGCCTTGCACTGAGCCTCGCGGAAGGTGGGACTCTCAAAAGATGCTTGGCGTGGGGTGGTGTAGAGTTTATAATTAAAGTGAAGGTCAGGGTTTAGGGCTTAGGGGTTAAGAGCCGTTTGTACTGAGGGCTTTGGATTTAAGATGCCTGAGAAGGAATCCGGTGGAGTACTAGAATGATTTGTTCGAGGGTCGCAAAAATCAAATTGGAAGTGTCACGCCCTTCTGATGCAAGGAAGAGCGCCGAAGACCAGATTCGCAACCTGCAAGCCGATCCAAGGGCAGTCTGCTGCCCAGTTGGCAAGTTCGGTGACCTGGTGAAGGACATCCTCCAAGACACCATCAAGGAAGCCAAGCTTCCGATGAACGTGGCCCGCTGCAGCAACCAGGACCTTGTGGAGGGAACCTGGGTTCAGTTGGTGACACACCGTTTCACAGAGGATGGCTTCTCGCCAGGCGTTATGGTGCTTATCACGCGTGGCTTGCGCGAGGGCTTGTATGAGGTCGACTTCTGCCCTTCCTTGCCTCTTGGTGCTGGGCAGAAAGGTTGCGCTACGCCGGAAGACGTGCGGCATGCACCCCGGACGGCAGAATGATTTTACCCAGCCCCCGAAAAATCATTACGCACTTCTCCACTCTATGCCGTTTAAACCCAAAACCCTCCTTCTTGCTCTACACCCTCATTACAACCTTCAACCCTCAACCCTAAACCCTAAACCCAAAACCCAGGTCAGCTTGCTGCACCAGATGGCAGCGACTCGGATTGACATGGGGTCCATGAAGAAAGGCACCATTGTGGAGATCATAGAGGAAACCCAGCCGAATATTTTCCAAGTCGTGGATGCCGACACCGGCAAGCAGGTCCGCAGAAATGTGCCCGGCAAGCTGTTGCTCCCGCGAGACCGCTGTGAGGAATTCCAAGCTCGCAGTGCTCATGTGCCCGTACGCATTTCGAGCTCAGCATTGCAGCTGCTGCAGGAGTATGCAGAGATGCATGCCAGCCACCGGCTCTCCCAGTGCCAAAGGCTCGCTTCGCACGCCCGTCGGATGACCATCAAGGCCGAGGACTTCGCGACGCTCAAGGCGTTGGAGAATGCTCGCACGACAGACGTGCATGCGCCGGCGCAGAAGCGCCACAAAGCGAAGTGAGAAGGTCTCAGCAAGCACCAGTATCTTGCTAAGTTTTGTCTTTATGCATTTCAGGAGACAGGAAGGAAATCTTTGATGAGCTGTTTAGTCTGTGTGCATTTCAGGAGTAGACATCAAACAGATCTTTGGCGGGCTGTTTTGTTTCGCAGTTTTGGGTTACGCAGAAAACCTTTAGTGAGCTGTTTTGTCTTTATGCAGCTGAGCAGAAATGTCCTGCCGGGCGTGGCGGGTTTTGGGTTTCGGGTTTAGGGTTTAGGGTTGAGGGTTTACGGTTTTGAGGGTTGAGGGTTGAGGATTAGGGTTTAGGGTTTAGGGTTTAGGGTTTAGGGTCCTAAACCCTAAACCCTAAACCCTAAACCCTAAACCCTAAACCCTAAACCCTAAACCCTAAACCCTAAACCCTAAACCCTAAACCCTAAACCCTAAACCTTAAACCTTAAACCCTAGCCTCCCCCGCGGGCCCCGCTCCCGAAACTGAGCTAGCCTCAAGGTCTGGGGTTTTGCGAGTTGCTAAATGATTTCTGCAACCCTGTAAAAAATCATTTAGCATCTTAACATCTTAACATTGAGCTCCCGCTGAGAATACACCCGCATGAATTTACCATTGTCAGCAAAATTGATCCATGGATGCCCTGGGCAGGCCTATGACGACTTCTTTGTCTTCCGTGGGTTTGCTGGTTTGGGGTTTAGGGTTTAGGGTTTAGGGTTTAGGGTTTAGGGTTTAGGGTTTAGCATTTAGGATTTAGGGTTTAGGTTTAGGGTTTAGGGTTTAGGGTTTAGGGTTTAGGGTTTAGGGTTTAGGGTTTAGGGTTTAGGGTTTAGGGTTTATGTGTCAGTGGCACTCCGTGACGACGACGATAACTGGACGATGACGACCCTTTACCTAAAACCATGCTTACCCGAGGCCCGAGACGGAATACAGCCAAGAGCGACAATGTCTTGGGGCCAAGTAGGCTAAATGAGTTTTCCCAAGCCTGCAAAATTCATTGAGCCCATTTCTCACGAGTGCTGCTTGAAAGCAGCACACGCTGCGATTTGGCATTGGAAACCCGAATCGCGCGATTTGCGTTTCCAACGGTTGAATACGACCAAATAAGAAGCGATTTGGGCCTGCGAGTTTAAATCGCAGCGATTTGATTCCGCGATTTAATCTTCTAAGGTTTAGGGTTTAGGGTTTAGGGTTTAGGGTTTAGGGTTCAGCATCTCTGATCCAAGCATTCACTAAGGGTGTTTGGCATCACCCCACCCACTCAGATCCCTTTCATTTGGCAACTTTATGTACCATTTCAATTCTTGTTGCCTAAGTCCCCTGAACCTTAAATCCTAAATCCCAAAAGCCCCAGATAGCTTTCAAAAACCCCAGAAGGCCTCAAAAAGCACCCTAAAAAAGGTGGAACCCAGGATTTGCCTGTTCCCGCACTGAAAATGCTGTTTTTCGGAACTGAAATCGACGGTTTCGGGGCCCCTCCAGTTTACCCCTAAAGCACTACCACAGCCCCAAATAGCTTTCACAAGCCCCAAAAGCTTCAAAAACCCCCCAAAAGGGGGGGACCCAGGATTACCCGAGGCAGGCCACGAAAAATCGTTACTGAAAACACCAAAGCCCGAAAACCGCTAAGGACAAAACGCAAAGTAAGAATCAAGTTTGCCGAGGCACGGGTGTGCATACCTAGACGAGTTACGGTGTGAGGTGGGACTGCGCCACCAATTAATATTGTTTTGCTTAACAGAAAAACGCGACGGAAAAGATTGCACATACCGTGCCCACGGGGCGTTTTTGACACCAAACGACACGAAAAGCGTCGAACCCGAAAAACTCATGCGTTTTGCCCAGGGAAAACACGGAGAAGATTTGGGCGAACGGGGTCACGGCCCCCCCCCCCCGACCTGTCACGCCCGTGACAGGTGACCCCGGGCTGTGGGGCCTGGACCCCTGGGACCCCCCGTAAATCCTAAGGATTTAGGATTTAGGATTTAGGAACCACGAAAACGCAAAATCACCCGACGACCCCATTGAGGTTTAAGGTTTAAGTGTGTATGGGTAGAGAGAGTTTAGGGTCAGGGTTTTTTTGGGTGTTTTGGTTCCCTTCTACGCGCCTTTAGACAAAAAAACGCACCCTTTTTTATTCCTGGGCCACTCTTGGGTCTCGTATCTGAGGGACTGCTGCACTCTTTTAGGGTCATGGTCGGGAGTATCTTACGTTCTGCTATCTGCTTGAGAACCCCCACCAAAATTGAAACATTATCATCCCTTTAGAGACTCTATTACCCCTTATAATGGAGTTGTTTTTTGGGGGGCTTCCTAATCCCTATATTTCTTGTAGAAGGAAGAATATGGTTTTATCTTTCAGTGGGTACTTAAGCAAGTCGTAGCATGATGTGGCATCTATGGGGTTTCATGAGGGGCATGCGGTTCTTGATGGTTTTTGAGACGACAACAGGGGGATGGAGCCGAGCGCAGGTTGATATGTGAGAGACTGATGCCTGTTTGGAAACACCAAGCCCTAACCTCAAACTTGGGATGTTCCCCCTGATGTGAACAGCCATAGGGATTATACCAGGGAATACGATAATCCCTATTCTGGACTGTTAGTATCAGGGGGAGCATCCCAAGCTAAACCCCACTTAATGCGCTGCGACGTCCTGTCGGGACTCTGGTCCTCCGAGCATTTAGGGTTTTTGGGAAGATAGGATTGCGGGCTTGTGGTTTCGTGGTGCTTCCCTAAACCCAAACCGCTTGAACCCTAAGCCTTTCTTTGAAGATGAACATGAGACTGTCGATTGAGGGAACCACCAGCCCAGAACCCCTATCTGCAGCTCTAGCAATTTAGTAGATCCCATAAGGTTTTAGGGTTTTGGGTTTAGGGGTTAGGGGCATCTTAGGAGACGTCCGCCAGGTCGTCGTAGGTGATGATGCCGCTGTGACAAGACAGGCGTGCAGAAGGAAGCTGCAGCAACTTCACCGAAGGAAGGCTGCTAAACCCTAAGTTCCAAGCCCTAAACCCTGTCCCAACCCTCCCATTCTTTCAGGCTATGCAAGCTTGCTTCATAGAATGTCGTGCCGTCCATGGACATGCCTCTTATGCACCTATGTATCCTTCCCCTACCCATCATACGAGGATTGTGCTTGCGAATGGCGGGGGAAGGGTCGGGGTTCCGCTCCCCTCACTCGCGGCTTTTACCCCTCGAAGTGCTGAAAGTTGCTTTTAGGGTTTAGGGTTTTGGGGTTTAGGGTTTAAGGGTTTTAGGGTCTTAGGGTCTTGGGGTCTTAGGGTCTTAGGGTCTTAGGGTCTTAGGGTCTTAGGGTCCTAGGGAGAGAAGAGGGAAGCCAACGTCAGCGAGGAAACAACCCAGGGCCAACCTTAAGCCCCTCCTAGGGTTTAGGGTTTAGTGTTTAGGGTTTAGGGGAATCCCATGAGAAACTTGGTGGGGAACTCTGTGGTTTTTGATTGCTGCTGAGGTTCATGGGCTTAGATGCTTGCTTTCTCTTTTTCTTTTCCGAAGCCTCCATCTGAGGGTAGTTTCATGGGCTCAAATATGGTCCAGAACCTCCTTGACAGGGTTCCGATGTATGGGCCCTTCATGTGTACACGGGACTTCGGAGCAATATACGGGTCGGAATAATTACTAACAGTATTCCCTTAGGGTCCCTCTATTAGAAATTTACAATAACCCCCAGAACCCTATTGAAATTCTTCATGCCCCTACATGACCCTTTTAAGGGCCCAATACTAGGGAACTATATAGGACCCGGAGTAGGCCCTTATTTCCTTTTTTAGGGTTGGGGTTCCCTTGTAATCCCCCGAAAACCAAAACGGGCACCCTTGTTCATTCCTAGGTTACTCCTGGGTCTAGCTTTGAAGGGCCCAATATACTAAGGGAAAATGGAAGGACCCTGAGATGCCAACCCTAAACCCTAAACCCTAGACCCTAAACCCTAAACCCTAAACCCTAAACTCTAAACCCTAAACCCTAAACCCTGAACCCTAAACCCTAAACCCTAAACCCTAAACCCTAAACCTAAGATTGCCAGCTTCCTCCGCGCCTGACATCGCAGCAGGCCCGCCGAGCAGCGCCGCTGCGTTAGAGCAGCGTTCTTATCCCCCTCCCCCTGGTTCTTAGCACGTAGGGTTTAGGGATGTTTAGGGATGTTTAGGGTTTAGGGTTTAGGGTTGAGGGTTTAGGGTTTAGGGTTTAGGGTTTAGGGAGGGAATTAGGGCCGCAAATATACCCTTTCAAGGATTCTGAATGAGGGAATTCGGGCCCTATGTTTACCCTTTAACAAGGTTTCTGAATGAGGGAGATGAGGCAGTTAGGGCCCTGGATGTACCCTTTAAAGGATTCTGTATGGTGCCTCATTCCGTCATCCCCTACTAAGAACCAGCCAGTATCTGGTGTCACATGCCCACAGCGGCTCCTCCAGCATCAAAAGCACGGAAGTATCTCCAGCATCAAGAGCACGGAGCAATCGTACTCGGAGGTTCATGGTACTTATTCAATTATAACTGTACTTCTAACCATCTTAGGGCACTTCAGGGGCTTGTAAGTGGGTTATAAGCAGAGCAATTGGTTAATAAGTACCATGAACCTCCAAGTAGGAGCTTGCGGGGAGGATGTTGGCTAGTTTGCCGGTGTGCGTAGGCTTTTGTTTCAGGGATGCGGCGACGGACAGTCGTTCATTGAGTGCTCGTGCTGATGACACAGGAGAGTTAATGATGGTCTCTCCTGGTGCTGCGCTTCTTTGAAGGATGCTTTGGAAGGAAGTCCGCGGCAAGGGCATGTTCGTGACAGCAGACTAGGGTTTAGGGTTTAGGGTTTAGGGTTTAGGGTTTAGGGTTTAGGGTTCATTGGCTTGCCGTAGCTGGTGGCCAAGCCGTGTACAAGTTCATACCGCATCCGGCATATCCCGCGTTACAAAGACATGCAAAGGAGGAGAGGATGGCCCGCAGATGAAAATTCAGGTGCTGAACCCTAGACCCTAAACCCTAAACCCTAGACCCTAAACCCCCCCAAAGCACCTAACCCCTGCACCTCAAACCCAAGCTTGTTCAGTCGATTGTCCTTGCAAGCATCGGGGAGTCTTGAGCCCTTGAGCCGCCGCAGATGTAGCCGGAGATGCCCGTGGCAAGCAGCAGCCTAAACGAGAGTGTGGAACAGGGCTAGACCCTAAACCCTAAACCCTAAACCCTAAACCCTAAACCCTAAACCCTAAACCCTAAACCCTAAACCCTAAACCGTTACAGAGAGTCAGTTCTGGGATGCCTCGACAGTGATGCCATGGCTATGTTGGCATGGATCTCCGTGTGGTTCTTCTTGCTTGCAGGAGCTTGCAGAACCCAGTGTATAGCTACCCCCTTCACAAAGGCCGAACATGCACCTTGTTGAGTTTGGGGTGTAAGGGTGGGAAGGCAGGGGGAAGTCGAGGTGCGCAGAGACTCTGAAAGACAGGCTTGTTTCAAACTTCTTTTGGGCTTGTCAGCTTGTCTTGGGACGTGCAGCCGGGAGCAGCAACAGCCAGGACTTTCTCACAATCCCTGTATGGGGATTCGGGACGGTTTTTTTCCCGCCATTGAGGCACGACAGTCGGAGCAATTCCGTCGCACAGGTCCACTAAACGTCACCTTGGTAGCCCCTTATCCCTTTGTTTGGTTCCAGGTTAGGCTGCCCTTACGATCAGTTGGATACTGGGCTACTAAACCCTAAAACCTTAAATCCTAAACCCTAAACCCTACGACCCTAAAGCCCTAAACCCTAAACCGCTAAAGGCCATACACCTTGAAGTTACGGGTCAGACATCCTCAGGCTCCGATCGGCTCAGTCTTTTAAGCCCTTTGGCTCTTCACCCCTCATCTCCAAGCCCTGAACTCTCGAACTCCAGATCTTCCTGACACCCTAAACCCTAAACCCTAAACCCTAAACCCTAAACCCTAAACCCTAAACCCTAAACCCTAAACCCCAAACCCTAAACCCTAAACCCTGAACCTTCAGGAGCCCTCCTCGGAGCCAGAGCCGCGGTGCTTTCTGGCGGACCCGCAGAGGTCATCAGCTGGTCGGGTTGGAGGTTCAGGGGGCGCGAGCCAGATCAACTGGAGGTTGTTCTTGGGATGTTGGGGTTTAGGGTTTAGGGTTTGGGGTTTAGGGTTTACGGTTTAGGGTTTAGGGTTTAGGGTTTAGGGTTTAGGGTTTAGGGCTTCTTCTAGCAGTCCTTTAAAGGGATTATAGTACCCCCTACTATAATCGCAATTAAGGACTGTTAGTGTAGGGGGGAATATCCCACGGCTGCTGTCAACTAGGGCTCTGTCTATTTTGGGGTGGGGCAGTTTGATTGCAATTCCATTCAGTACCCTGACCCTAAGGGTCCATGTACCCATATAGCATATACTTGGGCCATAAAGCTACTATATGGGAACCCCTTTAAGGCCCAAGTATATACTATATAGGTACATGGACCCTTTGGGTGAGAAACTGCGCCATGTAAGATCCTACAAGGGGCGCCGCCTTGGCGCACCACTCAACCAAGTGTCGTGCAGGGTTGGGTTGTTGTTGCTATGGGAAACCCCCTAATTACTACGCAACACTTCGTGCGACCCGACTCCGCCCCCAGTCCCTCCGTGCGGACGTCGACCGGGTGCTGGCAAGCTATTGGCGCGGCCGTGAGGGCTACAGCATCTCCGCCCCTTGACCTTCTTTGTAGTCCAGTGGTGCCCTTTTCCCTTTTTTTTCGGTTCAAGGGGGCCAACCCCAAAAATCTTGCCATATGATGATATGGTTACTGGCCTTATAGAGCTTCGGCTTCAGGGTGCAGTTGGTGTTCGGGAGGTGTTTTCCCCTTTTTGGGGGGTTCCGAGAATAAGGTTGCAATAGACTTCGGGGCCGGGGGGGGGGGGTAGGGGGGGGATGGACCCTCTTTTGGGGGATGTGGTTTTGGCGTTTCGGGTGAGGACCAGGTTCTTGGAGGCTTAAGGTCGTGTTTACCGACTCCGGCCTTAAGCCCGTGAGGACGGTCGGCTGCTGCTCAGTCATATGTTTCGCATGACGGGTTCCTTGGAAACCCTAAGTGGAACCTAAACGGCAAAGACACGTCGACTGCAAACGGCGCGTCCCAATGTGAAAAGCTTTGCAACTCGCAACGATGTTTCACATGGCGTTTGAGGATTTTGGGTCTGAGGTTCCTATAGACCCCAAGTAAATCCCAAACTCACTTCTTCCAGCCCAGACCTGAAGCATCACATCCCTGAGACTTGATCTCTGTACATTGGTTCATGCTTGTCTCCCCACCCCTCCCAACCTGTCCCCATCCCGACGACCCTCCCCACCCCTCCCCACCCCTCCCCACCCCTCCCCACCCCTCCCCACCCCTCCCCACCCCTCTCCACCCCTCTCCACCCCTCCTCGCCCCCCTCCCAGCCCTCCGCCCTCCACCCTCCACCCAGTCTTGTAGAGGGAGGACCATACGAAGAGGTCGCATTTTAAGTGTCTTGATTGAGTTTTGCAGCGCCCACCGTGTAAACCCCAAGCCCCGAACCTCAAGCCCTTAGCCCCATATACCCGAAGGCCCAATATCTCTCCCTGAACCTCAAAACCCTTCAAGCCCTAAACCCTAAACCCTTCAAGCACTTCAAGGTCTTCAAGCCCAAAACCCTTCAAGCCCTTCAAGGCCTTTCAAGCCCTTCAAGGCCTTCAAGCCCTAAACCCTAACCCTCAGTGCCCCCGAGCCCTAAACCCTGCAGCCAACCCAAGCAAGCCCTAAACCCTAAACCCTAAACCCTAAACCCTAAACCCTAAACCCTAAACCCTAAACCCTAAACCCTAAACCCTAAACCCTAAACCCTACAGCCCACACCCTAAACCCTAAACCCTAAACCCTAAACCCTAAACCCTAAACCCTAAACCCTAAACCCTAAACCCTAAACCCTAAACCCTAAACCCTAAACCCCAAACCCTAAACCCTAAACCCTAAACCCTAAACCCTAAACCCTAAACCCTAAACCCTAAACCCTAAACCCTAAACCCTAAACCCAGGCCAAGGAGCAGCGGCGGCTGGATCGCGGCGCGCGGGGCGCGAAGCCATCCACGCACCCTGCCACGGCTATGAACACAATCGAGTTTTCTTGCCTGAACTCGTGTTTTTTTGTGAGGGTTTGGTTAGAGTTTAGGGTTTAGGGTCTAGGGTCTAGGGTTTAGGGTTTAGGGTTTAGGGGTCTTAGGGTTGGACACGAAACCTTAATCAAGTCTCTTTTGTCTGGGGTGCGTCGGGGCTGAGTGGACGTGGCAGGTACGGCGAGCTGACTGCACCCGGCGTCCCTGGGACCATAAGACGCTCCTGTGTGGCTGCTCTCGAGGAAACCCATGGAAACGCTGTTTAGGGTTGACTCGATCTGATACGGGATTTGGGGGGCAGGATGCCTCATAACTTATACCCTCCTAGAAAACCCGCTAAGGCCTCATATTCATCTTAATGCTAGTCCTGACAAGGATAGCAAATGTAGGGATAAGGACTATACAAACATGCAAAAAGCAGAGGGAGTGAGAGATGGAACGTGTCTTACGACAGTGTTGTTCAAAAGCGTGTATACATACATACATACATACATACATACATACATACATACATACATACATACATACATACATACATACATACATACATACATACATACATACATACATACATACATACACACACCGCAAATATTCGTAGACACATCTGCATGTAATTTGTCGCCCCTCATCTAAACGATATTTTCATGTGCTTTACTTTGTAGTCTATCCAGTAGGTTTTACCTTCGAGGTTGGCCCATGGTTGGGTGTGTGGGGGGGAGCGACCATGTAAAGAAAGTGCATGTGCACCCTGAAACCTGCGCCCTAAACCCTAGACCCTAAGCCCCACCTCGAGTCTCCAATGTAGTCCCTTTTTGGGTTAGTTATAGGGGATTCTAATATACTACCCCAAAAAGGTACTACATAGGAGCCTCTAGGTAAAACCTAAACCCGAAGCCCTAAGCCCGAAGCCCTAAAACGCAGCTTCGCACTCTCCGTTGCCTCCCGAACCTCGTGGCCGCAACGAGCGAGCTGAGGTGAGACTCTTAGCCGATCATTGGAGCTTAGACGACCCAGAAGGCCAGTGCTTGGACCCCTAAACCCTAAACCCTAAACCCTAAACCCTAAACCCTAAACCCTAAACCCTAAACCCTAAACCCTAAACCCTAAACCCTAAACCCTAAACCCTAAACCCTAAACCCTAAACCCTAAACCCTAAACCCTAAACCCAAACCCCTAAACCCTAAACCCTAAGGGCGATTCGCGCCTCGAGCTGCAGAACCGATCAAGAGAGGAGCCATCCCGAGCTGTCCCCGATCCCTGGTTCTTAGGCCCTTTAGGGTTTAGGGCTTTAGGGTTTAGGGTTTGGGTTTCGGGGCCTTCGGGGGCCAGGGTTCAGGGCAGCCCCCCAGGCCCCGGAAAGTACCCAATCCACCCAGAGAACCATATCATTAAGATATTACCAAGCTTCGCAGACAACCCGAACCCCAAGCCCTAAACCTTCAACCTTCGGCCCTCAACCTTAAACCCTACCTTGGGTTTAGGGTTTAGGATTTAGGGCTAGTCTTAAAACCCGAAGCCTTGAACCCTAAACCCTAGGCCGCGAAGCCTAAACCTTAGTCCCTTAAACCCTAGGTCTAGGATGTTTTGTTATGACCTTGCCCAATCGTTTTATGACCTTGCCCAATGTTGTTTGTTTAAACCTTGCCCAATCTTTTATTATGACCTTGCCCACTCTGGTTATGATCTTGCCCAATGTTTTTATGACCTTGCCCAATGTTTTTTTGTTGTAAAGGGCCTTGCCTAATGATGTTATGACCTTGTCCAATGATTCATCAACAACAAAACATATATATATATATATATTCATGTTTCTATATATGTTTGTATTTATATACGCATATACGTATATTCAAATGATATAGAGGTTTAGGGTTCGAAGGTTTCGGGTTTAGATCCCCGACTCCATATACCTTCACTTCAATGCGACCTTTCAAACATTGGGGGAGTTCAGAGACGACTCAGCCACTGGCACGGCGACTTCCCTTAAACCTTGCGCCGCCTCCCACCAGCCTCCAAAGCGAAACCCGAAAAGCTGCAAGGGTTTAGGGTTCGAGTGAGGCAGAAAGCCCCAAACCTTTTTGGACCCTTTGGACCCAAAAAACCAGTTAGACTGCAGTCCCTAAACCCTAAGATGTGAGTCAGGGGCGCCTGTCTACTTCGCAGACCTCGGCTGCGGCGTGGGGAAGATGGTGGCGCCTGGGAGTCTACCAGCGTCTCCAAGGCGTAACGGTTCAGGGCCTTGAAAGGCTTCAGCGTCTTAGTAGCTGAGTAGGTAGCCTTCAACCTTCTGGGGTATATATATACATATATTTATGTATATATTGTATATATATATATACATACATATATATATATACATATATACATATATATATATATACATATATATATATATATATATACATACATATATATACATTTTTCCATATATATATATATATACATTTATATATACATATATATATATATAACCCTACCGTATTTGAAAAGGTTGACCTTTTCTGGCCCAGGGTACCCAGCAACTAGGGGGTTAGTGCAGGATCTGAATGCACGTGCCATACCTGCGCAGACACCTTGCAGAGGTGTACACCTAAACTCCTAAACTCCGAAATTGCCGACGAGAAGCCCGAACAAATCGCATCGCAACCAGACCTCAGCCCTGATCTCGTTTTGTCCGCCCGGCAGTGCCTCTCCTTGCACCTCTTTTTGGGGGGTTCGGCTCCCTTCTAAGCACGGCGAAGTCAGGAAGGTGGCAGCCGTCTTGTTCTTCGGTCACTGAGAAACCCAAAGCCACAAACCCCCAAACCCCTAAACCCTATAAACCCTCAAAACCCTAAGGTCCTGGGCCCCCCAACCCCCAAGCCACCAAACCCCCAAACCCCCAAACCCTAAACCCCAAAACCCCCAAAACCCCCAAACCCCCGAACCTCCAAACCCTAAACCCTAAACCCTAAACCCCGAAACCTTCAACCCCCCGTCAAGAATTCTGAGGTGCAGGCTTACCTGGAGTGCCCGCGAGTGAGCCGCGCCTTGGGTGTGGAGCTCTCGGCCACCCGCTGCCGCCGGGCGAGGGAGGCCTGGGAGGCCCATTTGGGGGGGGGGGGGGGGTTTGGGGTTTGGGGTTTGGGGTTTGGGGTTTGGGGTGTGGGGTTTGGGGTTTGGGGTTTGGGGTTTGGGGTTTGGGGTGTCGGGTTTAGGGTTTAGGGTTTAGGGTTTAGGGTGTAGGGTGGGCGCTACTCCACGTGAGGGTTGGTCTAAACTCTAAACATCGGGGACCTCTTTGTGTGTCCTTTCTGCGGCTCTTCCCTGTGCGGCCTGCGGCTCAAACAGAAGGCTTGTCAAGGGAGGTGGGCTCAGCGACATTATTTGGTTTCAAGAATGCTGATAAGGCATCATTGAAGCCAAGTGCGGCGAGACAACGAATGAAGATCGCATCGGCATGACACGACTTTGCTGTTATTGAGTTATACGTGCTCCATACAAACTGGCACCGGCTTTGCCCGTCAAACCCGTGTTGGTTTGACATGTCATAAACGCGAAGCGTTGCAAAGCTTTGCAGACGCTGCTGCCATGTAGCAGCCTTACGGCCTAGTCACGAAAGCTAGCTCCTTGGAGCTTGCAAGGCAAATGGTCCCTTCATGTGCTCCCCTGCCGTTTACAGGGTTCTGACATGTGGGCCCTCGGGCCATGGTATTTAGGGTATATAAGGTTTCCAGATTCACGGCCCATACTAAGGGCCCTCGCAACTACTCTGAGATCTTAGAGACGAACGTAAGCTGCACGTTTCCCTTTTTTGCAACGCTGGCCTGGAAGTAAAACTCGGTTTTGTCGTTCTTGAAGCCCATGGGCTCACGTTTGGCGGAGAATCTGCAACTCGTCTGGCAGGCGCTGCTTCTCAGTGACGAGGTGGGAGGCAGCGGACTGTTTGTACCGAGACGACCCGAGGTAATGTGAAAACGATGTTCCGGCTAGTATGATGGCCATTGTTTCGACATTGTGGGGCGGGTAACGAAGATGAGTCGCGTCGCACCCATCAGTTGCGGGGAGCGTTGGCAGCTCAGAGGAAAGTTGACAGAGGGCTTGCAGAATTGCAGAATGGCGAAGCAAAAGCCGGTCGGACCATGTTCTAACCTTCCAAGCTATCCTTGAAGAGCCGGCTCTCTGTGGACTTCTCACCATGAATGCCACTAATATGACTGCGTTGCTGAGAACTTCTGTTCGCACTTTGAAAGCTCCGAAAGCTCCAAAACACCGGCGTGTGGAACAAAGTTCACAGGCATGGGAGCTCCGCCAGCGGCTGCTGACCGAAGTGGCAGGCCGGCAGGCGCTCGTTGGGAAGCCCAGGGGCTCAATTAGGTTTTGTGGGACTTTAGATCCTTGAGCCTTTTTGGGCTCATTGGGGTTTCTGAATAAGGCAGCTACAAGGTTTAAGTCATAGCTACCCTCCTAAGTGCAGCCAAGTAGGCAGCTCTGTGGTGTCCCCTTATTGTACTACTAGTACTAGGAACTCCCAGTTGAAGAGCGCGAAAGGCGCCATGGAGCACGGTTGCAGCCACCAGAGTCCGCACCAGGGTGCAGAATGCATTTGACCTAGTAGTAGAATAGGTAACCTTTAACCGTTTTGGGGTAGCATAGTCCCCTTATAATCCCAAAGGTGAACTTGTAATTCCCCCAGGTTACTGGACAACTAGGTTGACAAAACATCCAGATCTTGGCAGGAGGAGCTACACCCTGAGGACGAGGCTTGGGGGATCTGAAACCCTAAACCCTGAACCCTGAACCCTAAATCCTAAATCCTAAACCCTAAACCCTAAACCATCCTAAACCCTTACCCCAGGATCTTACGTACAGGAGATGGATTGAAAGGTTGGGAGCTGGTAGACGCGAGTCATATACAGCCCCCCTTACCCTTTTTCGCTTTTTTGGGTTCAAGGTTTCCTCATAAAATTTAAGCAACCCGTAAAAGGGTGCCCTTATCAGAATATGGTTACCGGGCCACCAGGTCCTACCAAGCCCAAAAGCGCAATATCCGACGGGTTCTCTTGGGTGGGTGGTGTCCGATCGAGCAGGTCGAGTTCATCCAAGGCGACCTGCCACTTGGTCGGAATTCTTTGATGTGCTCAGGGACTTATAGGAGCTCAGGGTTTAGGTAGCGCTTTAGAACCATCAGACCCATGCAATCCCTCCATGGGGTGGCTCGACAAACCTACCCAAAACACCACCATGGCGTACTACTCACCTTCTATTGTGCAGACTTTCGGTCACCCTAAGTACCGGTTCTACAGGGAGAGGTGCCTGCTCCCGCACCAGCCTTCCAGCCGCGAAGCTCTCTGAGGCTGGACGTGGACATCGCCGAGGTCACCCATATCTACCTTTCCTCGCTTTGCTTCGACGAGGGCACGCTCTTTGCTGCCGCCCAGAAGGTGCAGCAGGCGGTTTTGGGGAGTTTGGGGGCACTGGGGATGGGGTGGTCTTGCGGCCTGCTGTGGCATACCTGGCACCTCCTGGGGTGAAGGAAGATTAAGTGCCCCTAACACCGCACCCCCAAACTCCCACAGACCTCCAAGCAAAGCCCGAGGCTGCGAAAGCCTCAAAGCCCCATCGCCCCTTCCGCTCTTCCGGGCCCACAAGCCCGAAATCTTGAACCCTAAGCCCTAAACCCTATAAACCCTAGCACATACAAGCCCACATTCAAGCCCATTGAAGACAACTATGCAGCCCCTCTGACCTCCCCAGAAACTCCCAAAACCTCAAGCTCCCCGACTATCCTGCATTCAACAGCAGAGTATCTGCTCCTAAACTCTAAACCCTAAACCCTTTCTCACCCCCCCTCCCTCCTCCCGCTCCACCCCGTACACCCCAGGAGGCACGTCACCTACGCGGCCTGGTCCCTCGTCTGTTTAGCATTCAGGGTTTCGGGTTTAGGGTTAGGATTAGGGTTTAGGGTTTAGGGTTTAGGGTTTAGGGTTAGGGCTTAGGGTTTAGAGCTACAGGTTGGGGACACAGCCTCACTGGCGAAACAGGAGCTCGGCAAGTGACCGCAGCATTCCTGTTCTCAGAACGCCAGTAGAAGTCTATGCCGACACCTTCGACCCTCTAAACCCTCAACCCTGAACCCGAAACCAGATGAATCCTAAACCTCTAAAGCCCCAAAGTCCTTATCCCTAAGCCCTAAACCCTGAACCCTGAACCCTAAACCCTCAACCTCTAGAGTGGCGACCCAGGCCTCCTTGCAGCAGCTCCCTCTGCTTCGCAAGGTCGGAGAGCCCATCGGCTGCATCTAGGGTTTAGGGTTTAGGGTTTTAGGGTTTTAGGGTTTAGGGTTTAGGGTTTAGGGTTTAGGGTTAGGTATCACCCTAAACCCATCAAAACCCCCGGCCATCTAAGCCCCTGAACCCCTTGAGCCTGCATCAACCCCCCCCCCCCCTCTAACCCCCCCGCCCCACCCGCTCGCAAACCTTAAACCCTAAACCCGAAACCTTTTTGCCCCCTAAGCCCCCCCAAGAAGGCTGATGCTGCCCATGTCCTGGACAGCGGGAAGAGGCCAGCGGCCATGGGAAGCTGCAAGGGGTTGCAAAACTTGCGGGGTGTAGGGTTTAGGGTTTAGGGTTTAGGGTTTAGGGTTTAGGGTTTAGGGTTTAGGGTTTAGCGTTTAGCGTTTAGGGTTTAGGGTTTAGGGTTTAGGGTTTAGGGTTTAGGGTTTAGGGTTTAGGGTTTAGGGTTTAGGGTTTAGTCATATATGAGGGTTTAGGGTGTAGAGCTTAGCGCTTCGGGCTTCGGGCTTAGGGTTAGGGTTGAGGAGGCTTTAGGTTGGTGTTGGGTGTAGGGTTTTGAGTGGCTTGACGTGTTCAAGACTTCAGCAGGGTCCTTGCATTTTGTG
>CAJNDS010002035.1:398054-415554 GCA_905221605.1 Symbiodinium natans
GTGAGCGTTTGCCCTCGAGCTGCGTTTAAAAATCTGGGTTAGGGTTTAGGGTTTAGGGTTTAGGGTTTAGGGTTTAGGGTTTAGGGTTTAGGGTTTAGGGTTTAGGGTTTAGGGTTTAGGGTTTAGGGTTTAGGGTTTAGGGTTTAGGGTTTAGGGTTTAGGGTTTAGGGTCAAAGTATTCCCTTATGGCCCCTTTAGAAGTATACTATAACAACCCCCCAAACTATTCTACTTATTAAGGCCCCCATATTATTTGCTTGGTACTTTTCGGGGACCATCAAGTTCGCCGAGCTTGGATGTTCATCATGGAAGTTGCTTGCTAGCAGTGTGAATGGAGTCCGTCGTCACGACCTCTTCCTAGGTAGGCCAGGCCCCTGGGGTTTTTTGTTTATGAGGATACCCTAAACCCTAAACCCTGAACCCTAAACCCTAAACCCTAAACCCTAAACCCTAAACCCTAAACCCAAGAGTAGCATTCAGAGGGGTGTCAGGGCCTTCTTAGCTTCTAAGCCCTCTCCCGGTGCGACATTGAGCCCCCCAAAAAACCATAAGGCCTCAGGTTAAGGATCTTAAACACCTCAAGGAACTCTTTAAACCCTGAGCCCTAAACTCTTGCCTTGGGGGCCGAAGGGTTCAACCCTCAACCCTAAACCATCCCTGCCCCCTCCTGCCGCACCCTAAAAATGCCGAGCCACAGCAGCAGAAGCCGACCAGGGGTTCGGGGTTTAGGGTGTAGGGTTTAGGGGTTTGGGGGGGGCTTTTTCACACCCTCAGCCCGAAGCCCTGGGCGCATTTAGGGTTCAGGGTTTAAGGCTGGCGGCTAGGGTTTAGGGGTTTAGGACTATAGGGTTTAGGGGTTTAGGTTTAGGGCTCAGGACTTAGGGCGTAGGGCTCAGGGCTCAGGGTTTGGGGTTTAGGGTTTAGGGGTCGCAGGTCTTCTGAATGGCTCGGCGGTGGATCTCGAGGCCTTGAGCTGAGCTTTCCGGTGGGGTTGCCTGGGTGGGTTTAGGGTGTAGGGTTTAGGGTTTAGGGTTCAGGGTTTTAGGGTTTTAGGGTTTAGGGTTTAGGGTTCAGGGTTCAGGGTTTAGGGTTTAGGGTTTAGGGTTTAGGGTTTAGGGTTTAGGCCAGCAATTGATTGTGGTGGAGTCCGGCTTGGTGATAGCGTGAAACCACCATCTTGCACTTGCAGACAGTTGGAGATCCAAGGAGACTGATCAAAGACAGAACGGGGCTTAGGGGGCTTTGGAGGCTTTTGGGGCTTTGGGGGCTTGGGGGGCTTAGGGGGCTTCGGGAGCTTAGGGGGCTTCGGGAGCTTAGGGGGCTTATGGGGCTTAGGGGGCTTAGGGGGCTCAGGGTTGAGGGTTTTAGGGTCTTAGGGATTTAGGGTTTTAGTGTTTCATGGTTTGGGGCTTTAGGGTTTTCAGGGTATGAGGGTTTGGGGTCTTAGGGTTTTGGGGTTTTAGGGTTTTTCAGGGTGCAGGGATAGTTAGAAGATACAAGGACGTAAGTTTGTGCCCCAACGGGACAATTGTATCTTTGATTATACGGCTTAGGGATTAGCCCCAAACCTGTACTTGGCCTGACCTTTCGATGATTCCCTAGAACCTATAAACCCCCAAACCCCCAAACCCCTAATTCAACCCCTAAACCCCTCAACCCCTACACCCAAACCCCTAAACCCCGAAACCCCTAAACCCCCAAACCCGAAACCCTAAATGCTGAGGTCACGCCCCAGAACTCCGTAGATGATCTTCGGCGCTGGGCGCAATGTCACTTCGAGACCCTCGCCGGCTTAAGGATATTTAGAGGCCATGACCCTCTGAACCCTTGCTTAGGGCTCTGAGGGTTTTAGGTTTAGGGTTTAGGGCTTCGGCTGGGGGTGTTTTGGGGTATTTGCAGGGGGGGGGGGGTAATTTGGGGTGAGTGCTCCGGTACCGGGCCCATCGTGGTGGTTTGGGGTTTAGGGTTTAGGGTTTAGGGTTTAGGGTTTAGGGTTTAGGGTTTAGGGTTTAGGGTTGCAGGCTTGAGGTTGAAGGTTGGGTTTGAGGTTTCAAGTTTAGGGATTAGGGTTTAGGGAGGCCTGGGTCTCAGGGGCTCAGGGGTTTAGGGTTTAGGGTTTAGGGTTTAGGTTTAGGGTTTAGGGTTTAGGGTTTAGGGTTTAGGGTTTAGGGTTCAAGGTATCGGGACCAGGAGCCCTTCCTTCAACGCCCAAAAAAAACAGACGCGGATCCAAGGAAGCTTCTCTCAGCCTTGGCTTTCCAAGGCATCTCGGGAGATTGGGTGAGCCTGGGGGCTTAGGGTTTACGGGGTTAGGGTTTGTGGTTTAGGGCTTTGGGGTTTAGGGTTTAGGGATGTTTTGGGCTTAGGGTTTAGGGCTGGAGTGAAGCCATGCAGGAGGGACTCTGGTGGCCTTCCAGAGTTTGTAATTAGGGGCTGAAGGGCTCATATGGTTGCAAGCCAGGATTCAGGGTGGCGGGAAGTATTTGGGTGTGCACTCTTGTGGGCTTCGGAGCTTTGGGGTTCCGTCTTGGGCTTGCGGGGCTTCTTCCGTGCTGAGATTCGCCGTGTCTTGGCTCAAGGAGAGTGAGCGGCAGTGCTTGCAAAGCATGCTTGCGCGAGCATATGGCATATGGGCTTGGGTGATGAGCGGATCGTGAATCCTGAAGCAGTGTCCAAATCGCTGCGCTGTGTCATTTGCACCGACGTCTTCATCGATCCTGTGTCGGCAAATGGCCCGGGACACTGCAGCTCGCTTCGATTCATTTTTGTCCTCCCCGTTCCAAATACCTCTAAGCCCGGCTGTAGCAATTCAACTTCCCATTTCAGGTCTTCTTAGTAGCATACTATCCCAACCATGAACTAGAATTCCCTGCTACGAAGAAGTAAGGCCAGCACGTCTTCTGTCGCAGCTGCATCGAGCAGGCGCTGAGGCGGCGGCGCGCCTGCCCCTCCTGCAACGCCCCGATGTACGCGGTGCAGCTGGTGTGCTTTGGGGGCCCTTCAGAAACGATTCGAGGGTTTTTCGAACATCGGGTTTAGGGTTTAGGGTTGGGGTGTAGGGCTGAGGGTCTAGGGCTTAGGGTACCTTATTGGGGTCCGGATTGTAAGTGAATCCTACTATTTGGGGGTCTACATGACTGTAGGGGTCCCTTGCTTTCGTAAACCCCCCTTTTGCAGTTTAGGGCAGATGTCAAACCAAACACTAAGGTGCCCAGGCACATACCGATGCTTGTTATGCCCTAAGTCTTAAAGCCTAAACCCTAAACCCTAAACCCTAAACCCTAAACCCTAAACCCTAAACCCTAAACCGGAGGCGCAACATCGTTGTGCAGTCGCTGCTCGACGAGATTAGGATAAAATGCTCCCTTCCCGACTGCACCTGGACTGGTCCCCAAGATCAGCGCCCTGGCTTCATTTAGGTGCAGGGTTTAGGGTTTAGGGTTTAGGGTTTAGGGTTTAGGGTTTAGGGTTTAGGGTTCGGGGTTTTAGGGTTTATGCTGGAAGTACAGAGACCCCCGTATCTAGTTTGAGGTGTAGGGTTCAGGGTTCAATGTTTTCGGCTTTGGACACTGCCCCTAAACCCCAAACCCTGCACCAAATGAAGCTATGCGCATCTAACGAAATCTCCCCTTGCCCTGCAACTGCTCCTGCCCGAAACCCTGTGCCGATGCCTTAGACCCTAAACTCCTCGAAGCCCAATAGAACCTAAAGCCCATAAACCTTCAGCCCTAACACTGAGCCCTAAACCCTAAACCCTAAACCCTAAACCCTAAACCCTAAGCCCTAAGCCCTAAACCCTAAACCCTAAACCCTAAACCCTGCACTCTCCCAGGTTGCAGGCCCATGAGGATGCCTGCCCAGTCTTGGCCCGCGACTGCCTCCGTCGCACCGTGCTGGCGCAGCAGCTCCAGCCCCCCGGATTCAGATTTAGGGTTTCGGGTTTAGGGTTCAGGGTTCAGGGTTTAGGGTTTAGGATTTAGGGTTTAGGGTGTAGGGTTTAGGCTTGATAGGGCTCATAGAGTGTATAGAGTTTATGGGGTTTATGGGGTTTACGGGATTTACAGGGTTGATAGGGTTTACAGGGTTTACAGGGTTTCCAGGTTTTGTAGGATTTATAGGGTTTAGGGTTGAAGGGTTGATAGAGCTTTAGCGTTTATAACGGTTTTAGGGTCTATAGGGCCCTCAACCCTAAACCCTAAACCCTAAACCCTAAACAGCGTTTATGGGGTTTTAGGGCGTGGTTTTAGGGCGGGTTTAGGGCGGGAACCCATGAGATCGCCGATGGGGCTTCTAGGGTAAGATTTTGTTGCTTTTTTTTAGGGTTCAGAGTTAGGCTTTTCCAGTTCAGGCTTTTTTAGAGTTGAGTCTTTTTTGGGTTTTCAGGGTTTTAGGGTTTCAGGGTTTTCGGATTTTAGGGTTTAGGGTTTTAGGGGTTTCAGGGTAGGGCTGTTTGTGGGGGGTTCCTTGAATAAGGATTAGAGTGTCTGGGGGGGGGGGAGGGGGGAGGGTTGTCAGGCGGTCCCCTAGTTTTGGGAAAATGCCCAAAGGCCTCCGGGGCTCACGGCTAGGATCGCCAGGTTTTAGGATTAGCTTTAACGTGGGTTCACGGCGTCAGGGCTTCAGCGTTTTAGGACATGTGCCGGCGTTCGTTATATACATGTATATATATATATATGTATATATTATGCACCTGCTATACTTTTCGATATCCTGTAGATGCACATTATACTATATGTAAGATTATCCTGCAGGACATGCTGTCCTCCAGACTTTGAATAACCCCTGACGCCTTGTTTTCCCCTAAACCCTAAACCCTAAACCCTAAACCCTAAACCCTAAGCCCTAAGCCCTAAGCCCTAAGCCCTAAGCCCTACTCCCTAGACCGGCCTCATCCGAGACCCGAGGTTGAACAAACTCCAGGAGGAGGTCGGGGGGTGCCCCAAGAGACCCTAAATCCGAAACCCGAAACCCTAAACCCTAAACCCCAAACCCTAAACCCTAAACCCTGAAAGCTGAACCCTAAACCCTAAATCCTACACTCTGCCTGGACTCCCCACAAGCATCCCCTGTTCACCCTAAACCCTAAACCCTAAACCGTTGGGGGCAGGTTGCAGGATTTTAGGGCGACGCCCTGGGGTTTCGACCATTTGCCAAAGCTGCTCCCGGCTCCTTGCATCGGCTACCAAGTTTCGGTTCGACGTCTAGGGTTTAGGGTTTAGGGTTTAGGGTTTAGGGTTTAGGGCTTAGGGCTTAGGGCTTAGGGCTTAGGGCTTAGGCCTTGGGGGCTTAGGGCTTCGGGCTTAGGGTCTTTGAAGAAACTTGCACAGAGAGGTCTTGCTTTTTCCTCAAGAGGTCGATCGACTGGCCAGAGAGTGTGTTCTGCGGGAAGTGCACGACCCTTGGCTCTTTTAGGGTTGAGGGTTTTGGGTTGGGATGCTCCCCCTTTTACAAGCCGTCCTTAATAGGGATTCTAGTACCCCCCCCCCTCCTGTTATGATCCCTTTCAAGGACTGCTAGTCTAAGGTCCCAAACCTTTCGCCAGTAGTTGTGGGTTAAGGGGTATAAGGATGGACCCCTAGAAGGGACCCTTACTCTACATGACCCATATAAAATCCCTCTATATCCCTTATGATAAGGGCCTCTATATATCTAAAGAGCCCTCAGGTGTTCTAACGGGTTTAGGGCGTAAGGTGTTGGATGGCCTTTGCGCGCCGACTTTTTTGAGTGGCGTGCTGAACCTCAGCATTCGCTTATGGTTTAGGGTTAGGGTGTAGGATTTAGGGTTTTTGGTTTAGGATTTAGGGTTTAGGGTTTCGGGTCTGTTGGCCGCTCAGGAGAGACAAATGGAGAGCAAGGCAGAACGGCTTGAGATGCAGGTGGAGATGATGGAGGAAGGAAACCGTGAGAAGGATCACGTGCTGCTAGGCTTAAGGGATAAATAGAAGGGACCCTTCATCTTATTCCAAGAAATAGCACCTTTTTTCCCCTACACCCCAGGTCCTTCTGTGAGAAGAAGACTCCCTAAACCCTTTTGTTGACCCTCAACCCTAAACTCTCAACCCTAAACCCGAAACCCTAAACCCTAAACCCCTAAACTCTAAACCCTAAACCCTAAATCCTAAACCCTAACCCTAAACCCTAAACCGTAACCCTAAACCTGAGATCTCAGCTGAAGCATCTTCCCGGATGCCGAGGATCGCCCGGCAGAGGTGGAAGCTCGACCAGGTCGACCCCGGAATATGCGAAGCTCGCCTACAAGCTCACATGCAGGCCAAGGATGAGGAGGCTTGGTGGGGGTTTAGGGTTTAGGGTTTAGGGTTTAGGGTTTAGGGTTTAGGGTTTAGGGTTTAGGGTTTAGGGTTTAGGGTTTAGGGTTTAGGGTTCGGTCGCACCTATCATCCTGTAGGTACGGGAGACTGCCCTGGAAACCCACATGAACCCTCAAAATAGGCCTCTGGAGATGAACCATGAACCATGAAGCATGAACCCTAAACCCTACCTAAGCCCTAAACCCCAAACCCTAAACCCCAAACCCTAAACCCTAAACCCTAAACCCGAAACCCTAAACCCTAAACCCTAAACCTTGGCCATCTCGCACCGCTGGGCAGGTCTCCCGGATGGCTGAAGAGTGTTCTCTTCGGGAGGTGCGCGACTCTCGGCGGCCCAAAAGCTGCACTGAGGTCCCGGAACAGCTCTCATGGGTTAGGATTTAGGCTCATGGGTTAGGGTTTAGGCTCTAGGCTTTAGGCTTTAGGGTTTAGGGGTGTTTAGGGATGTTTAGGGTTCAGGGTTTAGGGTGTTGGGTGTAGGGTCGGGTTTAGGACTACAACCCCCCTCCCCCCTCCCCTGGTCCCCCCCATAATCAAGTCTATTTAGGGATGCTTAAGCCTCAGGTTATTTAAGGGGGAACCCAGGGGGGGAGGTTCCGTTTAGGACCTCTGTTTCGTGGAGCGCCAGCAATTGTGAGTACAGAAGGCCACATCAGCATTGGTGGCGTGGCGAATCCTCAGCAAGTGCCGGCTTGCACTTTTTAAAATTTTCGCTGCAGATGCCCCGCTCAGGAGAGAGAAATGGAGATGCAGCTGGAGATGCTGGAGCAAGAAGGACGCGAGAAGGATGATTTGCTGCTAGGCTCCCTCATGGACAACCACGACAACCACCCTAAACCCTCAATCCTGAACCCTAGACCCTAGACCCTAAACCCTAAACCCTAAACCCTAAACCCTAAACCCTAAACCCTAAACCCTAAACCCTAAACCCTAAACCCTAAACCCTAAACCCTAAACCCTAAACCCTAAACCCTAAACCCGAAAACCTAAACCCTAAACCCTAAACCCTAAACCCTAAACCCTAAACCCTAAACCCTAAACCCTAAACCCTAAACCCTAAACCCTAAACCCTAAACCCTAAACCCTAAACCCTAAACCCTAAACCCTAAACCCTAAACCCTAAACCCTAGCCCTAAACCCGAAACCCCCGGCTTCACGCATATGCAACAGCGATGTTTGCTTCTCGGAAGCCGAGGATCGCTGGTCAGAGGCGCCAGCTCGACCAGGAGAAGGAAGAAGCTCTCCGGGCACAGCTCCAGGCCAAGGATCAGGAGGCCCAGGGTTTAGGGTTTAGGGTTTAGGGTTTAGGGTTTAGGGTTTAGGGTTTAGGGTTTAGGGTTTAGGGTTTAGGGCTACTATGGGGGCCCGAAGAATTAGAAGGGGTTTTTGGGGGCAAGCGGGCATCAGTCTGGTGCGACGAGAGTGAAGCAAGAGTGATGTGTACACTCAGCGAATTGAGTTGGAAATTCATATAGGGACCGGAAGGGACGACGATGACGACGACGACGACGACGAGGACGAGGACGACGACCACGACGACGACGACGACGACGACGACGACGACGACGGCGACGACGACGACGACTACGACTGCTACTACTACTACTACTACCACTACTACTACTGCTACTACTACTACTACTACTACTACTACTACGACTACTACTACTACTACTACTACTACTACTACTACTACTACTACTACTACTACTACTACTACTACTACTACGACTACTATTACTACTACTACTACTACTACTACTACTACTACTACTACTACTACTACTACTACTACTACTACTACTACTACTACTACTACCACTACTACTACTTACTACCGGATCAAAGTTGCTCAGCAAGGGGGAAATCCATCGGATCCAAGTTGCTCAGCAGGGGGGACATCCATTGGATCAAAAGTTGCCCAGCAGGGGTGAAATCCATCGGACCAAAGTTGCTCAGCATGGGCGAGAATCATGCAGAACCATGCTTTCCAACCCATGCTTGCCAACCCTGCAATGGCCGCAAAACCATCCGAAAAACCATGTGCCCCTGCAGTTTCGCAAATCAGAACCGCTTACAAATGCTGTTTTCAGGCTTCTCAACCCACTGTGCACAGCTCCGGTGCCATTCTTGTAAAAAGGCGCGATTGATCTCAAAAGCCATGTCAATGTGCCCCTGGGGTTTCGCTGTTGCTGGGCCGACTTTACACTGCCTGGGGTGACTTCCTTCCTCTGCCTTGTTTTGCTGTGTGCCGCAGGGGTTGGGCCGACTTTACACCGGGTGGGTCGAGATAAACCCGGCGCTTGTACTACTTCTACTACTACTACTACTACTACTACTACTACTGCTACTACTACTTATGATTCCGACCCACATATTAGAATGAGACATGAAGTTAAGGGCGAGGTTGTTGAGGTTTTCGGTCTCAAGTACCATGCGTCCGCATAAGGCTCCAAACAACGAGCTTGTGGCATCTAGCTCTGCTTCTGGACATAGTTCATATGTGCCTAGTAGTAGAGTAGGTAGCCTTTGACCTTTTTGGGGTAGTAGAATCCCCTTATAATCCCACAGGTTAACCTTTAATTCCCCCCGGTTGCTGGACAACTAGGTGTGTGCGTGCGTGTGTGTGTGTGTGTGTGTGTGGCTTCATCTTTGTACACGAGGGCATGGAGAGGCTTCATACAGGAGCCTGAAATGATGACCAGCATCTTCTTTGCAACATCCTGGTCTACCTATAGTGGAAGCTACCCAAAATACCCACTCATGCCAAATACTGCACGCTCAAAATTCCCTGCGGTTTGTTTTGGGCAAAGCCTGTCTGTTCAGATGTTCGGTGGTTTCAACTATGTGCAAAAAGCAGCCTTTGCGGTTTAGGGTGCCTAGGGCACGAGGTTGATGCTTCCGTATCTGTCCAGCGGCCTTTGCGGTCACAATAACCCTAAGCCCTAAACTCTAAACCTTAAACCCTAAACCCTAAACCCTTACCCTAATCCCTTGACAGTGGGTGCTGTTGAAGACCTTGCTGAATCTGTTTTCCAACATTGTCATCATGCGGGCAAGGTGGATATGTAACATTTACCCGCTGAGAAGACGACATCCTCCTCCGACTCCTTGTGCATCTCTCATACCCTAAACCCTAAATCCTAAACCCTAAACCCTAAAGCCTCGTTGTTGCTGGTGCTTGCTGCGTCCACCGCGGCCGACGCTAAGGATGCTGACGCTTTGTTGGTTACATCGTGCTGAGTGCTGCGATGACTAAAGCCACAACTATGCTTACTGCGAAGTCATCCGAGGGGGGCTCTTTTAAATTCGCAATATGGGGGCTTCCGAAAATAGGGGACCCCTTATCATAGACCCCGAAATAGTAGGATCCCCTTATAATAAGGAACCCAATAAGGTACCCCTGATTTCGGAAACGCCCATAGAAGTACCTTCTACCGTTTCAACATACGGCAAATAGCTGCCCCACCCCACCCGAAACTGTTGGCTTCCTTCTTCCCTGCGCCCCTAAACCCTAAACCCTAAACCCTAAACCCTAAACCCTAAACCCTAAACCCTAAACCCTAAACCCTAAACCCTAAACCCTAAACCCTAAACCCCTAAACCCTAAACCCTAAACCCTAAACCCTAAACCCTAAACCCTAAACCCTAAACCCTAAAACCCTAAAACCCTAAACCCTAAACCCTAAACCCTAAAACCCTAAAACCCTAAAACCCTAAACCCTAACCCCTAAACCCTAAACCCTGTCAGGCGCATGGAAATCTCAACTGGATCCAGGTGAAGCGAGTGGACTGGGAGGGTGCGACTTGGCAACACGGAGCAGACGAGGGTTTAGATGGCTGGGCGGGCCCTCACGGGATATTTAGGGTTTAGGTTTTGAGGGTTTAGGGTTCTTCAATGGCCAACTTAGATGGTAAGGCCTACAGCATCCTAGCATAAGGGGTTAGGGTTTAGGGTTTAGGGTTATCCCTAGACTCTCAACCTCCCAAGTCGTCTGACTGAGCTCTTGGCTTTTACACGCTTTACCGGCTGTACCTGGGCCTGAAGTGGCAAGGGCACACGCTTCTCTAGCCCTAAACCCTAAACCCTAAACCCTAAACCCTAAACCCTAAACCCTAAACTTACTAAACCCTGAACCCTAAACCCTAAACTTACTGAACCCTAAGCCCTAAATCCTAAACTTTCGGTTCTGATGGTCCATCTGAAGGGCCTTCCAGGACAGCAGGAAACCACGTCATGACATGTTCCATGACCTTCATGCATCTCAGAACGGGAAGGGTTTGGGGTTTGGGGTTTGGGGTTTGGGGTTTGGGGTTTGGGGTTTGGGGTTTAGGGTTTAGGGTTTAGGGTTTCAAGTTTAGGGTTTAGGGTTCTACCAAGAAGCTTGCATGGCTGGGCCCCCTGCCCTGCGAAATAGTACGCAAAGCCATATGGGGCTTTCCGAAAATAGGGGTACCCTGTGCGGGGGGGCCCTTTAAGCGATTCTATTTTAATTAGGGTATGAAAGGGGTACCCCTGTTTGGGGAAGTACCCATAGGAAGGCCGTGCGACAAGGTTTTGAAACAATCTGCCGCGACAAGGATGTGTGTCAGGGGTGGTGTGTGTGTGCGTGTGTGGTGAGCATGCGCGCACAGCCATATTGTCGTCGGCCGAGGATCTTTCAGTGAATCCATCGCGCATCAAGGGCTTCCAGGTGCACACTTCACTGCTTGCTTGGTTCGGGCCCTGAAACCCGTAAACCCTAAACCCTACACCATAAGCCCTAAACCCTAGACCCTACACCCCGAACCCTACACAAGCCCCGACCAGAAGTTGGATCAGCAAAGACTGTCTCCATGGCTGCAGCAGCGGAGATTCTTTCTTCGCAGGTCGCGGTGACAGCTGATGGACGTGGCACGCTCCTCTTGAAATCCATCACCCAAGCTGCAGAAGGTGTCGTGGATCAAGGGACGACGTCTGCTTCTTTTCACGAACCTGCTGGTTTCGAACTCTTGCAGTCGCTCTCACTCTCCCTCTCTCTCTCTCTCTCTATCGGAGCCTCTCTTCCTCTCTCCTTTTCCTCCTCGCATCTCATCGCCCTCCCTTGCCTTCGCTCTCCGTATCTGCCTGCGAAATCTTCACCCTGAGCTTGCTCTACATCCCTAAACCGTAAGTTGTAAACCTTCGAAAGGTATCTGCAGAGGGCCCAGGGACGGTGGATCTTGATGCCACTTCTCTGAGCCTTCAAGAGACCCCGTGAGTCGCCGTTTGTTTAGATGCAAGCCTTCCCTGCGCAAAATGTACATTCAACAACGTGCGGATGCCAAGCTTCTTCAGAGGCTTGATGTATCCTATAGCCCCCTTAGGAATCATTTTTTCATTGTTATCTATATAAAAGCCCAAACGGAATATCAAAATGGATTAATGATTAGTTGTTTTAAATTAAGGTTCTAAGGGGAGTATCGTAGCTTCATGCGCATGTACCGGGCAAAGCACCCGGGCACGGCTAGCTTACATTTACCTGCTGCACCTAGCGCCTGCAGATGAGGGTTGTAGCAGGCATGCACTCCTGAAAGTCTGGGTCGCGCTCTACAGTCTAAGCCTGAAGCTGACTCAGCTCTGGCAGAAGTTTATGATTTAGGGTTTAGGTTTTAGGGTATAGTCAGATCGAGAGAAGGTTTCAGGAGTACATGTGCTCCTCGACCGATGCAAGACATGTTCCTCAGGCGCAGATTGCAAAAAGCAGGCTGTGCGCTTGGAAGCCGAATCTCCCAAACTCCACGTTCACAAGGTTTCTGAGCAGCTACAGCTACAGGCTGAACACAAAGGCTTTTCGGCTCAAATTTCCAACAAAACACTCAGACTCCATTCCTAAGTAGGTTTGTCTGACTAGTTTATCTTTGCCCATTGAGATAAGGCCGCTCTGCTCTGACTTGGCGGCATTCATGCAAAGCAAAATCCCCAAGCCCTAAACCCCATGACCCCTAAACCCTATAAAACCTAAACCCTATAACCCCTAAACCCTATAAACCCTGGACCCTAAACCCTATAAACCCTATGACCCTAAACCCTGAACCCTGAACCCTCTGAACCCTAAACCCAATCAGCCCCGCGAAGTTAGTTTCCCAAGCCCCTGTAGGCCGCAGGCTTCCTGGCAGCTTGAAACTCCAGGACGCCCTGCTGGAGGGCTGTATGGGTTTAGGGTTTAAGGTTTAGGGTTTAGGTTTTAGGGATGTTCAGGGTTTAGGGTTTAGGGTGTCGGATTTGCACAAGAGCTGCCACTTGACTGACGGGTTGCTCGCTCGGTTGCTTGAGGCCAAGGCTGCTTGAGGCGAATTCCTACGGGTTGAGGGTGTAGGGTTTTGGGTTTAGGGTTTAGACTGTTCTGTCGAGACTTCTCTGGCTCTTTCGATTGCATTCGCAGGAAGTCGGCATCAGGGATGGGGACGTCGTCAGTGCCGTCGTGAGAAAGCCAGGAGCAGAACTCAGCACGCTGTAAAGAGAGGTGAGAATTGTGACATGCGACTCTGCTTCGAAGATGAACAAAATCATGAGATTCGAATGCCCTGTCATCAATCACCTGAGCCCAAGGGACACCCAAAACCCTAAATCCCAAACCCTAAACCCTAAACCCTAAATTCTAAACCCTAAACCCTGAACCCTAATTAGACCCTTTGAACCCTCAAAGCCCGAAAGGCACTGTGCTTTGCTCCTCGCGTCGCAGTGGGGCCTTCGCAGCACTACGGGACACAGGCTTTTGGCGCGGCTGTGTGTAGATCGCATGCATTGACAGCTCTTGTCTCTTGTCTCTCTTGTCCCTTGTCCCTGGTCTCTTGTCTCTTGTCTCTTGTCTCTTGTCTCTTGTCTCTTGTCTCTTGTCTCTTGTCTCTTGTCTCTTGTCTCTTGTCTCTTGTCTCTTGTCTCTTGTCTCTTGTCTCTTGTCTCTTGTCTCTGTCTCTCTGTCACTGTCTTCCTGTCTCCCTCTCTCTCTGCCTCTCTCCTTCCCTCCCTCTCTCTCTGTCCCCCTCTCTCTGTGTTTCTGCTTCTTCCGTTCCTGCACTCGCTCTCTGTCTGTCGCTCGCTCTCTCACTTGCGCTCCCGCTCTCTGTCTTGCACTTTGCGCTCCTTGAAGTTCACCAGTTCACCCCGCCCCCTCACACTGACACTGCTAATATAGGGGTCGGACGAATTACGAATCATATTCCCTTATGGCCCCTTTTATAGTTTTACTATAATAACCCCCCAAAACCCTATTCTAATTATCATATTGTCCCTTCCTCGTGTGCTGCGCCCTGCGGTCCTGCGGCCATCGAACGTGGACCTCTTGCTTCTCCATATGGGTAGCGCTCCAGTTTCGGGTCCCTTTTGGGGTCCCTTCTCTAGTATGGCACGACTCCCCACAAAGATCCTAAACCCTAAGCCCTAAGCCCTAATTAAACCCTAAGCCCTAAACCTTGAACCCTAAACCCTAAACCCCTAAACCCTAAACCCTAAACCCCACATGGTGCGGACCATTGGCATCAGCTTGGCCAGGGGCCGTCGCTGCCTGGGGTCATCCTCAATGTGGGGGCGACTGCTCTCATGCTGAAGGGCACCATGGCTGGCAGGGTTTAGGGTTTAGGGTTTAGGGTTTAGGGTTTAGGGTTTAGGGTTTAGGGTTTAGGGTTTAGGGTTTAGGGTTTAGGGTTTAGGGTTTAGGGTTGCAGTGAGAGGGCTTGGGGTCTAGGAGTGCTTCTGTAGTGGTGCTGACGTGAGGTTGCTATAAAAAGCACGGTCTCCTTGTAGCTACTTCTGTTCGTAGGATTCCTGCAACTAAAGGCTCCCCTAAACCCTAAACCCTAAACCCTAAACCCTAAACCCTAAACCCTAAACCCTAAACCCTAAACCCCATGGAGCCACAGAATTGGCCAGCAACCTCGGGGTGGGAGGCTGGAAAATGTCCACCAGCTCTTTGCCTCGACTTCGGCCTTCGCCGCCGTCACTGAGAAGGCACGGGCTTGCTTTTTTTGGTAGGAGCGCACCAGCCCTAAACCCTAAACCCTAAACCCTAAACCCTAAACCCTAAACCCTAAACCCTGAACCCTGAACCCTGAACCCCTAAAGCCTAAACCCTAAACCCTCAAGGTATCCCGAAAAGCGCCCCTTGCTCAAGCGGTTCGTTATTTCAAGGTGCTCTGGCGCTGCAAGGACTTTTAATGGGGATGCTTCTTGACCCCTGCGAGTTTGTGGGCTGGGCCCAGCCCACAAGCCTCTAGTTTTTGGGTTTAGGGTTTAGGCTTTAGCTGGTTTGGGATTTGGGGTTTGGGGTTTTGGGGTTTAGGCTTTGGGGTTGAGGGTTCCAGTGCCCTGAGCCGGCCCTGTACCACCTGTCAACCCTACATCCTACTTGGAGGCTCGCGGTACTTATTAGCCAATTAGAACTGTACTTGTAACTGCACTTCGATCCATATTAGGGCACTTAAGGGGCTTATAAGTGGGTTATAAGTACGGTTATCATTGGTTAATAAGTACCCCTAAACCCTAAACCCTAATGTGGGACCCTCTTTAATCTGGAGGGCCCTTTCTTATTTGAACAGTCGAGGCGTGGATGGGATCCTGATTACACGGCCCCGGGGGCTTATATGACTTTAATAGGGAGGAGTTTAGATAGGTTTAAAAGGGGCAGCGATGCCCGGTTATCTTTTTTAAAGGCGCGCCACGTGGAATTTTCTTACGGCGCCCGGACGGTTTGACTTTAAAGAGGACCCCGCAAACAGTCAGGGGGTCCTGAATAATTCGGCCAAATTGACTTTAAAGAGGAGGCCCCTACTAAACAGGGTCCAACATTAAACCCCAAACCCCAAACCCTAAACCCTGTTATAATGGGTTCATAAGTACCATGAACCTCCCATCCTAAGCAGGGTGAAGTCGTCGCTTGGGGAGACCCCGCATGCGGCGGAGATTGCCGGACACCTAGGGTTTAGGGTTTAGGGTTTAGGGTGTAGGGTTTAGGGTTTGGGGTTTAGGGTCTAGGGTCTAGGGGTCTAGTGTGCCCGTGGTGGTTCTTCAGGGTTGAGCAGTTTAGGGTGCAGGGTTCTGGGTTTAAGGTCAGAACAGATCCAAAAACCAAGTTCCACACAGAGCACTTTGCACGCCTTCGCTTCCATCCACTGAAGAACCCTCCAGCGATCTCCCGCAGAAGCACGAAGTCCGAAAGCCAATTCCCACATACCTGACTCTCTCAAGGGTTCCGAAATATGGGCCCCTTGGTCTTGTAGGTTTTTTGTTAAGGGTTCCCCGCTTGAAGGCCCATGTAAGGGCCCATACTTCGGATGCCTACCCAAAGGCTCCTATGTAGTACCTTTTTGAGGTAGCATACTAAAATCCCCTATAACTAACCCAAAAAGGAACTACATTGGAGTCTTTGGGTATAAACGAGGGTAAGGGACAATCCTCAAGGCCCTTGGTCCTAACCTTAGACTCGGAGGCGCCAGGGGGTTTAGGCCTTGATTCTGCGATGAGGTCAGGCGGTGGCAGCGGAGTTGAGTGGGTCCCCTGGCAAAAGTTAGGGTGTAGGGTTTAGGGTTTAGGGTTCAGGGTTTATAGGGTTTAGGGTTTAGGTTTAGGGTTTAGGGCCTGTTCCCTTAGAACATGGCACAGCGCTCCTGGGGGGGCCCTGGCTTGAGAGGTTTTTGCCAAACTGCGGGGGGGGGGGGAAGTGACTTATGTTTGATAGAGAAATTGGGGACCCCCAATATAGATCCCCCCAATAGTAGGATTCCCTTATAGTGAGGACCCCCACCCCCCCCCCCCCCCAATAAAGTACCCCTAATTTCGAAAACCCCCCTTTCGGGCAGCTTAGACTCAAGGGGTTCATAGGAGTAGTTGCTTTTGGTTCTTGCACATGCAGCTTGAGGTCAGCCGTGCGTCTGAAGTCTTCGGAACTTCAGGATTTGGACGCTCCGGGCACACCCCCCCCCTGAGCCCGAAACCCCAACTATCTGAGGGCAAGGCAGGCCGTGACCCTAAACCCTAAACTCTAAACTCTAAACCCTAAACCCTACACTCTATACACCCATCGCCTATGAACCTTAAAGGGTGTCAGGTTAAGCCCTCAACTCTTACAGCCCTAGTGTTCTTAACAGGAAATAAGGTTTAAGGTTTAGGGTTTAAGGTTTAGGGTTTAGGGTTTAGGGTTTAGGGTTCATCCCCCCCCCCCCCACCCCCCACCCCGCCCTGCCGACCTTCCCTGCTCGCAAAGCCCGGGAGCTCGATGCCAGGCGCGTCTCGCAGATCTTTTCCACGCAGGCTGCCTTTGCAGTCCTGAGGCCAGCCAGAGGGCTTAGGGGTGTTTAAGCTTTAGGTCTTGGGGTTTAGGATTTAGGGTTTAGGGTTGAGGGAGTGAGGCACGGGTGTTTCCGAACAGTTTTGGGTTTAGGGTTTTAGGGGGTTAGTGGGGTTAGGGTTCAGGGCTCCTAGAATTCGGGTTCTAGTGTGTACTTGCGGGGTATATTGTGGGACCCCGTGTTCGGAAATAACCACATGTTTAGGGTGTGCTCTATACTTTACCAGGGACCCAGTTGTTGTCCGCATCGGTACTGAACATTGAATAGCATATAGCGGTTAAGAGCCTATAGGGGTTAGGGTGTATTTAGGGTCTATAGCTCATTTGCTGAGCTTAGGGTCAAAATCTATCTAGATACGAATATTGATATTGATATAGTATAGATGTAGGTGGGTGGGGATTGTAGGGTTTGCAGGGTTTAGGATCCTGGGATTTTCCGCGTTTAGGCTGCAGGAGGATATGGCGCCCACACCCGTAGCGATGCAAATCGTTCCTAAACCACAAGCCCAGATCATCCCAGGTTTAGGGTTTAGGGTTTAAGGATCATCTTCAGAATATTCTTCAGAGGGTCTAAGGGCCATCTCAGCATCAAATCCACGAGGACTGATGGCTCGATCGTTGCCTGGGGTTCACCACTCTGCGGCACGGGCGCCCAGAACAAGCAGAAGGGGATTCGGGTTATATGGATCTAGACCCCTATAAGCCCCAGACCCTAAACCTCCCGTGTCAATTTCTTTCTTGCGTGTCTAAAGGTGAACTTTCAGCTTTCAGACGTCTGGCTCGAAGTGTGTCGGTTTTGCTTTGAGGGCCAGAAGAACTCATCCTTAAAGGTATAGGATTACATATTTAGCCAAAGGAATTTAACGC
>CAJNDS010002035.1:420554-559899 GCA_905221605.1 Symbiodinium natans
ATGATCCGGTACTATAATGTGATGATGTTAAACGTTTAATTTCTATAGAATATTCGCATAGTACATATTCTTGTGTATTTGATAAGATGGTGCGTATTTGTGTGTATATGTGTAGATCTATATATATATATATATATACACGTGTAGTACTACAACCCATGAGCCTTCAAGAAGGTCCGTGAAATCCCTAGAAGCCCCTCGATGTGCGGAGGGCACCCATGGTGGAGACAGCCTCTCCGTGCAAAAACGGCTTGTGGAGCCTAGGCAGGCAATGTTTGGGGGAGCGGGGGGGAGGGGGCGGTTCCTAGAATAAGGATTATGGTGCTTTGGGGGGGTATATTCGGGGCACACCCACTATCTGGAAATTACCGTGGGGGTAAGAAGAGGAACAAGAGTCGCACAAGCAACATCAGGTACCACTTCGAAGATCCCCACGCTGCCCCTATTAACGACCTAACTCCTAAACCCGAAGGTTTAGTTCGGGTTTAGGCGCTTCTGCATTTCTGGTTGCAGCAATGTTTGTGAGAATCGCAACAAGAGCCGAGGATGTTCAGAGGGTCTTCACGGCTGGCCAGGCCACTGGAAATTGTTGTCGCGTGTCGCCACCGAAAAGCCCTGAGCCCCAAGAGCCCTCAGCTTTCTCACGCGGGGGGTTAGGGTTTATAGGGTTTAGGGTTTAGGGTTTAGGGTTTATAAGGTTTAAGGTTTAGGGTTTAGGGTTTAGGGTTTAGGATTTAGGGCTGTCAGCTCTCAGGCCATGGCCGCGCTGAAGGAGGATGGCACAGTGGTGCCTCGGCTCAGCGCTCTTCTGGGTGAGCCCGATTTGGGGGGTTACGATATTAGGGGGTACGATTAGGGTTTAGGGTTTGGGGTTTAGGGTTTAGGGTTTGGGGTTTAGGGTTTAGGGTTTAGGGGTACCTTATTGGGGTCGTAAACCCCGATTTTTGCATCCCAGGCATGAGGAGTGAAGGTTGGAAAGGCTTGACGACGACGACGACGACTACTACGACTACTACTACTACTACTACTACTACTACTACTACTACTACTACTACTACTACTATTACTACTACTACTACTACTATTTGCTTAAGAACCCCCCCCCCCCCACCCAAAGAGATAAAATGACAAAGGGGGGTTAGTGGGTGTGACGGCTTGCTGAGGTGGCATGGGGACATCCCATCTTCGGCGGGAACTGCAGCGAGCAGCAGGACTGCCATAAAGGCTAACCCTAAGGGTCCATGTACCCATATAGCATATACTTGGGCCATAAAGCTACTATATGGGAACCCCTTTAAGGCCCAAGTATATACTATATTGGTACATGGACCCTTTGGGTAAAGGGGTCGTCGAACGTGGTGACTTGTGGTGTCTGACTCACGATGGCGCTTTGGATGCAACTGCTCAGCACGGCACTTTGACTCCAGGCGAAGCTCGTGAAGGTCCATGACATCTTTGTTGCGGATGGTGCCTTTGCCGCTCTCAAGGCCCCACCAATCTTTCGCAGTTTTGCCGATCATCTCTGCGCTTTGGGATGTTCCCCCTTATACTAACAATCCTTAATAGGGATTATAGTACCCCCCCCTTTGTAATGCTCATAAGGACTGTTCGTATAAGGGAGAACATCCCAATCTGCACTTGTGGCAGGAGGATGGCACAGTAGTTGCATGGGGGCACCCAGAATCTGGAGGGGAGGCTTGTCTGCAATCAGAGCTGGCAGAACCCTAAACCCTAAACCCTAAACCCTAAACCCTAAACCCTAAACCCTGAACCCTAAACCCTAAACCCTAAACCTTAAACCCTAAACCCTAGCTCGACACCCATGTTGCACACCGCGGAGAGATGGGAAGGGCCTCCGCGGTGCCCTGTGTGCGTGCGTGCGTTTTTTTCTGAGCAGCCCGCCCCGCCTGAAACCCTAAGCAAGCGCTATATACCGCAAGCCTTAATCTTCAGACCTAAAACCCTAAACCCTAAACCCCAAACCCTACACCCTAAACCCTAAGACCCCAAACGTTCAGCTCGCAAGGACTGCAGCCACATTCGGGAGGACCTTTGGGGCATTCGCAGTATCCAGGCCGCCTGCCTGCCATCTGCGAGTCCCCAGAAGTGACGAGATTTCAATCAAGAAAGGGGGTTTAGGGTTTAGGGTTTAGGGTTTAGGGTTTAGGGTTTAGGGTTTAGGGTTTAGGGTTTAGGGTTCGGCCTCTATACCCCTAAATGGACCCCGAAATATAGGGTTTGGGGTGTAGAGTTTAGGGTTTAGGGTTTAAGGTGAAGGGTTTAGCCGAAGAGTACCAATCCCCTTCATCAGGACCTGTCAAAATTCCCCGAGCCGAAAGTATAAAACCTCGGAGGATGGTTTTGCACAGTGTGCTGGTCTGCAGAAGTGGGCATCCCCAAAACAGATCCTAACACCTGAAACTCTGAACCCTAAACCCTAAACATTCCTAAACAAGACCCCATATGGGGTTTCTGAAATTTAGGGAGGTACCTTATTGAGGTCCTTCTTGTCAGGGAATCCTACTATTTACGGTCTAGATTAGGGCTCTAAATCTTCCCTTATGGTCCCTTTATTATAATCCTCCAATACCGAATAATACCCCCAATTCCTAAACCCCCAACCCTGAACCCTGAACCCTAAACCCTAAACCCTAAACCCTAAACCCTAAACCCTAAACCCTAAACCCTAAACCCTAAACCCTAAACCCTAAACCCCATTCCAATTATTCCGACCCCTACATCACACCCGTGCCACTGTGCGAGGCCTCCAGCGCAGCATTTGCTGCTCTGCGCGAAGATGGCCGTGTGGTGACCTGGGGTCCGGGAGCTTGGAAAGGCCAAAAACCCTAAACCCTAAACCCTAAACCCTAAACCCTAAACCCTAAACCCTAAACCCTAAACCCTAAACCCTGAACCCAGGCCTACCACACAAGGGCGGAGACTGCAGCGCTGTCAAGGAGCGCTGTCTGCCACCTTCCCAAAGATGCCACAAGCAGTCATGAAAGGGGTGAAAGTCGGGGCTTAGGGCTTAGGGTTTAGGGCTAGGGTTTAGGGTTTAGGGTTTAGGGTTTAGGGTTTAGGGTTTAGGGTTTAGGGTTTAGGGTGTAGGGTGTAGGGTGTAGGGTGTAGGGTGTAGGGTGTAGGGTGTAGGGTGTAGGGTGTAGGGTTCGAAGACATAGTAGGGAACCCTAGTTAGGCACAGGCCCCAGTGTCACTCCAGGAGCACCTGGTGCAAATCGAAGTGATTGTGGCTGCTTGGCATGAAGGGAGAAACCTTCAACGGCAAAAAGCCCTAAACAGAGCAATCCCTAGGGAGAAGCCCAAACCCGAGACCATAAAAACTGTCCCAAATTGAAACACCCTCTAAGCTTGTAATCTCAAAAGGCCCGCACAGAAAGCCCCGAAACCCTAGAAGCCCTAAATAGAAAACCCTAAGGCCGCCAAAGCCCTAAACAGCCAAACCCTGAGGCCCGCAATGCCCCTACATGGATAGAGAACCCTAAACCCTAAACCCTAGACCGTAAACCCTAAACGGCTATGCTCTAAGCCCTAAACCCTAAACCCTAAACCCTAAGCCCTAAGCCCTAAACCCTAAGCCCTAAACCCTAAGCCCTAAGCCCTAAGCCCTAAGCCCTAAGCCCTAAGCCCTAAGCCCTAAACCCTAACCTTTTTCAAAGGTTCCCCCCATGGACTCCCCAGGCCTCCTATGGTGCATTTGCGGCACAGCGCAGCGATGGCAGCGTGGTGTGCCCTGGCTGTAGCAATGCAATTGGGGTTTGGGGTTTGGGGTTTAGGGTTTAGGGTTTAGGGTTTAGGGTTCAGGGTTTTTAGGGTTTAGGGTTTGGGGTTTGGGGTTTGGGGTTTAGGGTTTAGGGTTTAAGGTAAAGGGGTGGGGGGCTAGGGCTTGTTTAGGGTTGAGTTTCAGTGGTGGTTGGGTTTTCTTGTGGGTGGGGGGTTGACAGTTCCCGAATTCCCAGTCTTCCAGTCTGTTGCATTGCAGAGGACCTGGGGCGATGCCAACTACGGAGGGGCTGCTCTGCTGACTTACTTGAAGGTCCACGGGTACTCGTAGCTACAGATACTGATACCAAGGCCATCCATTAGCAGGAGTCGTTCTGGGATCTGTCCTAACAGATACTCGTATGCCCTGAGCCCTGGCTACCCAAAAAGCCCTGAAGACCTTTCAGCTCCAGTGAGGTTCTGCAGCTGTCTTGTCCTAGTGTACTTGGAGGTTCATGGTACTTATGTTACTTATTAACCAACTATAACGGTATTTATAACCCACTTAGAAGTCCCTTAAGTGCCCTGATATGGTTTTAAAGTACAGTTATAAGTACAGTTATAACTGGTTAAGAAGTACCATGAACCTCCAAGTATGATCGTTGCTGAGGACAGTGGGCCTGTTCAGCCGCTGGTTCTCGCTGCTATCTGACCACCCTATATGCTAGGACCGGGAGTAGGCCCTTTTTGTCCTTTTTTTAGGGTTGGGGTTCCCTTATCATCCCCGTAAAACAAAAGAAAGGGCACCCGTTTTATTCCTAGGTGACTCCCGGGTCTAGCATGACCCTCTTGAACACAAGAGGGTGCTCGCTTGGGGTCCGCTTGCGCGCCTCCAAGTGCTTTTAGAGGGGAGCTCGTTTCTAGGCATCACGAGATCTGTACAAAAAAAGATGCCAAACCCGTGAGGGTGTGGCTGGGGCCGGCTCCCAAAGATCAGGAGCAAGGGGCACCACGTGCGATGCCGAGTTTCTACGCGGAGAGTTTGATCCGAGCTCGGTAAAATTTAATGACTACACAAATACATGTGTATGTATATATAGAGAGAGAGGGCACTATATACTTATATAAATAATATGTATATATACATACACACACCCCAAACCCCTCCCTATCAGAGTCTTCACATCCTCTTGCTTTAGTCCTTCGGTCGCGTACTGTGAAGGTTCAAGGTACCTGTATCCAGTTCTCGCACCGCAACTTGCTCTCAACATCGTTCTTCCCTCTCCTTCGCAACAAGCGAATCCTTGACAGTTTTTGTTGGCCATGTTTGGCTTGCATGCTCGGCCAAGTTGCTGGAGAATCTCCAGTCTTGCCTGTTGTTTTTTTTGTTTTACCTTTGTTGTTTTGTAGAGCCTGAGACATGCCTTGACTTTGATAGCGTGGAGCGTGTGGTTGACTTGGCCTTTGCCCTTAAGGGTGTCGGTGCGGATTTCTCATACAGTATCAACAAATGTATACATGGCACCCTTTTCCCCCTTTTTGTTTCAAGGTTCCCTTAGCAAGGAACCAACCCAAGAAAGGGGTGCCCTTATTACGTACCCTGAACCCTCACCCTAAACCCTAAGGGAGTTAGAGGAACCTAATTTTAACCCTAAGGGAGTTTGAGGTTCCCATGTTGTAATATGGTTACTGTGCTACCAAGCAAGAACCCTAAACCCTAAACCCTTAACCCTTAACCCTTAACCCTTAACCCTAAACCCTAAACCCTAAACCCTAAACCCTAAACCCTAAACCCTAAACCCTAAACCCTAAACCCTAAACCCTAAACCCTAAACCCTAAACCCTGGTCCGGGTGTGGCTTGCGGCTTCTTCGCGTCTCGGATCGGCGCTTTCGCGAATCAGGCTCTCCAGAGGCCGTGGGTATGTGGACGTTTGCGGCCGAAGCAGTTTAGGGTTTAGGGTTTAGGGTTTAGGGTTTAGGGTTTAGGGGTTTAGGGGTTTAGGGGTTTAGGGGTTTAGGGGTTTAGGGGTTTAGGGGTTTAGGGTAACTACCGCGAATGCCATTCGACTCCTTTGTGAGGAATTCTGTAGTAGATTCGAATGCTTCCCGTGCCTGCAAGTGTGACACTACCTGGTTTGCATTTTCCAGCGGCCTCTGGGAGCATGCATGGCCACCTCTTCCAGGCTCAGGGTCTAGTGAGCTCAGTGAAGCGGAGAGCTTGTCATTCATCCTGGGTTTAGGGTTTAGGGCTAGGGTTGAGGGTTTCGGGCTTGGGGTTTCAGAATTTAGGGTTTAGGGGGTAGGCCCTCCGGGATATTTTCTATTTTCCCTTGCTGGGTTCAGAAGGATCCTATGTAGGAATCTTCTGTCAGAGGGTTTCAAGGGCCATCCTAGGTTTAGGGTTTAGGGTTTAGGGTTTAGGGTTTAGGGTTTAGGGTTTAGGGTTTAGGGTTTAGGGTTTAGGGTTTAGGGTCCCCCTCGCCCAACTTCCAAAAGTTGGCCCGAGACCCCAAACCCGAAGTAAGTCATAGACGCTTGAAGCCCTGAGCCCTAAACCATGAAAAAGGTTTGCGGTTTAGGGTTTGGGGTTTATAGGGTTTAGGGTTCAGGGTACAGAAACACTGAAACCAAAAAGCAAGAAGAGTGTGAGGGCTTAAACCCTAAACCCTAAACCCTAAACCCTAAACCCTAAACCCTAAACCCTTAGGGCTTAGGGGGCCTGATCTTGAAGAGGACTGCTGAGGGAGTGTCGCAGTCCAGGGCCTTGCCTTGCATTGCTAATTCTAGCCGATGGCTGCATGTTGCGCCAGGCACCCGCAGTGCTGGATCGAAGGTTTAGGCTTTAGGGTTTAGGGTTTAGGGTTTAGGGTTGGGGTTCATTGTTATCATGGGCGACTAGGCGGTGAGTAATGTGGCCAACGGGGCTGAGAAGTTGTAGGATTCTTTTGAATAGGTTTGGGGTTTCGTGTCTTCTGATCTGTTTGGCAGCAGTAGGGGGTTTTCGTGCAAAACTTCCTCTGGCGATTTGGATGTGCTGCGGTGCAGTTCGTTCCAGCAAGTCGCACGTACGCCAGGATAGTATTGGCGAATTCAGCAGTTCTAGCAAGTCCTTGAGGGGTGGTGTTCATGGCAAGAGCCGAGGACACTCAAACCCCACTGTTCCAGACTATTCCATGCCCTTACTCGGTCCAAAGTTGAAGAAACTTTGCCTTGCTGCAATGGCCGCATGACCTGGACTGTCTTGCGCAGTTCAGGTCGCAAAGTGAACTTGCAAGCAACATGGGTGTTTCCCAATAGTAGGGGGTACCCGTTTCAGGCCCCAAATATCCCTTAACGGGATCCCCAAGAAGGGTACTCCTATTTTCGGAAGCCCCCACATGTCAAAACTGAGGTGGTGGATGTGGCACTTGGCAACATCTATGGTGCCTGGGTATTGGGCAACTCCACATCCTAAGCCTAAACCCCTATAACCCCTATATCCCCTATAACCCCTATAACCCCTATAACCCCTATAACCCCTATAACCCCTATAACCCCTATAACCCCTAAACCCTAAACCCTAAACCCTGCCTAAAAGACTCCAAGATTCCTGAAGCCAACCCTGGATGATTCTCCTGTTTGTGCGCTTCGTGTCTTTGCCTATATACACCCTATCAATCCCTATAAACCCTGTAAACCCCTAAACCCCGTAAACCCCCCCAAACCCCATAGACCCAAGCCCTACAAACCTCTATAAACCCTATAAAGCCCTCTCAAGCACGACAAATCCCTATAAAGCCCTCTCCCTATAAACCCTCTAAAGCTCTATAAAACCCTCTAAAACCCCTAAACCCCTAAACCCCTCGAAAACCCTATAAAACCCTAAATCCTAAACCCTAAACCCTAAACTCTAAACCCTAAACCCTAAACCCTAAACCCTAAACCCTAAACCCAGGTGCAGTCCTCGGAGTGGTTGCCTCCGTCGTGGCAAAGACGATGAGTGCTCCTGGGACTCTCCCTCTTTAGGGACTCCGAATAGGGTTTAGGGTTTAGGGTTTAGGGTTTGGGGTTTAGGGTGTAGGGTGTAGGGTTAGGGTTTAGGGTTTAGGGTTTGGGGTTTAGGGTTTAGGGTTTAGGGTTTAGGGTTTAGGGTTTAGGGTTTCATGTTATGTTAAGGGATGCTAAGGCCCCCTGAGGGGCCCTTCATCCCATTTCCCTGCTACAGTGCCTGGAAATTCCTGAGAGCTCCTGGAAACCTACGTTGCCCCAAGTGTTTTAGGGTTAGGGTTTAGGGTTTAGCGTTTTGGGTTTAGGGTTTAGGTACAGCCCCTAACCGTCCCTTAAGCGGCTTCGGGCTATGGGGGTTTAGGTGCATAGAGCCTAGGCTGTGACAGCCATGGGCCTAAGGGAAGTTATATGGTCGAGCATGGTCGCTTACCTTCTTTAAAGGGTCCCGAAGTATGGGCCCTTTGGTAGTACAGGGTTTGGTTTACGGGGTATAATTCGAAGGGTTCCCCCAGTTTTAAGGGCCCATATTAAGGCGGTCATGTAACTACCCTACGAACGGGTAAGTCGTCTTCTCCTGCCTTTGGGCTGGAAGGTCTTGGGGGTGGATCCACTTCTGCTGACTTTTTTGCCTTCAAGGTAGGGTGCCAAAAAAGGGCCAAACCTTGTAGATCGCTATTTATCTCGGGGTACAGTAGCCGAATGGTCAGTGGTGGAGACGGATCTGACTCTGCACAGCTGCGAATGCGGTTGTAGCCAGCCACGGGTGGACACTGCACCACGTAAAGCCCTAGGCGAAAGGCACATTTCACCACTGCGCTGCTTCCCCTCCCTAAGCCCTGAACCCTATAGCCTATTAATCCTAAACTCCAGGTTTAGGTCTCAGGGTTCAGGGTTTAGGGTTTAGGGTTTAACGGTTTAGGGTTTTGGGTTTAGGGTTCCACTTTGTACGCCCCAACCAAGGCATTGCTGTCGCTTTTCATCGGTGACCTGGCGGCAATGGGGCCTCATTGGCCAAGCTAGAAGGGAGGCGGCTTTCCGAAAAACACGGGGTATTCTACAATGTATTTAAGGGGTATGGGGGGGGGCACCCCGAACTACCCGTACGTGCCGGGGCCATTTGCATACACTGCGATGCGGCCCACAGGCGACTGCGAAAGCAGGCAGCCCGAGCAAGTTGTGCTTCATAGCGCAGCCTTTTCAACCCTAAGCCCTAAGCCCTAAGCCCTAAACCCTAAACCTCAGGCACCCGCAGAAACGATTTGTGGCTTGATTTCGCGATCCAAGGACGCATCTTCGGAAAGGCCTGCGAGATCGTGTCCAAAGGTTAGCCAATCCACACGACGCAGTCCATGTAAATGCTTTCCTAAACCCTAAACCCTAAACCCTAAACCCTAAACCCCAAACCCTAAACCCTAAACCCTAAACCCTGGCAGGCCTTGGGCCTGGAGTTCCCGGAGGCGCTGCAACAGCGCATGGGCGCCGTGCAGAAGCGCCCCCTCCAGGAGGGGGAGGGGGAGGAAGGGTTTAGGGTTTAGGGTTTGGGGTTTGGGGTTTGGGGTTTAGGGTGTAGGGTTTAGGGTTTGGGGTTTGGGGTGTGAGGTTTAGGGTTTAGGGTCTAGGGTTTAGGGTCTAGGGTTTAGGGTTTAGGGTTTGGGGTCTGGGGTTTAGGGTTTAGGGTTTAGGGTTTAGGGTTTAGGGTTTAGGGTTTAGGGTTTAGGGTTTAGGGTTTGGTGTCTGGGGTTTGGGGTTTAGGGTTTGGTGTCTGGGGTTTGGGTTTTAGGGTTTGGGGTTTGGGGTTTGTAGGGTTGAGGGGTTTTAGGGTTTTTGGGTTTTGGGTTTGTATTTTGCGGGGTTTAGGGTTTATGGTGTAGGGTTTGTAGGGTTGAGGGGCTTTGAGGGTTTTGGGGCTTTAGAGGCTTTATGGCTGAGGGGTTGAGGGCGTTAGTGTTAGGGGTGTGGAGGGGTTTGTAGGGTTGAGGGGCTTTGGGGTTTATGGAGTGTTTAGGGTTTTAGTGAGGGGTTTTAGTGCTCTACAGGGTTCAGGGAACCTTGAGTTTCAGGGATTCAGATGGGTGGGTCAGCATCAGTTGTGGATGCTCCACACTGCACTTGACAGGCGCGCAGTTTAGGATTTAGGGTTTAGGGTTTAGGCTATAAACCCTAAACCCTAAACCCTAAACCCTAAACCCACTCTCCATGTCCGTCATTGTCCAGGCTCTTTTCCTGGCTAGGCCGGGGGCTTGAAACAGCAAGTGGCAGGAGTACTTTTGGTGCAGATGTCCCTGTTCAGAAGCAGTCGGGCAAGGGTGGAAGCATGTCTCCTTTGCAACGCAGCTGTGGAAACCCTAAACCCCAAACCCTAAACCCTAATCCCAAATCCTAAACCCTAAACCCTGATGTGCAGATTGTTCGACTTACTTGCCCTGGAAGGTTAGCACCGATCTCGACAGGGGTGAAAAACTACGCCCTTGCCTTGCTCCCACCAGAGGAGAGCTCGGAGGTTGAAATGGGCTGAGGGTTCAGGGTTTGGGGTTTTAGGGTTTAGGGTTTCGGGTTTCGGGTTTAGGGTAAATGGGTTCAGGGTTGACGGGTTTAGGGGTTAAGGGTTTTAGGCTCAAGGTTCTTCTTCAGACCCCGGCACAATGTTACGACCCCTGGTTCTGCGTGAGGCCCTAAAGTATCGAAGGTTCATGGGTTGCTCTAAGTAGAGTAAGTAAGGCGGCCGATTTACAGCCTTACTGAAGATAGCCTAGGACACCACTTATAGCGACCCATGGAACTTTCAAACACCCGAAGCCATGAATCTCCGGCCTTCGTAGGACGTGCCGCTGCTGCCGCACCTGGGGCTGCAAGAAACCTTTGCTGGGCTCTTGTCAAGGAGCGTAACTTAAAGTTGCCAGAAAAGGGTTATAGCGCTCATTTCGAGTACCCTCATTGTGATAGCTGGAAATTCGAGTTCCTTAACAAGAGCCCAGACATCTTGGTTTTGGAGACAGGGAGGCTGAGCCATACTCTGGGCCATTTTCAGGGTGTGCCTTTTGTGCGATATGCACTCTAGTCTAAGATCAAATTACCAAGGAGGGCCCAGCATTTTCGTCAACCCCACCCCCCGACCCCACATTAGGGTTCAGGGTTTAGGGTTCAGGGTTCAGGGTTTAGGCTTCAGGGTTTAGGGTTTAGGGTTATATAGGGTTAGGGACCGGGGATCCTCAGGTATACATTGGCAGTACTTGCCGCGAACCTGCTGGTGACAACGGGAGTTTGCATCCTTGGCGTGGGGTGCTCAGACGTGCCTCAAGCGAATCAGGTACCTCAGATAATCCCTGAAAGGGTATATAATAGGGCCTTAGATAAACCCTTAAAGGGTATATAAGGGCCCTATATAATCCCTTAAAGGGTATTTAGTAGGGCCCCATATAATTCCTTAGAGGGTACATATACATATAGAACCCCTTAAAGGGTATATAATAGGGCCCTATATAATCCCTTAAAGGGTATAGAATAGGGCTCTATATAATCCCTTCAAGGGTATATGTACATATAAAATCCCTTACAAAGTGTATAGAAAGGGTCCTCCTTCCCTCAATCCCTACAAAGAACCAGGGGGTTTCTGGCAGCTTGAGCCGGGGGTGGAGGAGAGAGGATGCTGCTCAGGGTTTATAGGGTTTGGGGTTTAGGGTTTAGGGCTAGGGTTTAGGGTTTATGGGGTTTATAGGGTCCATAGGGTTTCTAGGGTCTATGGCTATGGGGTTTATAGGGTTTTGTCGGGTTTATTGGGTTTATAGGGCTTATGGGGTTTATAGGGTTTATAGGGCTTCTAGGATTTATAGGGTTTAGAGGGTTGATAGGGTTTATGGTTGGGGTTTTGGGTTTTGTTTCGCTTTGCATTGCAGTGTTGCAGGCGGGGGCAGATAACCTCGTGGATGCCCTGGACCAGGTGATGAGCAGCGAGCGCTGATGGCAACTTGACACATTAGGGTTAGGGGTTTAGGGTTTAGGGTTTAGGGTTTAGGGTTTAGGGTTTAGGGTTTAGGGTTTAGGGTTTAGGGTTTAGGGTTTAGGGTTTAGGGTTTAGGGTTTAGGGGTCTGTCTACACCTTGAATGGCGCTGGTCCGTGCTGTGTGTGAGGAGCGTGGGGGACTTGGGGGTTCAGGGATTTGAGGGTTTAGGGGTTTTAGGGTTTAGGGTTTAGGGTTTAGGGTTTGGGATGTGGCATGTCTGGCACTGTCGTTGCTCGTGTACCTGAACGGCAAGAGTGCACGGAGAAAATTGCCCGAAACATGCTGCTGCAGCCCTAAACCCTAAACCCTTAACCCCTTAAAGCCCTTAACCCCTGCATATTCTGGGAGGGACTAGGTCCAAGTTGACCCTTAGTCACTCGAGTTCCGAGGCACCTCTGCTGAAGCAAGGAGCGCGGCGCGCGGAAGAAAACAGCCTCCCTAAACCCGAAACCCTTGTTTGGCCCTACTTGGAGGTTCAGGGTACTTAGTAAGCAATTATATCTGTACTCAGAACCATATGAGGACACTTAAGGGTCTTATAAGCGGGTTATGAGTACAGTTCTAATTGGTTGATAAGTACCATGAACCTCCAAGCAGAATAGTACGCCTGAAGTCCGTTCAGTGTCATTAGAATGGAGCCCTCTTGCCACCTGTATGGGCCCCTGGCTCTAAACCCTCAAACTTCAACCATTTGGCTGGTGCAGCTGCGCTCTGGGGATTCTCCAGTTTAAGGGTTCAGGTTTAGGGGTGTGTTGCAGTAAGTGTTCAGGGAGGTCATGGTACATCACCAGCAATACATTGTAGACCTTGACGCTACTTGGAGGTTCATGGGCACTTCTACGTAGGGTGATAAACCCCGTAAGTAAGGTTATACCCATATCTACCATACTTAAAACCCTACTTCTAAGTGCCCATGAACCTCCAAGTAAAGCGCTTAGGCCCTCACAAGACCCCGAAACCCTACGGCTCAAGCCCTGATGCCGCAGAAGCCCGAAGACTCAAGCTTTAATGCCCAAGAACCCTAGGGCTCAAGCATCAAGCCCTAAACACATGTGAAGCCGTAAGCCTTATCAAGTACCCCAAGAAGCCCTCAAGCATCAGTGCTAAGCCCTAACCCCGGAAACCTCTGACGTTAAGCTTCCCAACCTCCCAAACTCTCCAGACCCCCCTAAACTCCCTAAACCCCTAAACTCCCTGAACTCTCCCTGACCTCCCTAAAACCCTAAACCCTGAACTCTGAGCCTACCTCTTTCAAGCCCGAAGCTCCATGAAGGCTCCGGCGTCCTCGCGCTCAGTTCAGATCGCCTGTGCGGGCGGATCCGAGGCCTTCTGTGGGTTTCAGGTTCGGTTCTTAGGGTCCAGCGAACCCAGCGTAGAATGTGTAGAGCCCTAAACCCTAAACCCTAAAACCTAAACCCTAAGTCGCAGCCACCCGAATTTCGGGCTTGCGGACCCTGGGGCGAGTCGTGAGCTTTCATGAAAACTCGGGCGCGAAAGTCGCTGTGAGGAGTTGGCCGCAACCTGGAGCGCCGACTGGCAGAGCTCAAGGCCCAAAGGGATATGGGGGGTTTAGGGTTTAGGGCTTAGGGTTTAGGGTCTAGGGTTTAGGGTTTAGGGTACCTTATTGGGAGGGAACCCTACTATTTGGGGGTCTATATGAGGGCCGTTTATGTTTGTAAACCCCCATATAAGGTCGTTAGGGTGTTTAGGCCGTGAACCCAGAGTAGAAACCTAAACCATATATAGACCCTGTATATGTGTGTATATATATATATAGATACTATATATATATATATATCTCTCTCTCTCTCTCTTGAGGGAGAGAGAGAGAGAGAGAGATAGAACCCCCCTATATCTCCCTTGAGAGAGAGAGAGAGAACCCCCCCCCCCCGCCTTACAAAATGAGTCATATATATATATATATACATGCACATAAGCCTTACTCTAAGCCCTTAAAACCACCAACGCCTTAAAGAACCCCTTTCTACGCACCTCAGAGCCAAGCCCCGAGTCCGTATGCCGACCCGCAAAAAAACCCTTGAAGAAACTTACCCAGGCTTTAGGATTCGGGTTTCGGGTTTCGGGTTTAGGGTTTAGGGTTTAAGAAACTTACCCTAAGTACACAGCGATGGATGTAGGCTTTAGGATTTAGGGTGTAGGGTTTGGGGGGTTTAGGGGTCTGCCTACACCTTGAGTAGCGAGTGTGGGGGATTTCAGGGTTGAAGGGTTTAGGGCTTAGGGCCTTAGGCCCTTAGGGCCTTAGGGGTTTAGGGCCTTAGGGCCTTAGGGGTTTAGGGTTTAGGGTTTAGGGTTTAGGTGACTTCAGGGTTTCGGGATGTACAGATCTCTGCCATGCCAGGTGGATCTGCGGCGCCTCAGCAACACCAAGCACAGGCGGAGTTGGGGCTTGGGTCTAGGGTTTGGGGTTTAGGGTTTAGGGTTTAGGGTTTAGGGATTGGGGTTTAGGGATTAGGTCTTAGGGCTTAGGGTTTAGGGTTTTAGGGTTTAGGGATTGGGGTTTAGGGTTTAGGACCTTAGCCCCCGGCTGAAAGTAGTTGTCGTGCTGCTGTGCTACCCTAAACCCTACAGTAAGTCCTCTAAACCCTATTAGCCTAAAACGAGGTCAAAGACTTCCTGAATCACCAACTGCAGCCATGACCTGCGGCTTCGTTTCGCACGACCGCCTTGACTTGATGTTCTGCCGGTGTGTAGCACCATGTAGCCCAGAAGTGCCTCTAAATCGTGACTACCGTATTTCTTTGGTTGAGGAAGGGGTCCGGCGTATGCTAGGGGTACCCCTAGTTTAGGGTTTAGAAAGTAGGTAGTGGCCCTTTTGACTCGACTTCCTTCATTCTCGAAGATGCGCGTCGCCACGCTGGTCATTCCGGTTCTCCTGGCTGCCAGCTTCTACGCCGGCTTCGTGTCGCCGCTCGAACCACCAGCCAGCGGGCCAGCTGACGGCCGGCAGGACTTCGCGTTCTACCAGCGGCGGCCCTGGTTCGATGAACCTGGTGCAGCAGGCTCATTGCTCCAGAGCCGTAAAGGTGAGTTCCCACTCGAGGGCATGGTCGGTTTGGTCACTGGAAGCAGCAGTGGCATCGGTCGAGCCGTAGCTCAATACCTGCACTCCAAGGGGTGTACCGTGCTCGTAGTGTCTCGGTCCGAGAAGCGTAGCAAGCAGGCATGCGCGTACATCGAGGAGCGAACGCAGGGCAGTCCGGGCCGGTGCGACCCCTACGCGCTGGATCTATCGTCGTTGCAAGCCGTCAGAGACTTCACATCGAAAATGCTTCACAAATACGATAGGTTGGATTTCTTGAATGCTAATGCGGGCATGACCTTCTTGGTCAGTCATGATGGCGCGTGGTTGAGCACTGACGGCTATGAGATGCTCTATGCGAGTAACTACCTGGGCCATTTTCTTCTGGCACAGCTGCTGCTGCCATTGCTGAAGAAAAGCAACGGTCGGATTGCAGCCACCAGTAGCATTGCCCACTGGTACCACGACACTGATCTGGAGACCTTGCTGCCAAGCGCTATGCAAAACCGCAGTGATAAAGACTTGGGGTCTTTTGCAAAGATGCGCCAATACGGCAACACGAAACTACTGCAGGTCTTCATGTGTTTCGAGATGCAAAGGCGCGAGCCACAGGTACCTTGCACACCTGTTGCACCTGGCTGCGTGGCAGCCCAGAGGTACCCCTTCACCCCTTTTTTGGGTTTTGGGTTCCCTTATTAAAGTAGCCAACCCAAAAAGTGCACCCCTTGTGATAATTTGGCTACTGGGCTACTGAGGCTTCATCAGCACGGCGATTCTGAAGCCTTACTCGGAACGCGATGGTGTCGACGGTTGGTTTCCGGTCTTCGCGCAGCCGAGCGAAGAGGGCGCCAAGACGGAACTTCAGGCCTTGCTAGCAGACGAAGGGCTCGAGACCGGCGTCTTCTTACAGCCCTACTACGCGCCGCCCTACCGAAGCCCGCCTGCAAGCGGCATGTTCATGATGGTGTATGAGTTCTTGGGGCAGTTGCTCACATGGGGATGTCATCGGTGGATCGCCCATCCCGATGCCTACGACAAGGCCTTCGCCAAGAAAGTGTGGGATGAGAGCATGGCAGCAGTGGGACTGAGCAAGTAGCTCGAGTGAGGGACTTACGCCTGTGCTCTTTGTGCTGCTGATGCTGTCATGCCAGATGCTCTTTGTGCTGCCCTGGATTTGAAAGAAGGGAGGCCTCTGAGGGCCTTGTTGATTCTTGCACTTTGCAGTGACAAGGGTGTTTTCGCCCTAGGTTTTTGCATTGACTGTACAGGGGCGGCCTGGCTGTAGCCAGGCCCCTAAACCCTAAACCCTAAACCCAAACCCTGAACCCTAAACCCTAAACCCTAAATCCTGCTGAGGCTTGTGCTTGTCACCTGCTTAGAGGCGTGGATGCGCGGAAGGGGACAAAGCCACCAGTGATGTGCAGTCGATGGCAGCGCGGGCTCTTCAAAGCATGTTTATAGCTAGTTTAGGGTTAAGGGTTTAGGGTTTAGGGTCCCTTAATCCCCTAACCCCCTAAGCCCACCACCCTATACCCTATACCCTAAACCCTAAACCCTAAACCCTAAACACGTGAACCAGGGTGATGCCGAGCGTCTGGGACGCTTGGGCTGGCTACACAAGGCCGGCACTATCTTGGGGGTGCCCTTGCGAGATGTTCGTTTTCCTGGTGTAATGTGCAAGTTGGGGTATTCCCCCTTATACCAACAGTCCTTAGTGAATAGGGATTAGAATAGAGGGTACTATCAACCCCATTAAGGACTGTAAGTATAAGGAGCAACATCCCAATATGCAAGCCACACCTATAGCCAAAAGATGTTCCTGCAGCTTGTTTGTTGTCCCTGAACACAAACGATCACAGATTCCTCAGCATCTGATCCAAATGGAACCCTAAACCCTGAACCCGAAATAGACCCTAAACACTAAACCCTAAAGCCCAAACCCTAAACCCTAAACCCTATAAACCCGACACAGCACTTCAAGAGGGCCGTGGCTCTGCGTGGAGGCGGGCCAAAGAGCGCCGGCAGGAAGCCGAACAGCTCGGCGCCTGGAACAGTTTCAGGGCTTACCAGGGTTTAGGGTTTAGGGTTTAGGGTTTAGGGTGAGCGGGCACCTTGTGCAATCTGGGACTCCGTGTTACCTTGCCGCCTGAGCGACGCGCGCAAGTTCCACTGCCCAACCGCTTAGGCCTGAAACCCTAACTCCTCAACCCGAACCCCCTTCGCCCCCAAAACTGCCAAAGCCCGAAAAGGAATCTAAACTGAAACCCCCCACCGCCCCCCCCCCCCCCCCCCCCCACCAAACACACGCCCCCAAACACCCTCGCAAACCCTAGAAACCCCAAAAACCCTGCAAACCCAATAAACACCATGTGCCCTAAACCCTATTAACCCCATACACCCTACAAACCCTGCAAACCCAATAAACCCCTACAAGCCCTAAACTCCAAACCCTACACACCCTGCAAATCCTGTAAACCCGATAAATCCCATAAACCCTAAGGCCCCAACCCTAACCCTAAATCCTAAACCCTAAACCCTAAACCCTAAACCCTAAACCCTAAACCCTAAACCCTAAACCCTAAACCCTAAACCTAAACACCATAAATATCCAAACCCCAAACCCTAAACCCTAAACCCCATACCCTCAACCCTAAACCCTAAACCCTAAACCCCATAAAATCTAGAACGCCGCGGAGGATGCGAACTGCGCAGCGCGTGGCCTTCACGTCGGTGCGATGCTTCCGCGGCTGGGCAGAGGCGACGAGGCCTTCCGGGTGGGCTTATAGGGTTTAGGGTTTAGGGTTTCGGGTGTGCAGTAACCTCCAGAAACTTGGAACATCCTTATCCCCATACCCCACAAGGTGTACATACCCCAAAAGGTACACTAAAGGGAATTAAAAACCAAAACCCTAAACCCTAAACCCTAAACTCCCAGCTCTAATCATCCTTCGACCATGTTCCAACTTTCTGGAGTTTACTGTATGGGGTGCAGGGTGTAGGGTTTTAAGGTTTAGGGTTTGGGGTGTAAGGTTTAGGGTGGGGGTGGGCTTGGTGTATTTTAGTGGGGATGTAGGACGGTTGTTTAGAGGAAAGGGGGCTTAGGGTGTATGAGGCTTTGGGGCTTTAGTCTTTTCTTTTTGTTTTTTTCTTGCGGGGGTTGGGGGGGGTCTTAGTGGTTTAGGGGTCTTTACGGGGTTTTAGAGGGTGTTGGGTTTAGTGGTTTAGAGTTGAGGGGTTTTATGGTTTAGAGTGTAGGGGTTTCTGCCCGAGGACACCTCGCCCAAAAGCATCAGAAGAAGGCGAAGAGGCGAGTGCTTCCTTGCGTGGTGTGGGGTTTTGAGGGGTAGACTTGTTTAGGGTTTCATTTCTTGTTTTGTGTTGGTGCGTTGGTATGTTGGTGTATTGGTGTGTGGATGTGGGTGGATTTAGGCTGTTGGGTTTAAGGTAGGGTGTTTAGGGTGTTTGGATTTAAGTGTCTAGGGGTTTTACGCTTAGGGTTCATTGTTTGGATCTTGCTTGCTTGAGAATCCCTAAACCCATAATCTGGCTTAAAACCCTATGAGAGCTCTTAACCCTGTAGCCCTAAATCCTAGACCCTGTAGCCCTAAACCCTAGCCCTAAACCCTAAACCCTAATTCCTAAAACCCTGCAGCCCATAGCCTTCCACTTAAACTCTACACCCTAAACCCTATCCCCCACAACCGTAAATCCTAGGTCCTAAATCCTAAACCCCAAACCCCAAACCAAACCCCAAACCCCAAACCCCAAACCCCAAACCCTAAACCCTAAACCCTAAACCCTAAACCCTAAACCCTAAACCCTAAACCCTAAACCCTAAACCCTAAACCCTAAACCCTAAACCCTAAACCCTAAACCGAATTCGTGAGGTTCAGGCTTCCCAAAGCTTGCACCCTGCCTTGGAGCGGCTGGCTGCAGGCACTCCGGGGGCTTCGCCCTAAAGTTGTTTTTGGGGTTTAGGGTTTAGGGTTTAGGGTTTAGGGTTTAGGGTTTAGGGTTTAGGGTTTAGGGTTTAGGGTTTAGGGTTCAGGGTTTTCGTAGGGTGGATTCTCTAAATTATGGGCCCTGTTTGGGGTACCATATATACGTATATATATATATATATATATATATATATATATACATACAGGCTCCGAATTTTGCTACGGTACACGCATAATTTGATATACCTAAACCCCCACTAGTGGCCCTGGGCCGTGTGCTTTGCGGAGGCCTCAGCGACCTGCAGCGGAGCGCAACGACCAAGGAGACAATTCCGCCAGCTTGGATGAGTGCAGGCTTGAGCCTTTAGGGCTTAGGGTTGGGGATTCAATTGGGTTTAGGGTTTAGGCTCTAGGGCTTTAAGGGTTTAGGGTTACTACTTTTTGCTTCAGAACCAATCAACAAAAATACAGGATAAGGAGGATTTTGCTGGGGGCTCTTAATCAAATAGTAGCTTAGGGTTGGGGACTCAAATTGGGATGCAAAGTGTAGAGTTCAGGTTCAGGGTCTCAGCTGACGACGCTTGCCTCTTGGAAACCCTGTTTGGGTAGATTTATCGGCATGGTTGGATGGTTGGGGGGAGGGGGGGGGGGGGGGGGGGGGGGGGCTATTCCTAGTATCTTCCTGAGCGTTTAGGGTACCTGAAAATGCTTACAGACATAGGAAGAAAAGACGAGACAGTTTGATGCTGATGCCGCGTTGTGTCCGTCAGATGAAGGTGCAGTTCATGATGAAGCAAGCGAATGCCAGAACGACATGAAGCAGGGTTTATATTACTGCTATTGGTGGGTGTATTTAGGGTTGCTTTTTAATATTGGTAAGTGTATATACTGGGTGTCCTTTTGGGGATGCAAGGAATATAAGCCCTACTTCACATTGCAAGCCGTGGCTGGGCAGGAAGCAGGTTTCGGGTGTAGACATGTTCAAGGCCCCTGGCGGCAAAATCCGCACGATTCTATGAAGCAAAACTGCTTGGAGAGAAGCGGTGCCAACATATGTTGTCGCAAACGTCAGTCCCTTTATATACGGCCCAAAAAGGAACAAACACATTCAAACATTTACGTGCTCGGAGCCCACATTGGACCAGGGTTTAGGGTTTAGGGTTTGGGGTTTAGGGTTTAGGGTTGATGAAGATGCAGAACCTTGGCATAGAAGAGCAGCGACAACTCGGAGTGGTGAGTCAATCACAACAGGAGGTGATGCCAAGATGTCAATCGTTAACCCTGCTGAGAAATGTCGCGAAAGAAATGCTGTTGTAGGCTTTAGGGTTTAGGGAATAGGGTTTAGGGTCACTTCTTGCAAATGGCTGTGGTCCGTGAAAGTTTTTGTATCGGCACGGCAGGTAGTGTACTTGTATTTTGCGCTGGGATATGAGAATACGTGTGCCTATCAACCTCACCTACAGAATCATGTTCAGGTGCCCTGTGTAGGTTCATTACACTGCTGGCGGTGTGAGGATGGCAGTGGTCCGGCGGTCCTTCAAGAAAATATCCCTCCCCTCCAACCCCTCTGCCAGTAAGCATGAGAGCTGGTCGTCCTTCAGGCCTCAATACAGGAGACCCACATAACCCTAAACCCTTTGCACTACCCAACGTCTATCCCATTCGTTAGTTGAGTCGGCATGTTACATCCTCGAGGCCTTCTACCAGGACCCAGGGTAGGCCCTCATTCCATTTTGTTTGGACGGTTTTTTTTTTTTAACCCTTTAAACCACTTTTTTTCTCCTAGGTTTCCCGAAACGCTGCACCGTAAGCCCTAAACCCTGAACCCTAAACCCTAGGCCCTAGGCCCTAAGCCCTAAGCCCTAAGCCCTAAAGCCCTAAGCCCTAAGCCCTAAGCCCTAAGCCCCCCTAAGCCCTAAACCCTAAACCCTAAGCCCTAAGCCCTAAACCCTAAACCCTAAACCCTAAACCCCAAACCCTAAACCCTAAACCCAAACGCATGGGGCGTTTCCCCCGAAGCACGTTGAGGAGTCGGAGCTCCTGCGCCTGGCCACGCGCCTGAGCGGAGCACTCTTCGAAGAGCTGCAGGCCCCGGATTGAAACAGTTTCAGAGTCTATAGGGTTTTTACAGGTTTTCTGGGTCCTACAGAGGGTATTATGGGGTTTTAGGCCCTGCTTTGAAACAGTTTCCGAGGGGGGTTCAATAGGGTTTTTACAGGGTTTTTTTTTATGGTTTTTTGTGGGGTTTTACAGGTTAAAGAGGGCTTTCTAGAGTTATGTAGGGCTTTGGAGCACTTGCCAGGGTTTCGGTTTTTTATGGGGTTTATGGGAGGGGGGTTTTATAGGGTTTTACAGGGTGTTTCAGGGTTTTGCCAGGGTATAGAGGGTTTGATGGAGGTTTTAGAGGGTTTCAGAGGAAAGGTTTTACAGGGGTTTAAAGGGTTTTCCAGGTTAATGGGGTTATAAAGAGTTATTTAGGGCTTCATATGGCTTTAGTTCTAGGGCTTTGGGGTTCAGGTTTACCTGGGCCCCCAACCCCCCACAATTTCGGGGGGGGGGGGGGTTACAACGGTTTTACCCTGCAGCTACGTTGTCATATCCTCGCAATGACTATGGTCTGGGGTTCCAGGTGGGGGGAGAACACATTTCTGCCCTCCCCCAAAGACTACATAGGGTTCAGGGTTTAGGGTTCCAGGGTTTTGAAGGTTTAGAGTTCGGAGTTTAGGCAGAAGGGTTTGGGGTTTAGAGTCTAGACACTGTAAAGCCACAACGTCGACGACTCCAGCGTGCAAGGATGCCCGGTACTCGCTGGCCTATGCCCAGGAGCGCTTGGCCCACTTGCAGCTGCTGGCGCCTGGGACGCCTTGGCTTAACTACTATGTGCTTAAAGAACCCCAACGGAATAAAAGATAAGAATCCCTAGATTACCCTTAATAAGGAATAATATTTTCATATTTTTTTTGGGGGGGGGGGGGGGTTCTTAAGCAATTAGTAGTTGAGGGGTATAAGGAGGGAGCCTTACAAGGGACCCTTCATCTTCTTCCCGTATATAACCCCCAATAACTTTTTACATAAGTAGCCCCTCAATAACCCCCAAAGAACCTCTGAGGTTCCTTTGGGCTGCTTGTGAAAAGGCCGCCCCAATTATTTAGAGAACTGACCATATATGGTCAGTTTTCTAAGTCTTGGTAGGCCAGTGGTACCCTCTGGCCATTTTTTGGTTCAGGGTTCCCTTATCAAGCAACAAACCCCAAAAAGGGTACCCTTGTTGGAATATTGTTGCTGGGCTACTTGGAACTCTAACCTCTATACCCTAAACCCTGCAACCTTAACCCTAGAACCCCAAAACCTACAAACCCCAAACATCCCAACCCTAAACCCTAAACCCTAAACCCTAAACCCCAAACCCTAAACCCCAAACTGCACTCAAGCAATGAGGTGGCCAATGATCGCCACAAGCGGAGATGCCGCACCTTGGCCGTCATTGATTACACGACTCATTTTCGCATGGATGGAGGGTTTAGGGTTTAGGGTTTCGGGTTTAGGGTTTAGGGTTTAGGGTTTAGGGTTTCGGGTTTCGGGTTTAGGGTTTAGGGTTTATAGTGTACAGGGCGCCGCTAGGGAGTCGAGTGCCCATCTCGCAGCCTGCACGGATTGATTCTTCGTCCCCATGCGATTCCATGCTGATCTTGTGCTCTTGCCAAGCTTGTGCCCCCCCCTAGTTGCTGAGCTGCTAAACTCTAAACCCCCGCCCCAGGTTGCTGCCAGAAATCTTGACTGCGGAAAAAAAAATCACGCGGCGTGATTCAAGAAAGCACCTAAGTTCCAGGCCTGCCAAGATGAAGATAGCCGAGCGGAGGGCAACTTTCGACGTGAAGCTCACTTGGCGCTGATGAACTCATCTGCCTGTGGCTCCAGCCCAAAGACTTTCCACAAACGTGGCGCATGAAATCCCCCACCACTCTTCACCAGGCATGAAGCTTCCAGAGCAGTCAGCCCCCAACCTTATAAGCCCAAAACCTTCCAAAACCCTAAACACCCAAACCCCTGAACGGCTCTACCAGAAGGCCTGCACTCCCACGGATGCTTTGCGCATGTAGTGTGCCAGTGTCGGCACGGCAGCGGCTGCGACGGAGCCCGTCCGCGCCCAGGCACTGCAGCCTGGAGCGTCTTTTCTTTTTTCCGGGTTAGGGTTTAGGCTTTAGGGTTTAGGGTTTAGGGATGAGGGCCTGAAAGGCCCTACTTGAAGGCCCATGGGTACGCAGAAGTAGGGTCGTGGCGGAGGACGGAACTTGAACTGAGGCTTCAGCATGGGAGTTTCCTTATACGTGCAATGTTTCTGGTGTATAGAGTTCGCTGTAACTTAGGGTTTAGGGTTTAGGGTTTAGGGTTTAGGGTTTAGGGTTTAGGGTTTAGGGTTTAGGGTTTAGGGTTTAGGGCTTCTATGCGCACCAAAAGCTGCCCAATTAAGCTTGAAGCAAACCCTGAACTCTCCAACTACGGCCCATCACCCTGAACCCTCCAACCATGGCCCATCATGGATTAGGGTTTAGGGTTTAGGGTTTAGGGTTTAGGGTTTAGGGTTTAGGGTTTAGGGCCTCATGCTTTGTCGTGACTAGAGCTATACGGAGTTGTGACTAGATCAGCCCTACCAGGACGGGTCATTATACCCTGTAACCCCTTAAAAAGGCCCTATTCAACGGGTTGGTTTTGAGGCTTGGAGGCTCAGTCGTTCATCCTGGTAAGCCCCCAAACCCCAAACCCCAAACCTCAACCCCCAAACCCCAAATCCCAAACCCTAAACCCTGTGAATCAGTTTGTGGAAACCCTTGCCAGGCCCCTGCTCGCACACCTGGGCGCTGTGGGGGGTTTTGGTGGCTGCGAGCTCCGGCGGTTTTTGAGGACGCAGCAAACCGATCTTGGGTTTTGGGCTTAGGGGTTTAGGGGTTTAGGGGTTTATGGGTTTAGTTTAGGGTTTGGGGTTTAGGGTTTAGGGTTTAGGGCTATAAGGGTTTAGGGGTTTAGGGGTTTAGGGGTTTGTGGTTTAGGCTCATAGGGTTTTGTGCCTCATCAGGCTTGGTGGGCACTTGGGACCGCCAACTCAGGGGCCTAAAGGAGGGACCCTTGTAAAGGACAGGGGTAATGTAGCTACTGAGGTATAGAGGGACTATAATGGGTGTTGGATACTTTTTTTGGTTCTGGGATCCTATTTTCGCTACTTCTCCCTAAAGCGTATATACCTCTTTCCCAGGGTCTAAACCCCAAAACCCTAAACCCTAAACCTACTCCAAAGTAGGGTATATAAGGTAGAAGTGGACTCGAGAGCTTGGAGTTCAGGCCACTGAAGCCGTTTCTGGTTTCGCGTGCTTGACTCGTTCTACCGAGCCCTTTCGGGCCTTGACTGGGGATGGCAACAATCAGTTTAGGGTTTAGGGTTTAGGGTTTAGGGTTTAGGGTTTAGGGTTTAGGGTTTAGGGTTTAGGAGTAGGGTTTAGGAGTTTAGGAGGTTAGGAGTTTAGGAGACCAGGAGACTAGGTCGCATGGCACTGAATCCGTGAGTGGAACCAAAAAGGGCCCAAGCAGATGCTCTCCCGGAGTTCAAGCAATGCTCTCCCGGAGTTCAAGCCTGTATACCACGGAAGCAGCTGTTGCCTTGCACGAGTCCGTTCCACCTGACCGCTGGTGCGTCACGCGCGCGGACCTGAAGCAGTTGCGCAGGGAAGTGTGGCAGGCGATCCAGAAGGGTGAGATTTGTCCACCAGATGATGGCAGCGATGACTTTGACAGCTCCGACCAGCTGTTTGGGCCGAGCATCTACACGGTCAACAAGCAGCACATCATGCCTGTCACGGATCTCGTCGGCAAGGTGAGTTGGGCTTTGATGATACACCCTGACGGCTTGGAGTGCCACCTCTTCATCAGCCATGCGTGGCAGGAAGGTGTTTTCGAGTTTCTGTCCCTTGGTAGCCCAGTGGTACCCTTTACCCTTTTTTTGTTCTGGGTTTCCTTAAAAAGCAACCAACCAAAAAATAGGTACCCTTATTATATTATGGTTACTGGGCTACCCAGGTCCAAAGTGCTGCACTCCTGGCCTAGGGCTGCACGGAACGCCTGGTGCTGTATGCTGGCCAACCCCCAGAACCTGGACATAGGGTCTTTGCTGCAGGCCCCAAGCAGCTCGCCCTTTGCGCTGGCTTTGCGGGCCTCGTCCTGTGTCCTTGTAATTCCCAACCGGCATTGCAGCATTTACACAAGGCAAGGGATCAAAAACAATCCGAACAAGGATGGATGCAATCATTAAGGTCAGGAACTAGCCTTGTGTCTACCCAAGCCCGGCACCTGCTATCAGGCTTTGGTGTGTGTATGAAGCCTGTGCCCACGAAGAGGGCAAGACAATCTTCATTGCCCGTGCATCGAATGGACACTTGGACTCTGCCAAGGGACCTACAAGCGAAAAAAAAACAACAATGAACCCTCAACCCTCAACCCTCAACCCTCAACCCTCCACCCTCAACCCTAACCCCTAAACCCAATGATCCTTGTAATGATCCTTGTAATGATCCTTGTTTTCAGGAGATCTACAGTCTTCTTTTGGGACCCCCGTCTAAGGACCGCAGCTTCGCCGATCTCTGCTCCTGACAGCAGCTCTAGGAGCTCTTGTCATTCTCAGACCCGAAGGGTCCATGTACCTATATAGGGTTTAGGGTTTAGGGTTTAGGGTTTAGGGTTTAGGGTTACCCATATAGTATATACTTGGGCCTTAAAGGGGTTCCCATATAGCAGCTTTAGGGCCCAAGTATATGCTCTATGGGTACATGGACCCTTAGGGAGAACACAGCTTCTAATTCTACTTGTCATGGTGAAACATGCGCGAGCACGTGCCCGCAGATGTGTGACAAGATGAGTCTGAGTTTTAAGGTTGTTTGGAAGTCGGGCTCTGGCGCAGTTCCTTATGAGCAGGGTTGATTTAGGGTTTAGGGTTTAGGGTTTAGGGAGAATCAAGAAATTCTTTGCAGCCGGCGCCCACTGGCTGCTGTGATCGCCAGGAGTCTTGGGCATGGTGTTTGGTGCGTGCACGAACCAATGGCATTTGCCCGTCGGCAACACCGTCCCTCTTTGCCTAGCCTTCGCGTCTGTATTTGCCAGCGTCAGCCTGAACGACTACCAACTGCGCATGGTGTTGAACAGATCTGGCACTGTGATGTGCGGCTGCATGGTGTTTCATTGGCACACGATCCAGAACCGACACATAGTTGAAGGCGTGGCCAGCAGCGTGCAGCGTGTTGCCTGGCTCATTGGTGCAGTTCTCTTCCTCTGCTTGGAGGTCGATCGTGTCAATGGCCGAGCGCGGCAGCAAGAAGAAGTACAGCTCCTTACTTCGCCATTGGTTGAACTTTAAACTTTCTGGGTTTCCTTAGTAGTAGGAATTCTAAAGTTAACCTTTTTTGGGTTTCCCTATTTAGTAATTAGGAATATTATAGAGTTTAAGCTTTTTTCTCCCCCTTGGTTCTTGGACAAGTAAGGCTCAGGAGTGGTTTCCAAGGCACCATTGCTCATGCAACCTGTTCCGTACCAGAGGATGCCGCGCGCATTCATTCCGAGATCCTGGGTTTAGGGTTTAGGGTTTATGGTTTAGGGTTTAGGGTTTAGGGTTTAGGGTTTAGGGTTTAGGGTTTAGGGTTTAGGGAGTACTATACTTTAATATTTTTTCGGGGTTCAGGTCTCAGAGGGTTTATGTAGCCACTTAGGTATATAGGGACTATACTGGGTCTTGGAGTACGATACTTTAATACTTCTTTTTTGGTTCTGGGTTTCTAATATCGCTACTTATACCTAAAAAGTATATACCTTTTTTTTTCAGGGTCTACTCCAAAGCTCAGGATTGGGGATAAGATGGATGCTGTGGACTATGCAGTCCATGTGCTGATGACTGCTGGGATGTCGTCGCAGACGCTCCGGGAAGTTGCTCGTGCTGGCATTGACATCTCCGGTGCCGGCTACGCTGAGATTGCTGCTCCCGTCTTTCTGTTCTTGACTTGCTTCCTGACCCTCACTCGCCTCGGGTACGAAATCCTTGACCTTGGTACCCCTTGGTACTTCTGGCTTCTACAAGCTTCCTCCGTTTTCGCCCGCGTTGCGTTGCTCATCGTCTTGTGCCGAAGTGCCCGTGAAGAAAGATGCTTCATCTTGAAGATGACCACGAAGCTAGTGCTTCTCTACCTGGTTGTGATTTGCCCCTCGGCCGCTTTACCTGTGCACCGGCAGCCTTTTCAGACAAGAACCCTAAACCCTAAACCCTGAACCCTAAACCCTTAAACTCTAAACCCTTAAACCCTACACCCTAAACCGTGCTAGACAAGGAGCCCCCAGGGAATCCGAACCTCTTCAGCTAACCTCATTTGCAAATTTGTGGGCCTATTCAATCCTTTAAAACTTTAAGTGCAGCTGATGGCAGACTTCAAACCTGCAGCCCTGAATCTTTTAAGAACCCCCCCCCCCCCACCACAAAACACCCACAGATCTCCTACATGTCCCCCATATCTCCCCGGGTTACATATGGGTGGTTGTCAAAATTAGGGTCCCTTTTTGGATCCCTATTAAAATACGGCACCTTGTATTTAGGAATTTAGGGTCTACCCCCAAAAAGGGGATCATAATTTTGACAACCACCCATATCTCTCTTTGGAAGCCCCAGGCCCTGTGGTCGTTGTTTGGGAGCTCCGGGCTGATGACATGCCCCTCAGCCCGCTGGGACGAGGAGCTTGGTTCTCATTGTCCGGGAACCCTGGCAGGAGGTTGAAATAAGAACCTGCGATGTCCATTTGGGTGGTTGTCAGAATCACGGTCCCTTTTTTGATCCCTACTATAATACGGCACCTAATATTCAGGGTACCCCTAGAGGGATTATAATTTCGACAGCCACCCATCTGTTGCCTGGTGACGCTCCCATCTTGGGGTTCATAAAGCTGGCGTGCATGACCCTGGCGCGGGCTTTCGGGCTTTCATTTCCTGATGCGTTCGACCTCGGGGGCCTTCACGTCTAAAGCGCCAAGCATAAAACTTTCCATTGCTGTGTGTTGGCCACAGCAGAGACAGCTAGAACAACAACCAGGGGTAGAACGGCAGATTTTCTACCACTACTATTGCCGTGATTGCCATCATTACTATGAATAGTACTAATCCTTTACTATTATTAGCCCTGTTTTTGCTTGTATCATCAGGAGTTCCTAGTATAGGTATCATTAGCATTATTAGAAAAGCCCCCTCCCCCCCCACAGCCAGTAGCCAATAAGGATGATTTGCACACTGTGCCTGGTCTTCGCCTGCCTTGGGATGCGCCGTGTTGCGGCGCTTCCGTGGATTGGGCCAAGGCTTTTGCTGTTCTTCTTGACACCTGGCAGCCAGGCGGGGCCAGGTGTAGTTCGGGAAAATTCACTACTGGGAGGCTGTCAAAAGGATGGATCCCTTTTGCAGGCTCCTGGAAATAGTCCTGATAAACGCATCGTGCGATTCTGTCTGACCCAAATCCTACTTGTGTATGGGCAAGTTTTTCTCTGAAGGGCGACGTCAACATCGAGGGTATGAAGCTTCGTTTGATCACGTGAGAGCGTACGATCATGAGGAGCCTTAATATGCCCTTGTTCCAGCCCTAAGCCTAGCCTAAGCCCTGTTTGGTTTCGGTCTGAGATCAGGTCTCTTTCATGTATCCCAAGGACGCCAAACGGTCCAGAATCTTGAGCGACTCCCGATCAGCTAGCCTAGTACTAATCGCAGTCTTGTCGAAATCAACTGTCTCTGATCTTGCCCTAAGAATAAATGCCCTAAACCCTAAACCCTAAACCCAAAACCCGAAGCCCTAAACCTTAAACCCTAAACCCAAACCCGAAACCCTAAACCCGCAGCCTTCAAGTTCAGGCCTGCCGGTGGCTACGCCCACCTTGGCACGACATTCCCTGCTACCCCCCCATTATACCCCCTAAGGGCCCCCTCCCTAAACCCTAAACCCTACACCCTACAACCCTCCCTGACCCCGCATTATACCCCCTAAAGGCCCCAAAACCTATCTTCCCTCCGTAAAGTTTAGAAATCCCGATTTACGCCAAAAGTACCATCCCACTCATGCCACGAGTCTGTCTTATAGATCCCAATTTTCCTCGAAAAAAATCCAATATGCCCCGTCATACCCCAATACGCCCGTCTACATTTCAATAGACCTTCTATACCCCTACAAGTCCCTTCCACTACTGCCCTGGCCCTGTATACTCCTAATCGCCCAAATACCCCTGTAAACGGGCAAGCCCCGAGCCTTGTCCTGAAGCTTCTGGGCCGCGCAATCTTGAACACAATCACAACAGTTAAACCCGAAGCCTTAAGCCTTAAACTTTGAATAGTTTTTGCTGCGCCCTGCTGACTTGGCGTTGCGACTGTATGTAGTTGCAAAAAAGACGCGCAACAAATCCTACGACCTAAGCCCAAAACCTCAAATATCATGCCTGGATCCATTGGCCTTTGTGGGGGGTTAGGGGTTCCGCAAATGTTGCGTCCTGCTTCTGTCGGGTCTTCACAAAAAAAAGCGTCATGAGGTTCTGCTAGACTTCCTGGGATACATAGGGGCACCCTAAAATTGGAAACTACCTTGTAGGAACCTCTTGAAGCAACTTGCTTCAAGCCTCTAAGCCGTGACAACTACTCCAAATTGAGAACCCATCATATTGGGCTTGACGTTGAGTGACCCTACTTATAAGCCCAAAACCCTCAACCCAGTACACCCAACTGCAGGTCTGCAGGTGCAAACGTGCCGCAAGGGAGAAGGACTCCAACGACTCAAACAGCTCCACCAGCGAATGAGGCCAAGCCCCACGTGCGCCCTAGCGGGCTTTGAGAGAGACTACTGGTGGTTTGGTAGTGGCGGAATGGATCCCTGTGTACTCTCCAACGCTCTTTCCCATCTTCACCATTTAACCCCAAGGGTCCATGTACCCATATAGCATATACTTGGGCCCTAAAGCTACTCTATGGGAACCCCTTTAAGGCCCAAGTATATACTATATGGGTAACCCTAAACCCTAAACCCTAAACCCTAAACCCTAAACCCCTAAACCCTACACCCCTTTAAGGCCCGAGTATATAGGTACATGGACCCTTTGGGTAACGACTTCAACCTCAAGGCTCGGCTCGGGGCTTCCTGCGCCTGTCAAGGGACGACATCGTGTTCAGTCAGTTTCAAATTTCTGGACTTGTAGGGTTTAGGGTTTAGGGTTTAGGGTTTAGGGTTTAGGGTTTAGGGTTTAGGGTTTAGGGTTTAGGGTTGAAAGCCTTCCACCCGCATGAAGCCTAGTCTGAAGGTACTACGTACGCTTTGGTCACAATTTGCCTGCAACTGTGCTCTGCGCACTTTGCAGGCAATCTTCGTCGAACATGCGCACGAAGCAAAAATGAGATGATGTTTCATGGCCCAAAGAAGGCCCCGCTTGTTCACATCAAATCTGTTGCGTTCGTGCGACGGTTGCTAAGGCCTGCGGCCTGCCGCAGTTTGCACTGGGCCATGGCATGTGGTGCCCTACATGTCAGGTTGCAGGACTGCATACAGCGTCCGGCCACGGCAAGATCGTGTTCCCCCGGCTTAGGGTTTAGGGTTTAGGGTTTAGGGTTTAGGGTTTAGGGTTTAGGGGTTAGGGGTTTAGGGTTTAGGGTTCCAATGTGGTCTAGGTTTCTCCTTGTAGTGACTTGTCCTGAAAGGACAAGCAAGTTGGGTTCGGATGCAGTGATGGAGCTGTAGTTCGCCTTGACCTCAAGGGGTTTAAGGGTTTTGGGTTGAGGGTTTAGGGTTTAGGGTGAGAACCTGACAGCGTGCATGGGAGAGAGACGCAGTTCAAATCCCCTCAACCCGAAACCCTAAACCCTTAGCCTCATAAGCCCTAATCCCTAAGCCCCAAACCCTAAACCCCAAACCCTAATCTGGATTGCTGCGCCTCTCAAACATGATTTCAGCTGAGATGCTCAAGCTTGGGACTTATGAGTGGTGCATCCAAGCACTTCTGGTTTCTGTGATGCTCGTTTCCTGATGAGATGTTTCCTAGAGCACTCAGGCGAAGCAAGCCTGGAAAAAGGCTCACTGGGATTCTCCCATATGAAGCAGCGTTTATATTACTGTTATTGGTGAGTGCATATAAGGTTCCTTTTTGTATTGGTGAGTGTATATATATTTGGTGTCCAATTGGGGGGGTACAAGAAATATTAACCCTACTTCATATGCGTCCTCAACATTGTAACCCCCGTTAGGCGGACCCCAAACAAAAAGCTGACAAATAGGGCGGGCTCTGGGCTGACTCTTTCGTCCTGTTGGAAGTTGGTCTCAGGCAAGCCCTAAACCCTAAACCTTTAAACCCTAAACCCTCAACCCCAAGTCGTTAAAAGAACCCAACCCAAGGTTTCAAAAAGAATCCAGCAAGTCCAACCAAGCACAAACTTCTGTTTTGGCGCTTGCACACCGTGATTGCTAAATTTCATAGGCCATGGTTTTAAGTCCAACCTTTTTTCAGACTGGGAAATAAGGTTTCCGAAATAGTCGCTTAAGGCAAGAACGAGTCGAAATTGCATGTTGCTTGCCCTGTGTGAAGCCTTTTTACGCAATGCGTCAGCCATCCACGTCGACCCCGAAAGTACGCAACCCTAAAACTGATACCCAGAAAGCCTTCAAAACCAAGCCTCAATACCTGAAAAACTGACGCTAAAACTTCCCTTAGACCCGACAGCAAAAATTGAAACACCATAAGTCTAAAAATGAAATTTTGCTAAACTCCTGAAAGTTCATTTCATGAATTTGAACTTGGGGCGGATCCTCCCCCCCCCCCCCCCCCCCCCCGCTCCCCTCCTTCCCTCCCTGCCCCAAAAGCCCTTCAAACCCCCACCCCCCCCCCCCCACCCCCCCCCCCAAAAAAAAAAAAAAACACACACACCCACCCAAAAACACAAAAACACACACACACCCAAACTTTGAGGGCACTCCCACCCCCACCCCCCCCCCCCCCCCCCCCCGCCCTCCCTCCCTAGCTCTCCACACCGCCCCCCCCCCCCCCCCCCCCCCCCCCCCCTCCCCCTCAACCCCCCCCCCCCCTCCCCCCCAACAAATGTTAGGGCCAAAAATCCTTAAACTTGTTTTTTAAAGAAAGTTTAAGGGTTCTTGGCCCTTCAAGTCCGAAATATCCTTAAACATTTTCCAAAAAATAGTTTAAGGATATTTGGCCCTTAAAGTCAAAAAAAAATCCTTAAACCTAACCCGAAACCCCGAAACCCCAAACCCCGAACCCTAAACCCTAAACCCTAAACCCTAAAGCCTAAACCCCAAACCCCAAACCCCAAACCCCAAACCCCAAACCCCAAACCCTAAACCCTAAACCCTAAACCCTAAACCCTGAACCCTAACCATAACCCTAATCCCGACACCCCAAACCCTGAACCCTAAAACCTAACCCGAAACCCTAAACCCTAAACCCGACACCCTAAACCCTAAGCCCTAAACCCTAAACCCTAAACCCGACACCCTGAACCCTGAACCCTGAACCCTGAACCCTGAACCCTGAACCCTGAACCCTGAACCCTGAACCCTGAACCCTAAACCCTAAACCCTAAACCCTAAACCCTAGCCCTAAACCCTAAACCCTATAAACCCTCCTTTGGAGGAGCTGCGGGCGGCCTCCCCACCCAGCGCTGCGGGCGGCGCGGCGCCGGGCGCAGCGGAGGCTGCGGTGCCGCCTGAAGGAAGAAGGCCCGGGGTTCACTTGCATTGGGTTTAGGGTTTAGGGTTTAGGGTTTAGGGTTTAGGGTTTAGGGTTTAGGGTTTAGGGTTTAGGGTTTAGGGTTTAGGGTTTAGGGTCTAGGGTTTAGGGTTTAGGGTTTAGGGTTTAGGGTTTAGGGTTTTCAGTAAACTCCAGAAAGTTGGAACATGGTTCAAGGATGATTAGAGCCGGGATTCCCTTAGTATACCTTTTGGGGTATGAGGATAAGGATGTTCCAACTTTTTGGGGTTTGCTGTAGCCGCTCTGTTTAGCATGTTAACAGAGTCAGCACGGTTAAGCTAATAACTACTCAGCTTTAAACACGAAACCCCCCTAAACCCTAAACCCAAAACAAAACCCTAAACCCCAAACCCTAAACCCTAAACCCTCCCAAGCGCCTTCACGGAGCTACCCATGAATCCAGGATTTCAGCTGTCGCCGTCGCCCTTCTGCTCAGATGGCCCCTGGGCTGCCTTTGCGAAGGAGGGAGGTTTCTGATTACAAAACTCTGAGCACGTTAGGGTTTAGGGTTTGGGGTTTGGGGTTTAGGGTTTGGGGTTTAGGATTTAGGCTTTGGGTTTAGGGTTTAGGGTTTAGGGTTTAGTTTTCAATCAAGTGAGCCCCCTTTTACGTTCTATTTATGAAGGGAGAGGAGATGGACACCATGTGTCCTACCCCGGGAGGCTTCCTAGTGGAAAACGCATACATCGTGACGGTTCTGTCAGTGACTTGGTCCAGGGCAATATCGGGCCATGCAATGCGATGGGGCCTGTGAAAATTGATAAGGTTAACCCGATTTTCTCGAAACCTTGCGCAGCTTTTCCTTCAACGCTGCACTCGGATTAGTATAACCATTGCAGGCAAAAGATACCGAGCTTACTCACTTTCCTGAAGTTTCTTCGGGCTCACCGCGGTTCTTCAGGGAACAATAGGCCACATAAACGTAAAGATCCTTTTGCCGGGATGCTATGCCCACCATCATCCAGGCTTTCCACGAAGGAGCTAACTGATCTACATGCGAGCATGGGCATCTCCTGTTATTTTAGGGGTATCGTGAGTACACAGTGGGGGATTCTATAGGTATCGTGCATTAGTTGCAATCACTACTGGGCGGGGGGTTCTTGGATTACAAATCGTAGGATCTTTCTGTGGTCATCAAAGCACAAGGGTACAAATTGGTGGGATCTCTATATGGGTGCCAAAAACCAGGGAACGCTGAAGGAAACGCAGACAGAAAAATGTCCAGGATTCCGCGGCTGGTTTCTCCGGCTCTGGTACCCTTAAGAGCCCTAGTAGTAGAGTAGGTGACCTTTAACCTTTTTGGGGTAATAGAATCCCCTTATAATCCTAAAGGTTAACCTTTAGTTCCCCCAGGTTACTGGACGACTGAGGAGCCGACCGTTCTGTAAAGCTCTAGCCTCTCGAGACTCCTGCGGCAGAGAGCGTCCTGGATATCTGCAAGTTCCTTATGTGGAAATTTCCGTACCTATCCAAGTTCTTTCCCAGTTCTGTAGATTATGTACTCTGGATTTTTACACTTTTTGTTTATATATATATATATATAATATGTATATATATATATAGTTTATATATAATATAATAATAATAATATATATATATATATAATATTAGTAGTATATATATATATTTATATTTATTTATGTATTAATTTATGTATATATACTACACATAGAATCCCAAGGTTGGCATGCAGCTCCCCTAGGAAACTCCGGTGAACCGTGGCCCCTCTTGCTCGGTCTCGGCCCTGGAAGCCGCTGGCGACAGCCGAGGCTTCTTTGTTGCCGCGGTTGACGAGCTCACCTGTCAGGCGCGCAAGCAAATTTTCCGAAACAGGGGTACCAGATTTCGGGGTCTATATTAGGACATGAGGCCCTAAACCCTGTAAACGCATCAGAACATCCCACAAGTAGCCACAAGCACAGCTAAATCCCTAAAGCCAAAGCCGCCCTGAACGCAAGCACTGAGACCCCTGCCCTGGGCAGCAGCCTCGCGCACCAGCGCGGTGAGGTCTACGGCGGGGGACCCACTTGTGTCTGGGAACTCTAAACCATATCCCCCTTGGGAATTTTTTTTTGAATATAACACCCAAGAGAATTTTTAAGGATATTATCCTTATTAAGGTTCTAAGGGGAGTATAGTAGACCCTAAAGCCTTAACCCCGAAACTTCAAAGGATTTAAAGCTTCTGAGCCTGACTTCTTGCTTGGTTGGTGGGCAGGGGACGGGGGGGATGGGGGGTGGTGAGGTTGAGCTTGGCGGCAAGAGGTCTCTGAGAAATTGGTTTCAGGTTTCACGCTTGAAGAACAGTTTCGTGCTGAGCTCAACATGAGCATTGTCATCCTCATCCTCATCCACCCTCACTCGCCTCCTCCTGCTCCTCCTCCTCCTCCTCCTCCTCCTCCTCCTCCTCCTCTGCCTCCTCCTCGCCTCCTCTTCAGCCCCATCATCGTCAGCCGCATCTCCATCTTCATCGTGCTTCCTGCTCACGCGTCGATACCATGCTCCACCCTCATCAGCTAGGCCGTTTTGAGACACGAAGTGAAGGCATCAGCATACGAGCACAGGCTCAGGGCCGCACGTGTCACAGGAGCTGCGCCGTTGCGGAACGGGGCCGAAGGCCCCAAAGCACGAACCCTAACTCCTGAAACTCTTGACCCTCGGACCATTGGCTCCCAGGGCAAGAAGCAACGTCCACGCTGCCAGTGGAGGTGCGCATTGATGTTGTACTTGTGGCTTAGGGTGAGAATCTAGGGTTTAGAGTTTTAGGGTTTAGGGTTTAGGGTTTAGGGTTACGGCACGTAGGTTACGGGTTTAAGGCTATTTGCCAGGTCCTTCAGGAAGTCATGTGGCTTGCGTGGTAGCATTGTGGCAGTGGCTGGAGACAGTTGGAGGGAGTCTGATCATGCGATGAAGTTGTTCCTGCACTCTTATTTGTCATTTGCAATTGATTGGTTGTGTGATTTGATCGATTGATTGTTCGTTTGATTGATTGATTGCTTGATTGACTGAGATGGCTGATTGATTAGCGAAAACGCGGTTGATTGGATTGATTGGTTATTTGATTGATCTGATTTGGTTTAATTTGAATGATTTGCCCTGATGGGACGGATTGAACGCACTGACCGTTCATGTGTTCATGCGTGCATGTGTGTTCCTTGCGCGTTCTTCCCAAGTCGTTCGTTTCATCCGAATTTTCGTTCCCCTGTGTTGTGCAAGTCATAGCTCCCCCCAGCGCCGGTGCTCCCTAAACCCTAAACCCTAAACCCTAAACTCCTAAACCCCATTGGGAGGTCCTCGGAGCGGCGCTACAACGGACCGGGATCTCGCCGCAGTACGTGCTGGACCTGGGGCGTTTAGGGTTTGAGCTTGTTTGCTTCTGTTAGTCTTACAGGCTGCCTTGCGTACAGATGCAGTACTGTACTAACCCTAAACCCTAAACCCTAAACCCTAAACCCTGAACCCTGAACCCTGAACCCTGAACCCTAAACCCTAAACCCTAAACCCTAAACCCTAAACCCTAAACCCTAAACCCTAAACCCTAAACCCCAAACCCTAAACCCTAAACCCTAAACCCTAAACCCTAAACCGAACCTTACGTGAGGGGATGGCCTGACCGCCTTCCAGGACCTGTGTGCTGCTCCCGGCAGCAAGGCACTGCTGCATCGGGGGGGGGGGGGGGGGGGGGTGTCCTAAAATGTCGGGCCCTTTTGTGGGTTTCCTATCATGGTACGTGGCCTTACCTGGGTGCCCAAAAGACAAACTCGAGCTTCGACTGCTTGCCCACATGTAAGGCAGGGCACCGGCAGAAACGGTTTAAGCCCTGAACCCTGAACCCTAAACCCTAAACCCCAAACCCTAAACCATACACCCTAAACCTGCAGGAACCCTGTGCCTGCAAACGTCTGCTGGATGAAGGTTGCAGACCTATAGGGCTCCAAGTTGAGAAGCTTCGAAGCCTCCAAACTTTGGCCTCGAAAACAGCTTTCTAGGATTTAGGGTTTAGGGTTTGGGGTTTTAGGGTTTGGGGTTTAGGGTTTAGGGTTTCCAAACCCCCGAGCCAAGCCCGGTGCAAGAGTAATAACCTGCAGAAGCGAGGCAACGCAGCTGGCTTCGCAGCTTCCCGACAGTGTGCTGGTAGTGCTCGCCTTACAGGGACCTAAGCCCTAAACCCTAAACCCTAAACCCTAAACCCTAAACCCTAAACCCCAAACCCTAAACCCTAGACCCTTTTCTGGCTTAGCTGTGTTTTCGATGACGATGAGACCATCAGGCACTCTGAGGCCTCTCAAAACTCCCTAACATCCCTCATGTATATATGGGTGTTTACGATGTTAGGGGTTTTTGGGTTTAGGGTTCAGGGTCTAGGGGTACCGTAGTGGGGTCCTTATAAACAGGGGATCCTACTATTCGGGGGGTTCGATTTCAGAGGTCCCTTATTTTCGTAAACTTCCACATGCTTCTGATGACCTCTGTATGTATGGTCAGTTCGCAAAGTCGTGGTGGCCCAGTGCAACCCTTTCGCCCTTGTTTTGGTTCAGGGTTCCCATAGAAGGTAAGCAACCCCCCCAAAAAGTACCCTTATTAGAATCTGGTTGCCGGGTTGCTTAGAGAAACTTCGGGCCTCTTTAAGTCTTAACGGCGGCCATGGACCTGTAACCGCAAAAGGGGCCATAGAAAACAGTGTTTAGGGTTTAGGGTTTAGGGTTTAAGGTCATACAGCACCCTTAAGGGATCCCTCCCGAACCCCCGTCCCAGTATCCTTGAGAAGATCATCCTGAGCAAGCCACTACAAGCCCCTGAACCCCTAAGACCATTATGTGAGGGATCCCAGCCCTCATCCCCAAGACCTTAAGAACCCGAACAACCCTGAGATCCCTACACCAGAAGACCCCAAACCCCACACCCGAAGCCCTAAGAACCCTAAAGCCCCAAGCCCTAAGAACCTTAGACACCCGAAGCGCCCCAAGATCCCTATCGACCCCAAACCCTAAGCCCTTCAAAAGCAAGCACCTAATTTTAGGAACCCTAAGAACCCCAAGAACCCTCGACCCCAAACCCTAAGAACCCCAAGACCCCCTCGACCCCAAACCCTAAACCCTAAACCCTAAACCCTAAACCCTAAACCCCTAAACCCCCAAACCCCCAAACCCTAAGCCCTTCAACAGCGTATGGCCTCGCCCCGTGAAGCTGCGTGCCTTAGGCAAACGAAGCCCGCGAAGACCGTGTGGACTTCTCAGCGTCGCCACGGTTGGGGTTTAGGGTTTAGGGTTTAGGGTTTAGGGTTTAGGGTTTCGGGTTTCGGGTTTCGGGTTTAAGGTTTAGGGTTCAGGGTTTAGGGTTCAGGGTTTAGGGTTTAGGGTTTAGGGGTTTTTGGGGCGGGGTTTCGGGTCTAGGGTTTGGGTTTGGGGGTATACGGCTTGGGGTTTTAGGGTTTAGGGTTTGGGGGCGTAGGGTTTAGGGTTTCGAGTTTCGGGCTTAGGGATGCAGGGCCTTACAGTAGGGGTTCAAGGGTCAATTTTTTGGGGTTCAAGGCTTCAGGGCAAAAAGGAACTCGGGGGATTTGGGGGTGGTGTAAGGCTCATGTCTCTGAGAGCACCAGCCAGGTCTCAAATATGGAGACCTAAACTATAAACCCTAAACCCTAAACCCCGCCACTTCGTTTGCGCCTAAGGCTCGGCTCCTGAAGGCAAATCTTCTGCGCTCCGGCGTCAGCAGGGTCATCGTCTCGTGGCTCGACTGCGCTGGCGCGAGGTGCTTTTCTGCATGGGGTGTAGTTAGAGGTTCATGGGCACTTATAAGTCGGGTTATAAGTATCAGATAGCATGCCTAGCATAGAATGGAGCCAACTCACGAACCAGACGACGGCCGTCCACTATAATCACCGGAATCTAAGGCCTACACCCCAAACTCCAGTTTTAGGTTTTATTTACATAGGCTTAGGGCTTAGGGTACCCTAAACTCTGCAATCCTCCGAAACCCTAAACCCTAAGCCCCAAGCCCTAAACCCTAACCCCTAAACCCTAAGCACTAAACCCTAAACCCTAAACCCTAGACCCTAAACCCTAAACCCTAAACCCTAAACCCTACCAACTCAAAGGAGCCTCGACGGCCGCCGCTTCGAGGAGCTCTGCCCGGGAGCCTTCGATGCCATTCTGGTGGATGCGCCCGACTCCCGGAAAAAAAAAGGGGGGGTTTAGGGCTTAGGGCTTAGGGCTTAGGGCTTAGGGCTTAGGGCTTAGGGCTTAGGGCTTAGGGCTTAGGGCTTAGGGCTTAGGGCTTAGGGCTTAGGGAGGCGTTCTTTGGCATTTGAGGGTTTTGGGTTCAGGGTTTCAGGGTTTTAGGGTTTAGGGTTTAGGGTTTTAGAGGCTTTGCGGTTTTCTAGGGGGTTGGGGGGCTTTAGGTTCTGTCAAGAGGCGTTGTTTTGTTTCTTTTCGGGGTTGGTTCTTAGGTTTTGTCAAGAGGCTTGTTTCTAGGGGGGCTTAAGTTAAGAGCTCTGAGGGATTTCAGGGTCTAGGGCAGGGGGTTCTACCCTTCGCCTGCGTGAGGCAGGGGTTCTGCAAGTTGGGACTCAGGTTTCCTGCAGCTCCGCACACGGACTTAGCCAGGCATTGCGCACCCCCTAAACCCTAAACCCTAAACCCTAAACCCTAAACCCTAAACCCTAAACCCTAAACCCTAAACCCCTAAGGCATTGCGCACCCGAAAGGTCCTCCTTTTTTCCGATTTCGTGTACACCACAGCTTTGCCACTAGCTGAGCCCTAGTCGCGTGTGTAATACAGGGGTCGGAAGAATTTCTAATAATATTCCCTCATGGTCCCTTCATCAATGCACTAAGAATATCTCCCCAAAACCCTGTTCTAAATATTGAGGCCCTGCTCGGGTGAGGGCAACATTCGGAAGGACGCCGCGCCGGAATTTTGGGGGTCGGAATGATTACGAAAAACGTTCCCTGATGGTCCCCTTGTAGTTATACTACAATCGCCCCCCAAAACCCTATTCTAATTATTCAGGCCCCCTATTCAGGCCCCCCCATTTTTTGCCAGTGGTTCAAGGCTCATACGGTTGATTGGGGAGTCTGTGTGCGCCGTGCTGTCCGAAAGCCCGAAACCAAAGCAGTTCAGGATCCTACGGCATTCGATCGTTGGGCTCGGATCACAGCAGGGGTGGGGGCACAGCCGATGCAGGCTTCAAGTCTATTATCAGGGTTTAGGGTTTAGGGTTTAGGGTTTACGGTTTCGGGTTTAGGGTTTGGGTCTGCGTGCGCATGGATCGTGCTGATTTGACACCTTGACCGCCTTGACCGGGTTGCTGGTGCTTGAGCTGACTTGCTGCAACCAGCGCAACGGTCGCTCGGAGACTCTCGCTCGTTCTGCTATTTCGGCTCCACTGCCAGCTGCTGTGGCTTCTGTAGAAGCAGAAGCAACAAACAGATTGTCAGAGCAAGAATATCAACTGCAACATGCGCGCGATGCATCTCGTGTGCCACGGGTCTTATAAGCCTTCCGGTCTCTGCAAGCCGCAACTGCTCACCACCCCCAGCGGCTCTCAACCCAAAACCCGCTTAGCTTTTGCCAACAGAGCAAGCTGAGCTTCTGCAGCCGTCATCGGCGACACCTGCGCAACTCGACTGCAAAGGGGAATGGCGGTGTTTGGGTGCGGACCGATACGAGGTAGAACTGGCTGTGTTTGCCGAGGCTTTTGCCGTCAACCGGCTGCAGCGCATGACAATGACCGGCAATGAGGACTGGCAACTGCTGCCAGAGTTCGTTTGTCTACTCGTGCGCGTGTGGTTTTGAGTTTTGTATTATTCCCTCTTTCTCTCTCCTTCTCTCTCTCTCTCTCTCTTTCTCTCTTTTTATCTTTCTCTCTCTCTCTCTATCTCTTGCTCTCTCTCTCTCTCTCTCTTTCTCGCTCTGGCTTTCTCTCTCTCTCCCTCTCTCTCTCTCTTTCTCTCTGTCTCTCTGGCTTTCTCTCTCTCTCTCTCTCTTTCTCGCTCTCGCTTTCTCTTGCCCCACCCCTCCCTCCCCTCCCCTCCCCTCCCTTCCCTTCCCCTCGCCTCGCCTCTCCTCTCGTCTCTCCTCTCGCCTCTCCTCTCGCCTCTCCTCGCGCCTCTCGTCTCTCTCATCTCTCCTCGCCTCTCTCCTCTCTCCTCTCTTCTCTCTCCTCTCTCCTCTCTCCTCTCTTCTCTCTCTTCTCTCTCCTGTCTCCTTTCTCCTCTCTCCTCTCCCCTCTCTCTGTCTCTCGACACAATGGCATTTGCCATACACTCAGGCTGACTCAGGCTCCTACCACAGATCAGGGTAGTCTCACCTGACTTTTCTGACTGACTTCTGTGGATCCCGGCGCATCATGAGGAAGTCGAAGATCTCACACACCTGGAGGCCGGGTGCGCAACTAGCCGAGAGCAAATGCCCTGTGTGCTCCGACAGAATGAGAGCCAAGGGAGCACCAAGCATTCTGGCAGAAACTCATGTTCAGGAGACACCTTTCGCGCATTTTATGCCTTGTGTTGAAAATAGATTCATGTGCTTGCTTAGGCTCGAGATGTTGCTTGGGGCAGAAATGCTAGGTCCTAGAAAATTTTCTGGATACAGAAACACCATATAAAATATTATGGATGTTTCCAACAATGGCGTGCTCTAAGCTTGAGTAAGGAGGCACGTTGGAACCCCCATGAAGCATACCCCGAAACATACCCCTGAATCATAGCCCGAAACATACCCGCGAAACATACCCGAAACATACCCCCCCCCCCCCCCCAAACAAAAAGTACCATGTTGCAAAAAAACATTCTTTCTTCGAAACGTACCCGAAACAATCCCCGATACATACCCGCGAAACATATCCCGAAAAACTCTTCGAAGCATGCCCCCTTCAACATACCCCCGGTCCCAATCTGATTTTTTGGACGCAGGTTTGGCGGAAAGACCCATATATGTATATATATATATATATGTACATACAGATATACATATACATATATATATATGTATATATATATATATATATTGTACATGTGTATTTTTCTCTTGACCCAGAATATACACATTGACTCCCAAGAAAATTGTCAGGAAACTCTCGAAAACGCTTGCTTTGCATTGTATTACTATTGTATTGAACAACAAAGATTGAATCTCAGAGACGCAGTTCATGAAAGTAAACCCTGGTGACTCCTACGCAAATTCCTAGGAAGCTCTGGGATGTTCCCCGTTATACAAACAGTCCTTAATAGGGATTATCATAGGGGGTACGACCAATCCCTATTAAGGACTGTTAGTATAAGGGGGAACATCCCAACCCTAAACCCTGCACCCTAAACCCTAAACCCTAAACCCTGCTCTGGAAAACGCTTGTTTCGCCTGGCAGAAACTCATGTTCAGCTCGGAGAGCGGCCGCATGACGAACGTCATGAAAGGCGTACCGGCCTCAGCGAACTAGACTGTGGGAGTTGGGGTTTAGGGTTTAGGTTTAAAATGTTTAGGGTTTAGGGTTTAGGATTTAGGTTTAGGGTTTAGGGTTTAGGGAGTTGGGGTGGCGCTGCAATCAATGGTTTGCCCAAAGAGCCCAATACCCCTTAATCAAGGAATTCTCCTTAACCCGTAGCTTACAATATAGGGATCCTTCATATGCTTCATGGTATATTCCTTGATTAAGAAACCCTAAACCCTAAACCCTAAACCCTAAACCCTGGCTCTTTGGCCACCGCCTCAGTCCATTCAGCGCTTCCGGTCGAGCAGCACCCGTCGAAAGAAAAAGCCGGTGCCGCGGCTGCAATTAGGGCTCAGGGTTTAGGGTTTAGAGGGTTTAGAGGGTTTAGGGGGTTTAGGGTTTAGGGTTCAGGGTTCAGGGTTTAGGGTTTAGGGTGTAGGGTTTAGGGTTTATAGGGTTTAGGGTGGAATTAAGGCCCCAATCTGGGTTCCCTACATACGAAGCCACCATGATGATAACATGAGGGCAGTTCCAGAAATTATGGGCCTTTTTTTGCATTACACCGCTAAACCCTAAACCCTATGTATGAGGATAAGGACCCAAAAAGGGGTCTAAACCCTAACCCTAAACCCTACCAAACCCCTAAACCCCTAAACCCTAAACCCCTAAACCCTAAACCCAAAAGGGGCCTAAACTACCCAATGAAGAGCTGCTGTGTTTTTTGTGGTGCATGTCCTGGTGCTTTCCCTGCGGAGCAACCCAGTCTCCCATTTGGGTTTAGGGCTTAGGGTTACCCTAAACCCTAAACCCTAAACCCTAAACACTAAACCCTAAACCCTAAACCCTAAACCCTAAACCCTAAACCCTAAACCTAAACCCTAAACCCATTTTTTCACTTCAGAACGCTGAACTTTACACCGCAGGGGCGCTGTCCCACTTGTACCCTGGAAAGTGGAATCATAGGGTTCCTAAGGGAGGGGGGTTCAAGGCCCCCCTAAGCTTCCCTAAGGTTCCCTAGGTACCTACCCCCCTCCCTTAAGAACCCTGTGATGGAAAGGTGGCTCAACTCGACGACCAGTCTGATGAGGAGCGGGGCTTGCCCGGCGTCGTGGCGGTCTCCCAACAAACCCCGAACCTTAAACCTTAAACCCGAAACCCTGGACCCTAAGCCCTATGCCCGAAGCCCTAAGCCCTAACCCTAAAACCCCAGGCCTATGTAGGCGTCAATGGAAGGCATCGCAGGAAGCCTGCAGGTGCACAGAACATCTCTGGCCGACTCTCTGACGGGAAAGCTGCTTAGGGTTTAGGGTTTAGGGTTTAGGGATTAGGGTTTAGGGTTTAGGGTTTAGGGTTTAGGGTTTAGGGTTTAGGGCTAGGACCCAGAGAAGCCAAAAGGGCACCCGTCTCATTCCGAGGTTACTCTTGGGTCACCCTATAAGGGCCGAGGATGGCCCAGAATTACTGTAGGGTGAAGGGGTTGCACCGAGTCGGGTGTTTGAGGAATGTGTGGGTCAGCCCTACAAGGGTTTAGGGTTTAGGGTTTAGGGTTTAGGGTTTAGGGTTTAGGGTTTAGGGTTTAGGGTTTAGGGAAGCCTTCAACTGATGACCCGAGATGGCAAGTCCTATCCCTATGCCCCGAATCGGCTGTTGGTTGCACAGCTGGGTCAACCCCTACTCCACAGTCCTTGAACACCAAGCCCTTGAGCATACGGACATCCTAAACCTAACCCGACACCCTGCCAGAACCCCAGGTACTGCAAACGTGCATATGAAGTTGCCTTAAACCCTGAGCCACCAAACCCTAAACTCTACCTGGAGGCTCATGGGTACTTGTAACCCCGACTGGTAAGTCCACTTATAGCCTACTTGCCGGACTTGGAGACCTAGGGGGCTTATAAGTACCGTTAGAATTGGGGTTATAAGTACCCTGAACCAAGTACAGGCACCGTCACGGACTGCAAATAATACGTGCATGGGAGGAGAATCTTCCCACCCGTGCAGAGCGATCCCCGTATCCGGGTAGCAGCTCAGGGCTCTCGTTGCTTTAGGGGCTTTTGGGGCTTTTGGTCCCTAAACCCCAGATTTTTGGGCTGTTGTGGGGGGAAAGTTCGGGGTCCAGGGGATAGGGCTAGGGTTTGAGGGGTCTAGAGCTTAGGGCTTGTTCTGTTGGGCTTCCCTCCGTATATAGGAGCACGACAAGAACAGGTAGCCCAAGAAGCGAGCATTTTGACACTTGGCCGCCTCCTTTGAGAAGGGTTTAGGGTCTAGTGGGTTTGAAGGGTGGTTTTAAGGTCTAGGAAGAAAGTGCCTTAATTGTTGTACTTACCCTTTTTGGGGCATGCTGGTCAATCCCACATGGGTTTGGGAGGTTGGGGTTTATAGGGTTTGGGGTTTGTGGAAAGGGTGCATGGCTTTGGGTGTGTTTGGTTTGCTCGTTTGGGGGCCCGAGGAGGTCTTTTGCTGGATTTTCTCGAGCATGTTGGGCATCTTGCATTGGGGCGAAGCCGAAAGAAGGTGTGGCTTGCAGACTCCAGCCCTAGGTAGGCCCTTGGGGACATTTTCTATGTTCTTTTATGGGGTTTAGGAGGGCCATATTCAGGAATATTTTTCGTTCGGAGGGTTTAAGGGCCATCCTAGTACCTCCGCAATGCCCAAAGATTTGCCGGATTCCCGCTTTGCGTTCAGGGCTCAAACCTTGCGGCTTCTTCAGACAGCACCCCCAAAATCCCAAAGAGCCCAATACCCCTTAACGAAGGAATAGACCTTAAATTAAATAGGGATCCTGAATATATGGCTTAAGGTACATGTCTTAGTTAAGGGGTATTGGGCTCTCTGGGATCCCCAAAACCCAAGCCCTACTTGGAGGTTCATGGTACTTTATGAGTCAATTCAATTATAACTGTACTTATAACTGTACTGATGGCCATATTAGGGCGCTTAAGGGGCTTATTATAAGTTGCCGTTAGAAGTACAGCTATACTTGGTTAATAAGTGCCACGAACCTCCAAGCAAGCCCCACACGAGTCGCTTCAGGCAGGATTCAGAAGGGCCCAGCCCGCGAACTGAAGTCAGGGATCGCAAAGGCAGACAGGGTTTCGGGTTTAGGGTTTCGGGTTTAGGGTTTTAGGTTTAGGATTTCAGGTCGAGGGTTTGAGGGCACCACGGGGGCTTGGGTTTAGGGCGAGCGAGGTGGGGTGGGAACCCATGGGGTAGTGCCTCTGTGATGGTAGCCTGCTATTTGCTTCAGAACCCCCAACCAAAAAGACAGTAATCCCTATATTTCCCTTATAAGGAAGAAAATGGTTTGTGTTTTTTGGGGTTCTTAAGCAAATAGTAGTAACACGTGGCTTGACTTCGCCATGCGAGCTTGAGCATTTAGACGCCTGTGGAAAAACGAGAGTTCCAGCTTTACCTGATCGCACATTCAGTTTGTGCGACCCCCAAAACCCTCAAACCTAAACCCCTCATCCCTCTAACCCCAAACCCTAACCCAAACCCTAAACCCCAAACCCTAAACCCTAAACCCCAAACCCCTCAATAACCCTAAACCCTAAACCCTAAAACCCCAAACCCCTCAAATGTGGGTCCAACGTGCCAGGTAGCGGCCCGGAGCACAAGCCGCTCTGCCGCTGGGCTCTCCACCCTTCGATTTAGGGTTTGGGGTTTAGGGTTTAGGGTTTGGGGGTTTAGGGTTTAGGGTTTAGGGTTTAGGGTTTAGGGTTTAGGGTTTAGGGTTTAGGGTTTGGGGGTTCAGGGTTTAGGGTTTATACAGGGGAGATCACTTGCTTGGAGGTTCATGGGCACTTGTAAGTAGGGTTATAAGTGGGGTAACTATGGTTATAACCTTATATAGGGCACTTATATCCCTACTTATAAGTGCCCATGAACCTACTAAACCCTAAACCCTAAACCCTAAACCCTAAACCCTAAACCCTAAAATAATATACATATATACATATTATTAAAGGGGGATATAAGGTGCCTCATTTGCTCTAATTCCCTCTAGCGCTTCATAAGCCCCTCTGCCAAAACTAAGAGGGAGTGGGCCCAAGGGCACTAAGCCCCGCGCCGCGAAAGAAAGAGAGAGAGAGAGAGAGAGAAAACAACAAAAAAAAAACGATACAGAGAGAGAGAGAGAGAGGGACGAGCGAGAGGAGGTGAGCAGTTCACATACGCACTCTGGTCTCTCCAACAGACTCGGTGAAGCACGCGGAGAAGAAACAGAAGAGCAAGGATAGCGGTAATGATAAGATAGGATAAGAACAGCAATCGTAACTTCTTGAGTCCGCGTAGCAGCCCCGAAAACCTTGTTCAGGGGACAACTTCCCGCATCGGATTTCTGTGACGGAGAACGATGCGGAAACGGACCGACGTGGCTGCAGCTCGGCATGTCTTTCAGCAAGGTTTTTTGGTGTATATACCCCTCTATTGCATACATAAATACCTGCGTGTTAAAGTGTCACCCAAAAAATAGATGTGCATCTACGTAAAAACTCATATGTATACATATATATATATATGTACACATATATGGCCACACACACCCCCCCCCCCCCAACCCCATGATCAAGGTTTTTCTTTGTCCCTATACAAACCATCGTAAATACCGACTAAAATGACATGCTGGCTATGTCAGGCGATGTCCTGTTTTTGCGCGTCTAACCATATGTGAGAAAACTTGTAAACAGTGAAAACCGTGTGTGTTTAGCACTACTTGCACATCATCACATACGAAAATGCCATTTGGTGGCTATGTGTGTGAATTGTTTGCATAGGACGGGCTTATAAACACAGAATTGTATGCAAAAACACTTTTTTTGCTAAATTTGCCCAAAAATCCAAACATCCAAAAAACTCAAAGCCATGGAGCCGGGACACCGCTTTTTTCGTTTCTATTTTTTGGTTTTCTCCAGGTGTTTTGTTGGTTTTTTGGAAAACTCAAAAAAATGTTTTTTTGGATTTTACTTCTTCCTGGCCTCAAAAACCAAAACGACACATGGTTTTTTTTGGATTTTCACTCAAAACCCCAAAAAACCTCGTTTTGTTTTGGATTTCAGGTGTTCCTGGCCTTAAAAACCAAAAAACACATGGCTGTTTTTGGATTTTCACTTGAAATCCAAAAAACCCTCGTGTTTTTTTTTGGATGCGCAACCCCACGGAGAGCAAAATCCAAAAAACACATGGTTTTTTCATTTTTCCCAAAACCAAAAAACATCGAATAAAATAAAAAAAAACTCAAAAACAGCGGTGTCCCGGCTCCATGGTTTTGAGTTTTTGGGTTTTTGGTTTTTTTGGGCAAGGTTAGCAAAAAATGGCTTTTCTTGTATGAAGAATGTATTGTTATAAGTTGTTTCTTCTAATGTGACTGCATTGCACACACAGAGAAAAACACACAAGCACACCCACCATTTCGTCTAGCTTCAGCCTATTCGGTATGTAGGGCGTGGCGTGAACATGTAAAGCTCCATTCATTAGATTTAGTTGCGAATGAGGCTTAGAAGCGGATGTCTTGGGATGTGGCGTCTTAATATAAAAAGTAACATTAAAAGAAATTAATTTTAAGAGACGGTTTTTTAGGGTGTGTTTCTGAGGACGTGGACCTGCAATTCAAAAGTCTAAGTAGACTTAGTTATGAGTGGGGCTTACAAACGAAATCCAGATGAGGATTTCTTCGGGTGTGGTGTTTTAGTGCAAACCCCAAAGTACATTTCATTACGAAGCTTGGCCAGAGGAGAATTTCACAGGGTGTGGTCGGTGAAATAAAATTCCAAGGAGGTAACAACGAATGAGGCTTGGAAGGGCGTGGCCTCTTAATCTGCTTTTGTTTTACTTGGTTTTTTGTACGAACGAAGCTGCGGCTTTATCATACACTAGTCTATTGACATTTCATTAAGAGGCCCCACAAGAGGATTTCATAGGGGGTTTCCGTTAAATATAGAATTGTAGGTACATGTAAACACGAATGAGGGCTCACAAGATGCCATCTTAGGGTGTGGTCTTTACAATTCTGTCCAAAGGGGTGTGGCCTCTTAACTTAGAATTCAATTTAAGTGGAATAACAAACGAGTCCAGATGCGGATTTCTTAGGGTGTGGCGTTTTGATACAAACCTCGAATGACATTTCATTACGAAGCGAGGCCAGGGGAGAATTTCATAGGGTGTCGTCTGCAATATAAAATTCCAAATAGGTATTAACCAATGAGTCTCAGAAGAGGATGTCTTGGGGCGTGGCCTCTGAATATGTTTGTTTTAATTGAGTTCAACTACGAAGAGAGGTTTTATCATACACAAGCGTATTGACATTAGGAGGTCCCAGAAGAGGATGTCACAGGGTGTGGCTGTTAAATATGGAATTGTAAGTACATTTACATACGAATGGGGGCTCAGGAGATGATGTAAAGTTGTGGCCACAAGTTGCATACGAACCTATCCTAGATCAGAACTTCTTAGGGTGTGGGCTTCTTACCTAGAATTATAGACTTCTTATGAGATTCTGTTACGAACAGGCCCCAGAATGATGTGGCTTTTTTGATACAACCATCTAGGCAAATGGAAAATCAGTCTAATTACAAACGAGGGGTTCGCAGGGTTAGAGCCCTAAAACCCTACACTCTAAACCCTAAACCCTAAATCCTAAACCCTAAACCCTAAACCCTAAACCCTAATCCCTAATCCCTAAACCCCAAACCCCAAACCCTAAACCCTAAACCCGAAACCCTAGCCCGGCCTCCAAGATGCCGTTTACGTGCCGGGAGACCTGGAGAACGAGTCCCGCAAGCCAAAAGTGCCGCTTGCTTAGGACCAGGGGGAGGGAGGCCTTCCCTTGCAAAATGCGAGGATTTAGGGTTTAGGGTTTAGGCTTTAGGGTTTATTTAGGGTTTATGGTTTAGGGCTCCTCTAGATTTTGGTCCCCGTCATTTAGGCTTTCGGTATAAGTTCGTACTGCAAAACTCTCTCTCTCAGAAAGGATCCCGTAAGGTGCAGGGCAAGATATGGGAACCTAACAATCCCAATGCCCCTTAATAAGCAATATGCCTTAAATCATATTAAATGATTTAAGGTATATTCCTTAATTGAGGGGTATTGGGCTTCTTGGGAACCTCAGTGCCTAAGTCCCAGTAAGATATCCGGTGCTTTGTTGCAGATCATGCCAGCAGACTCACACGCGGCATAGACCTCCAACCCCAAACTCCAAACCCTCAACCTCAACCCTGAACTGAACCCTAAACCCCAAGCCCGAAAACCTAAAACGCCAAACTCTAAGCCCTAATCCCCAAAACCGTGACCTAAAGCCCCTAAACCCCTAAACCCCTCAACCCCTAACCCCTAAAACCCCTCAACCCCTCAACCCCTCAACCCCTAAAACCCCTAAACCCCTAAACCCCTCAACCCATAAACCCCTAAAACCCCTAAACCCCTAAACCCCTCAACCCCTCAACCCATAAACCCCTAAACCTCTAAACCCCTAAACCCCCAAACCCTAAACCTCTAAACCCCTAAACCCCTAAACCCCTAAACCCTAAACCCCTAAACCCTAAACCCCTAAACCCCAAACCCTAAACCCTACACCCCTAAACCCTAAACCCTAAACCCTAAACCCTAAACCCTAAACCCTAAACCCTAAACCCTAAACCCTGAGGCTTGACTACTTCTCCACGACCTCAGCCTATTGCTTTAACGACCACCGGTTCCGGCCGATCAAGCCTCTGGGCTGACCCGGTTAGGGTTTAGGGTTTAGGGTTTAGGGTTTAGGGTTTAGGGTTTAGGGTCTAGGGTTTAGGGTTTAGGGTTTAGGGTTTAGGGTTTAGGGTTTAGGGTTTAGGGTTTAGGGTTTAGGGTTTAGGGTTAACCCGAAACCCAAGATACTCCCCACCACCCACATCATGCATCAGGCTTTTGTGAGGGCTTTCGGAGATTGTCTTAAGCCCAAACCCTAAACTCTAAACCCCCAATACTCTCATCCTGTCCAGGACCCCCCCCCCCCAAAAAAAAAAAAAAAAAAATAAATAAATAAATAATGGGCCGTGTGTTTCGGGCCTCCCCTCCCCCCCTCCCCCCCACCCCACCCCTCTATATTGCGGCCTGGATACCCTCAATATTGCACGGGTAGGCCTGTAACTTCAAAAGCTCGGGTCGCTTGAGTCGGGGTAGGGCTGATGGCGCATGCTGTGAACCCAGAAGCCTTGCTTGGAGGTTCATGGTACTTATTAACCAAGTATAACTGTACTTAAAAGAACCCACCCATGTGCCCCTTACCTGCCGTAATATGGTTATAAGTACAGTTATAGGTACAGTGATCATTTGTTAATAAGTACCATGAACCTCCAATCATGCAGCAACTGAGATCAAGGTTGGATGGGTTGGAGGCTAAACCGGCGCATCACCGACCAGGGTTTAGGGTTCAGGGTTCAGGGTTCAGGGTTCAGGGTTTAGGGTTTAGGGTTTAGGGTTTAGGGTTTAGGGTTTAGGGTTTAGGGCGCCTCACTTGGCCCCAACGTTGCGGAAGCGAAGCGGGACGCCGCCTCACTGCTGCCCCTTTAGGGTCCATGTACCAACAGAGCGAAAACTTGGGCCCTATAGCTACTTTGTGGGAACCCCTTTAATATATACTACATGGGTAACCCTAAACCCTAAACCCCTAAACCCTACACCCCTTTAAGGCCCAAGTATATACAAAGCAGGTACATTGACCCTTAGGCTGCAATCCTTGGATGGCCTTGATGCGAAGCGGTAGGCGTTCGTGTTCAATGGTCATGCGACGAGCACGCTGAACCAAGCACCTGAGTCTGCTGTAGTTTAGGGTTTAGGGTTTAGGGTTTAGGGTTTAGGGTTTAGGGTTTAGGGTTTAGGGTTCCTCTATCCAGGTCGGACGAGCCGCACGCCCCTCGATCACGGAAGGCCTTGCAACGAGAGAGCGGATGGTGTATAAACATGTTAGAAACATCAGAAAGGCAAACAAATACGTTGGGTTGGTTTAGGGTTTAAGGGAGCCCCTTCCCCTAAAAACGGCCTGAAGCCCCAAAATAACAGGTACACAGGGCAGTGTTTTGGCCGGCCTTGGCAGGAGTTCTAGAGGTTCAAAGATTGGGGCCTTGTAAGGCAGCATCCGGCCTTGTCGAAGGGTGTAGGGTTCCACTATAGGGGCTTAAGGGGGTTACGACGTATACGTTTTGGAGGCGTGGAGGTTCTTCATCCAAAATGTGCTCGAAGGCGTTTGGGGTATCGGCCTGAAACCCTACACATTCACAACAGCTAGTACTGGTATTAACAACATTCTTCCTTAAAATGGAAACATAGGGATTTTGTTCTTGTCTTTTTGGGGGGTTCTTGAGCAAGTAGTATAGTATCTAAACCCTAAACCCTAAACCCTAAACCCTAAACCCTATCAGGACCCCGCAGCAGACGCCGATGAGCTCGACGATGCCACCGCCTACGAGCCTGAGCAGCAAAAGTGGAGGGATGCTCTAAGACAGGGCCACGTCTATGTATACATATATATATATGAATATATACATATATGTTTAGGGTTTAGGGTTTCGGGTTTAGGGTTTAGGGTTTTGGGTCTATCTATATATGATATATGAAACAGGGTTTATATTACTGTTTTTGGTGAGTGTATATAAGGTTCCTTTTTTAATCTTGGTGAGCGTATATACCGGGTGTCCTGTTGGGGGTACAAGAAATATGTACCCTGCTTCGTATATATATATATATACATATATACACGATCTATATATATATATATGCATATGTAGATAGAGTAATATAAAAGGTGGGAGTAGGGCGATGACCGGATGACCGAGAAAGGGTCTTCACTAACGCAGAAAGAGAGAGAGATCACCGCATTAGCCATCATAGTTTTGTGATTCCTAGTAGAGGTAGTAGTCTTCGTGTCAGAATCATGAGTCAGGGGTTTAGGGTGTAGGGTGTAGTGTGTAGGGTGTAGGTTCAGGGTTTCCTTCCCAAGGGGCCTGACGAATCACCACTCGAGGGCGCTGATCTCAAGGACTGGTCTGAGTCAGGCAGAGGAGTTTAGGGTACCAATAGGGTTTAGTTAGGGTTTTGGGTGAAGGGTTATCGTGCTGAGGGAATCTGAGATGTTGGGTCAGTTTCGGGTTCACAGCCTCAGACATCTGAGGGCGGGTTTGGATTGTTTTGGTGCCTCGGATGTGAGAGAAGTGTTGAGGGTGCAGACTTGCCGTCCTTTGGGCATCGCAAGACAAGGGTTTAGGGCCTTTTGGGTTTAGGGTTTAGGGTTTAGGGTTTAGGGTTTAGGGTTTAGGGTTTAGGGTTTAGGGTTTAGGGTTTAGGGTTTAGGGTCTCAGTCACAAGTGCAGGACCGACCAAAGCGGGACAGAAAGCAGCCGAAGCCCAAGGAGAAAGGCAGGTTTAGGGGTTACTTTGGGGTCGGACTAATTAGTATTCCCTTATGGGATTGCATCAGGGTTTAGGGTTTACTTGCAAAGCCCTAAAACCTAAACCCTATAACCCTAAACCCTAAACCCTAAACCCTGAACCCTAAACCCTAAACCCTAAACCCTAAACCCTAAACCCTAAACCCTAAACCCTAAACCCTAAACCCTAAACCCTAAACCCTAAACCCTAACTGACCCCTGACCCCTGACCCCTGACCCCTGACCCCTGACCCCTGACCCCTGACCCCTGACCCCTGACCCCTGAACCCTATTCTAGTTAGATTCTTTCTTTTTTCTTTGGTGAGAGCCAATGAGGCTTCAGAGCTTGGGCTGTGGGAGTGTCGGTCATGTGTGTCCGGGATTGCATCAGGGTTTAGGGTTTAGGGGTTAGGGTTTAGGGTTTAGGGTTCAGGGCTTAGGCTTTAGGGTTTAGGGTTTGGACATGATGCTGACAAAAACAGAGGTGACCCGTACCTGCTACCGATCTGCATCCAGCGGACAAGTGTGACTTAGACCCCAAACCCGAAACCCAAGGCTCGCCCCTTAAACCCTACACCCTGAACCCTAAACCCTAAACCCGTATCTTTAAGCCCTGATTCCGAAACCCTCAATCCTAAACCCAACTTGACCGTACTCGGAGGTTCATGGTATTGATTAGCCTGCTAGAAGTGTACTTATGACTGTACCTATAACCATATAAGGGCGCTTGAGGGGCTTATGAGTGGGTTATAAGTACAGTTATATAATTGGTTCATAAGTACCATGAACCTCCAAGTATTGCAACCACAAGGAGGACCAAACTTGCAGAATCTGGAACCCTATGACTCTATCGTAACCCTAAACCCTAAACCCTAAACCCTAAACCCTAAACCCTAAACCCTAAACCCTAAACCCTAAACCCTAAACCCTAAACCCTAAACCCTAAACCCTAAACCCTAAACTGCAGCCCAGAGTTTACGGTTATCGGGTTATAGGGTTATAGGTCTAGCGTTGTAGGTTCTAGGTTTCAGGGTCATCGAGTTTAGGGAAGTAGGTCATAAGGCTTAGGAGTTGGGGTTCGGGGTGCGGGTTTGGGGGGGGGGGGGGGGGGTTTGGGGGGTTTTGGAGGATTTGAAGGGTTTCGGGCTTTGAGTCCATGTTGCTTGCTTCCTGGCTCGCCAGTCGCGCCCAAGCAGCCTGCCAAGCCAGTGGTGAAGCTAAAGGCTTGGGAGGAGCCATCAGCCCCTAAACCCCTGAGCCCTAAACTCCAAAGCCCTAAGCCCCAAACTCCAAAGCCTAAACCCTGAACCCTGAACCCTGAACCCTGAACCCTGAACCCTAAACCCTAAACCCTGAACCCCAAACCTCAACCCTGAACCCTGAGAATGGCTTCGGAACATTGGAAGCGTTGCGCTGGGTTTGCGCCAGACTTCTGGGTATGAGGTTGAGGGCTTCATGGTTCAGAGGTTGTAGGGCTTTAGGGGTGGGATCTTAGGGTTTGAGGGTTTGAGGGTTTTAGGGGTTGCGGGTTTGAGGGTTTTAGGGTTTTAGGGTTTAAGGATTTAACGGTTTTGGAGTTGAGGACTTAGGGTTGCAAACCATCTGGAACATGCCGTGTGCTTGAATGTTTATGGGCAGCTTTAAACCCTAAACCCTAAACCCTAAACCCTAAACCCTAAACCCTAAACCCTAAACCCTAAACCCCATTCAGCGAACCCATAAATTAGACCACAGCTCAGGCAACCCTCCTTAAAACCCTCAACCCCAAACGCCGCCCTGAACCCTACGATGTATTACAAGTCTTTAATCCTAAAACCCAAACCCTAAACCCTAGACCCTAAACACTAAACACTAAACCCTAAACCCTAAACCCTAAACCCTAAACCCTAAACCGCCCCTGAACCTACAAGTTGTCAGACTTAGCCATGAAGCTTCAAGTAGGCAACTGCAAGCAGGACGAGAAAGATGCGGCCCCTGCGGCCCCCGCGGCTCCCGTGTCAAGCCCTTGCCTCGGATCCCAGTTTTTGTAGGGTTTACAGTAGGGTTGAGGGTTTAGGGTTTAGGGTTTAGGGTATAGGGTTTAGGGTTTAGGGTTTAGGGTTTGGGGTTGAGGGGCTTGGAGGTTGTCCTGGGATTGAGGCTTGATGTTGCCGACTAGGGTCCCTGTATGCCATGGCATGTAGCAGCCGGACGCAGATCACGCGCAAGCATCGAACCCGAAGCTCGAGGTTTAGGGCTGCGCAACACGGAGGGGCACAGGTTTAGGGTTTTAGGGTTTTCGGTTAGAAGGAAGGTAACTTCTGTTGTTACCTGCATGAGTATGCTCATCGCCCTACTGATAGCTGCCCCGGGACCTACAATTGGAAACCTACAGCCCTCTTTCCTAACCCCAACCATAAACCCTAAATCCTGGGAATCCCCCCTCCCCCTCGAAACCCTAAACCCCAAACCCTAAACTGTAAACTGCAACCCTCACTTTCAGCTGTCCTGGGCGGCTTCGTCAGCAGCGCGCTTGGCCTTGCGGAGCCGCCGCAGGCGCTTTCTAAAAACCCCCATAGGGTTTCGGGTTAAGGGTTTAGGGTTTAGGGCCGTTTAGGAAGTTTTTGCGCGTTTACAGTGGAACTGCACAGTTTTCTGGGCTTGGGGCTTAGGGTTTCGGGTTTAGGTGGATCTGCTATGTTTGTGGGGTTTGGGTTTTTAGGCCGGGGTTTGCGATGCGACACGGGGCGGAGGTTCAGGGAACAACTGCAGTGTTACAGCGAAGGAGCTGCAATGGTTTTCAGTGGTGTTCATGAAGAGGTGGGAGTTCAAGCTGGCACAATCCTCAGCTTGGGCGGAGGGGGGTTTACTGTATGCAGCGTTGGGGCTTACAAGGGTTAGGCAAGAACCAGCACAAGCAGTCGCAAAAAAGGTCCTGACAGAGGGTGAGAGAGCACTTCTGAGACAAGTTCAAACCCTAGGTCCCCCGGCTCAAGGCGGTCAACACTCAATCCCACAGATACTTGTGGGTTACTTTCACCCGAAACCCTGAACCCTTGTTAACCCTAAAGCCTCAACTGGGCAGTCATCATAGTCTGAAGAAGTAGCGCGGCCGACTTCTCATGACATGGAGCATCCTGTTTTGACAGGGTTCTGGACTTGGGGTTGGAGATTGCGCGCCCTAAGCCCTAGACATCAATACCAAAGGGTATCTGCCTAAGCCCTAGCCTACACCTTTCAATCTCAATTCTGCGTTGCCACCTGTGACAGTTAGCTCGTGGCACCTGGTGTGTTTAAGTCACCCTCTGGGTTTTAGGCCTCTACGGATTAGGCACCTCGCAACCCTCAAGCTGGTAATATAGGGGCCGGAATAATTACTCATCGTTTTCCCCTAGGCTCCCTTGATAGTTAACTATACTCTTGTTCAATAACCCCCAAAACCCTATGCCAATTACAGGCCCCTATACTCATTAAGCTGGGAGCCAGGAGCTCTTGATTTGGAGTGTTGCGGAGCATGCGCCCTTCGTGGTACTTATTACCAATTAGAACTGTACTTATAACCATCTTAAAGGGGCCTACAAGTGACAAGTACAGTTATAATTGGTTCAGAGTACCCCTAAACCCTAAACCTTGCACCCTAAACCCTAAACCCTAAACCCTTATGAACCTCCAAGTGCAGGACCAAGCTGCCAAGGACCGGGGCCTGCTTGATCGCTCACGTGGGAAGGGTTGCTAGGACGGCCCTGTTCCCTTTTTGAAGGGTTTGGGCTCCCTTGTTTGAGGCTTAAGGTTTAGGGTAGAAGGGTACCCTGTTTATTCCTAGTACTCCTGGTCGAGGTTACAAGTTGTAAAATCAAGTTTTCCAGCAAGGAAACGTTGAATCTTTCCCAAGCTATTTGTAACCCTGTGAGTATGCATCTACCTCGAAACCTTTACAGACTGAAAGGACATCATCTCCCCAGAAAGGCCCTATCCTCAACTAGGGGTTTACGAAAACAAGGGAATTCCCTTAAAATAGGGACCCCAATAAGGTACCCTAAACCCAAAACCCTGAAACCTAAACCCTAAAACCTAAACCCTAAACCCTAACCCCTAACCCCTAACCCTGAACCCTAACCCCTAACCCTTACTTTCGGAAACCCCCAACTAGGGTTATTCGTTAGTAGTAGTTTACTACACCCATCCCTGCACCTTTTGCGCTGCGCATGAACCTTCAAGCCTGGTTGAACCATGGGGTTTAGGGTTTAGGGTTTAGGGTTTAGGGTTTAGGGTTTAGGGTTTGCAGTTTAGCATTTAGGGTTTAGGGTTTAGGGTTAGGGTGTAGGCGAGAAAGACTTGTGCAAAGGAGCGACAAGCCCTCGACACCCTCCTGAAGGCTCTTCAAGAGACCATGGGCAACCGCGGGAGCTGTCAGTATGGCACACCCTCAGTATTAGTTTCTTCCCGATAAGCATTTTATTCTGTTATTCTGTTTGGGTTCTTAAGAAAAATGTTTGCTGGTTGTTTATTTGTGTATGCACACTCCTGTCTTTTAGTTTCTCATTCTTATTTACTCCTATTTTTATCTCCCTCTCTCTCTCTCTCCTTCTGCTTGTCTTTCTTCTGCTTGCGTCCTTTCTATTTTTTATTTGATGCATTTCCTCTGTGTTGTTCTTTATTGTTGTTTTTGGTTTTGTACTTGTTTGTGTTTGCTTATTCCTTTTCCTCCGTTATGTGTTTTCGTCTTTCCCTCTCATTTGCATTCTCTCTCTCTCTCTCTCTCTCGCTCTCTCTTCACTCTTTCTCTCTGTCTCACGCTCACGGGTTTTCTTTCCCGCGAGTTCGACAGGTGGTGAGCCGCCCAAAGCCCTAACTAGGCCCCAGCAATCCCCTCAAAGGAGTTCCCTCCAAAAACCACCTCCAAGCCCAGCCCTCTGCAACCCGAGGCCCCTAAACCCCAAGCCCCAAGCCCTAAACCCTAAACCCTGAACCCTGAACCCCAAACCCCTAAACCCTAAGCCCCTAAACTTAAACCCCAAACCCTAAACCCTAAACCCCAAACCCTAAACCCTAAACCCTAAACCCTAAACCCCTGGGTTGAGGCCAAGGCCGAAAGGCCTAAGGCGCAGATGACCGAGGGCGACCGGGGCTCGGGAATCTAGAGGCCGGCTGCGTGCATTTTGGTGGGTTTAGGGTTTAGGGTTTAGGGTTTAGGGTTTAGGGTTTAGGGTTTAGGGTTTAGGGTTTAGGGTTTGGGGTTTAGGGTTTGGGGTTTAGGGGTGTATGGGGTGTAGGGTTTAGGGCTAGGACCCAGAGTAGGCCCTTATTCCTTTTTTTTGGGCTTACGTTCCCTCACGCGCCCTTTAAACCAAACAGAGTACTCATTTCCTTCGCTTCTGTTCCCCCCTTGCGAAACTTACAGCTGCCCAGAACAGTGGGTTTAGGGTTTTGGGTTTAGGGTTTAGTGTTTAGGGTATAGGGTTTAGGGCTTAGGGCTTAGGGTCCCTGAACCCTCCATGCCCAGAACACGAAGCTTCCCTAGCCGAAAGCCTGCAAACCTGACTTCGCGCCTTCTTAGGGAGGTTCCGAAATCTAAAGTCCTTATTCAGGGACGCACATGTTCACCATGGCAGGTGCTGAGAACCCTCAGAGACCATCCGTGCAGCCAGGAAAAGAGGTGCAGGGTTTTCGGTGCTGTCGCGCGGCTGTGCGCATTGCATCCACAGAAGCTCCAATGCGTGCAGCGGTGCGCGAAGTGCAACGTGCAAGCTGAGGTAAGCGCGGAGGATGCCATATCACAGTGCCCCTTGCAGCCCGATCCTCGCCGTGATCAATAGAAAAAGGGAGCACGCAGCATCTAAGAGCGCGGCGTCACCGGAAAGGACGAGAACTGTTTTGGAAGCCCTCCGATCCCTTCTTTAAGATAGGTGAACCACAAAGCCTTGTGGGTTCAGGGGAGGTTGTTCTGTTCTCCGGGCCTTTTGTTGGGCGCCCTAAGTACGACAAGGGCCTGCATTCATTATAGGTGCACTTAGGAACACCCTAAACCCTCTTTAGTCCCCAAGGCTGCTCTCCGAGGTCGGAACTGCTGGCCTCTGCCTGGTCCGCGCTACAGCCCGGTGGTCTGCTCGCGGGGTGCTGAAGGCAGTGGAGGAAGACATGTAGTCCACGCACACTTTTAGCTTTTTTTCGCTTTTCGGGCACAGAGTCGTGTAAGACAACGCAGCCTACGCATGCACGAATTGAGGTGAAACAACTTTGTGCCACCAGAATGGGGCGGTGGCTCCCCCTGAAAAGAACGGTGCGAAAGTGACAAACTGCACAAGTCAAGGTTCCCTACGGCACCAAGCCAACCGGCAACCATCAAAGGAAATGGCCAAACTGGGCGGACAGCCTTCGGCCAGCCGGGCGCCTTCCTCTGATCTTTACCTGCGACACACGGATACACGAGGGTAGGTAATTTCCTCGAATTGGGGGCCAGCATGCGGCATTCTACAACCCGCGGGGCCCAAGAAACTAACCACACCCTCAAACCCGGCCACAACTATCAGCACAGTGACTGCGTGTATGCAGATTGGGCCATGCGAAGAGCAATCAACTGTACGAACACAGACATCAAGAAACAATAGGATATGCACAAGCCACGAGCGCACATTTGGATGCAGCCGAGATACTAAGAAAACCAAATACAGCCCAGATGCGCAAGTGCAGCGCCAAGCGGAGAGTCCACTCCTTCTGGACGCCAAAGCAATACGGCCGTTCTCCAACTTCTTGCCTGCGCAGATGAGGCGCCGCTGATCCGGCGCGTCCTGGATTTTTACTTCCCGTCCTCTCGCAGGGTGAACATATTGTGAAAAAGCAGACGCCACGCTGGACCACTTCACAATCGCCATCACGTTGTCCATCGCTGCGGATGTCGCAAGAGTCAAGGTGGTGTTGGTTTTGCCGCTCAGCGTCTCAATGAAGATCTGCATGCCACCGCGCTGGCGCAGCACCGGATTTAATGCCGACCCCCTCTGGATGCCGTAGCCTAAAAGCAAAAAGCCGTCCTCCAACTGCTTGCTTGCGAAGATGAGGCGCCGCAAGTCGACCGTGTCCCAGGTCTTGGCCTTCACGTTGTCAATCGTGTTGGATGTCCCATGAGCCAGTGTGGTGTTGGACTTGCCGGTCAGCGTCTCCACGAAGGACTGCGTGCCACCGCGCTGACGCAGCGCCGGGTTCAATGTCGACTCCTCCAACTGCTTGCCTACGAAGATGAGGTGCCGCAAATCGAGTGTGTCCCAGGTATGAGCCAAGGTGGTGCTGGTCAGCATCTCCATGAAGGACTGCGTGCCACCGCGCTGGCGAAACACTGGGTTCAATGCCGACTCGCTCTGGATGCCGTAGCCGGAAAGCAGACGGCCGCCCTCCAACTGCTTGCCTGCAAAGATGAGGCGCCGCAGATCGAGTGAGTCCCGGGCCTTCGCCATCGCGTTGTCACTCCAGCGACCTTGTCGAACTCCATTCCCCGCAGGGCCATCGTACGGAGTTCTGGGGGCTTTGCAATCTGCACTGTTGCAGAGTTCGAGCTCCTTGAGCCAAAATGGCTACGGACGTCCACACACATATTGATTTATTGCATTAGCTTTATCTGTTTTGATATGTATATATGGTACTATAGAGGTAACACAGGTACTTTAAAAATGTATGTACATGTATAGAAATATATACGTATATACATATACATACATGTAGATATGTATGTATGTATACACGTAAACTAGATATTTGTTCGTATATGAAAAGAAACCAGAACACAGGATCAGGCCAGATGTCAGCTTCGGTTCTGTAAGTGCCCCTGTGCTCGACCCGGCTGGCACACCTCCAGCTGGTTTCTGCCCTAAACCCTAAACCCTAAACCCTAAACCCTAAACCCTAAACCCTTTTCATTTGAGCTGCCTTAGGTCTACTCCACCTGCACCTTCAACACCTTTGAGAACGAGCGCCAGCACCGCCCTGAGAACAGCATTCAAGCCACGACATCCACACAACCTTAAAACTCACCAAGCCCGGAACCCTAAACCCTAAACCCTAAACCCTAAACCCCAAACCCCAAACCCCAAACCCTAAACCCTAAACCCTAAACCTTAACCCCCTTGGCGCTTGGAAGAGGTGCCACAGCTTTCTGGATGCGTTTCCAGATGCAGAGCTGCAGCAGGGGCTCGGTCGCCAGCCACGGGCTCAGAGAGAGAACCTAGGGGATGCGGTTTAGGGTTTAGGGTTTAGGGTTCAGGGTGAGTGTCTTCTCCAAACGGTGTATTCTTAGTGAAGACACTCGTTTATGGGTGTTGATGGTTGTGAAGAGAGCGTGGGGGGTCGTGTCGTTTCGGGCTTGAGGGTTATGGGCTTTACTTTGAAGCAGGGAACCAGGTTCCTGGTACCACCCCTACCCTTGGAATGACTTATATACGGAGCTAACTTTCCAAATCCCACACTAAAAGCACGTAAGTCAATTTTTCCGTAGTCTGAATCCTAAAGTGCTGCAGGTCGTTTTCCCTTTTGCTGGACTCAATCAAGTTTAGGCATCAGATTGCTTCTTTGGGGGCAGGCTCGGGCTGGCAGAGCTGGAGACGCGGGATGGCTTCTTCAGAGCTGGGAACCAAGAATAGCCCCAATTGGGTGGAGCCGTTGTGTAGGGATTTAGGGTTTGGGTATGTTTGGGTTTTAGGGTTTTTAGGGTTTTGGTAGGGGTTTAGGGTTTTAGTAGGGTTTGGGGTTTTGGGTTGAGGGTTTGAGGGTTTTAAGGTTCGAGGGTTTTAGGGTTTGAGTGTTTTAGTGCTTCAGTTTTTTTGTTTCAGGGTTTTTGGGTTTTAGGGGTTTGATGGTTTTAGGGTTTTTGGTGTTTCGGGGTTGCAGGGTGTGAGGGTTTTTAGGGTTTGAGGGTTTCAGGGTTTTAGGGTTTTTGGGGTTTGCTGCAGGGGTTTAGGGTTTGGGGGTTTAGGGTTTAGTGTTTTAGGGTTTGAGGTTAGGGGAATAGGGTGCCTGGCGTGCGAGTGTATTGATTTGAGCACAGTTTCTAGCACCTTCTTTGCAGGCACGCCTGCTGAGCTGCATAAGAAACCGCATCTCACTAGAACTTTGGTAGAAGCTATGAAAACTCAACCCTAAAACCCTAAACTCCTAAACCCTAAACCCCGACATGACATGTAATGATGTAAGCATCGTCCCACAAAGGTGTGGCCGCACGCGATGGATGTCGAGGGCTTCTTCGTTGCCTGCTTCCGCAAGAAGGTGCCCTAGACCCTGAACCCTCAACCCTAAACCCTAAACCCTAAACCCTAAACCCTAAACCCTAAACCCTAAACCCTAAACCCTAAACGAGCCTCACATCCAGGCCCGAAGGTCTTGTGTAGGCCTTGAAGGCCTCGCCGAAGCCCTGAAAGCTCTGAAGCCCCTGTAGGCCTTATAAGTTCCAGAAATCCTAACGCCCTAAACCCTGAAACTCTCATCCCAAAAGCCCTAAGCCCCGAAAATGTCCTCATAGCAAGGCCCTTGCAGCTCCGACAGAAAGCCTGGAGAGTGAAGAATGGCCGCAATTTCAGAGGCTCGGAAGGGTTTAGGGTTTAGGGTTTAGGGTTTGGGATTCAGGGTTTAGGGTTTTGGGTTTGCTGTAAGATGGCGTTCGGGGGTTTGGGGGTTTTAGGGTTTAGGGCTACCAGGGCTTGTTTTGGGGCCTTTTTAGGTTTCTGGGGCTCTTGGGCCGTTTTGTTTGTGGGTTTAGGGGGCCTTTTGGCTTTCTGGGTTTTTGTTAGGCCTTTTTTATTTTTTATCGTTTATGGGGTTTAGGGGAGGTTCAGGGCCTTGGGTGGTGAGGGAGAAGGCTTTGCCTCCTGACTAGCGGTTTCAGGGAGTTTGAACTAAGTTGCTATGGTGAGGAAACCGCATGGTTTGCTATACATGCGTATTGCCGGTAGTTTTAGGTTCGCCACTAAGGAAGCCTAACAGCAAGCGACACTTCTTCATGAACAAGTTCGCCTTAGGTTGTCCGGGCTCAGGGCAGCAAGGCCCCAAGACCTACACCAACCTTGAATGAACATGTAGGGTTGTAGGGCCTATAACTTAACCCCAACGCCTAACCCTAAACCCTACTGTACAAACCGGCCTAAACCCTAAGCCCTAAACCCTTAAACCCTACCTTGGCCGTAGGCTGCCGGTCGCGGAGGCAGCAGCGCTGCAGTCTCAGGCCACGCAGGAGCCCTGGGTTAAGCCACATGGGGGTTGGGGGTTTGGGATTTGGGCTTTAGGGTTTATACAAACTGTAGAGGGTTCATGTCCGGGGTGTTGGGCCAAAGTTTTGGGCGAAAGTGTTATCCTGGTCTTGAGAGTTTTGGCTTTATGGTTTAGGGTCTAGACACAAACCCCCAAACCCTGTAACCCCAAGCAGTCCTGATAAGTGGTACACTTTTCCGCTGTTTCGGGCTTAGCGTTTAGGGCTTAGGGTTTAGGGCTTAGGGTTTGGGGCTCAGGGATTAGTGTTGGAGAAAGCTAGCCTATCACTCGATCCTGTCTCATCCAATTGCCCAGTCCTGCACACACCGTGGCTCCATTTTGTACCGGGCTTTGCGAACTAGGAGCCTGAATCATTAGATTAGAGTTTTGGGGGGTTATCATAGTATAATTTTGAAGTCACCATACGGAATTTTTAGTATAATTAATTACAAAGGGGCCATGAGGGAATATTACTAGTACAAATATAAAGGGACCACAAGGGAGTATAATTCGCCCCAAACCCTAAACCCTAAACCCCAAACCCTAAACCCTAAACCCTAAACCGTAATTATTCCGACCCCATGTTGGCAGCATCTGGGCGCTAGGAGCTCGGGTCTTTTCCATCTCCCGCGCTGCTCCTGCGTGAGCGCCAGGCCTGATGCACCTTCTCAGGGGGCTTATGATTTATGGGCATCTTAGGGATATGTATATACATATGTGTATATATATATGTGTGTGTGTGTGTGTTTTTGTGTTTTTTGGGGTACTATGATTCCTAAGAAACAGTTAAAATTATGACTCTTGCCAGGGTTCCAAGTTCAGCACAGGTATTCCTGGGTGCTTGTCAAGGACCTTGAGTAGTGCAAGTTCGCATAGTTGAATTATATAGCAAGCAGCATCGTGTCCTTCTTTGTGGGCTTGTGGTGGCTTCACTGAAGTTCCTTCTCGAGAACCCAGTCATGCTCATGGGCTTAAGGGGTTGACGATCGCCTCAAGAGGTGAACTGGGTTTTGGAGTCCTATACTTGAATACTTTTCTTGGTTCTGGGTTCCCGTTATAGCTACTTATACCGAAGAAGTACATACTTTTTTCAGGGTCTAACCCAAAATAGGATGAACATCGGATTCCCTGCCAGGGCGGAGTTTGGCTTAGCGCCTTCCCTCGCTGGCCGATCCTCGGACGCAGGGTGGGCTTTAACATAGGGGTCGGAATAATTACTAGTAGTGTTCCCCTATGGTCCCTTTATAACTATCCCCCCCCAAAAAAATAATCTAAAAACTAAGGCCCCTATACAAACCCAAACCCTAAACTCTAAACCCTTAACCCTAAACCCTAAACCCTGTGCTAATTATGGTTCATGATCCCTGCTTCATGCGAGCGGACATATGGAGCCTGAAGCCCTAAGCCCTGAGCCCTAAACTTTGTCATCGTGGGGCAACATTGTACATTTTTAAGGGTATTCAAACAACCCCAAACCCCAAGCAATAGACCCTAAACCCCAAACCCGAAACCCTAACCCCTAAACCCCAAACCCTAAACCCTAAACCCCAAACCCTAAACCCCAAACCCTAAACCCCAAACCCTAAACCCCAAACCCTCGAACTCAACTTTCCCAAGGCCGCCAGCGGCCTTTGCCCGACTGAGCGGCATGGTGGAGCCGGGCATCAAAGTCATGGTCAGGCACTCAGAGAGTATTCTGCAGGGTTTAGGGTTTAGGTTTAGGGTTTAGGGTTTAGAGTTTAGAGTTTAGGGTTTGGGGGGGGGGGGGGGGGGGGGGGGGGTTCCGGGTTTCGGGTTTAGGGAGTTTAGGGTTTGGAGTTTAGGCACTCAGAGAGTATTCTACGAGATGGCCCTTATTCCCCTTTTTTAGGGGAGTTTAAGGAGTTTTGGGTTTAGGGAGTTTTGGGGTTTAGAGTTTAGTATAACGTCGGCCTTTGTTCCCTGATTTTTTCCTTTTGAACCCCCTTTAATCCAAGAATGGTGCCCTTTAGATTCTTAGGTTACACTTGGGTCTAGTAAATGCACCCTACCGGTACCTAGCGACGATGTCGGAGAGCACATGTCAGCGAGTGCTGGTGCCAGGATGCCAGTGGTGCGCTGACAGATGACATCCGGCTGGCATCGAACTCAGATGTGGACAGCATTCTCTAAGCCCCCTAATAACCGCATAAGTACAACCTATTCTTGGTATGGGAATGAGGTACCCTATAAAATCCCTTAAAGGACCCAATGAACTCCCTTCGGGGGGGGGGGTATCTAGGGTACCTGAGGCGGTCATCGTACTCGCAAGCTGCAAACCCTGACTGAGGTGGTGGGTGGTAGCCATCTCACATCCGAGGCCGCAACGCTCTACTGGGTAGTTCTCCAGTGGGTTTCGGGTTTAGGGTTTAGGGTTTAGGGTTTAGGGTTGGCTAAGGGTGCCGTATTCTGTAGGGGACCCCAAAAAAAATCAGGACACTGTTTTACAGAACTGCCATATGCCAGTGGCGGGAGGCCACGAATCTGGAGCCCGGCAGTCTAAAAACGCCTTGACTCTTGCCCTAAACCCTAAACCCTAAACCCTAAACCCTAAACCCTAAACCCTAAACCCTGAGCCCGCTGGACACCTAAACTGCTGAACCCCTACTGCCCAACCCCCTCCCGGCCATCGGAACTGCTTCTTGCTGGCATACCAGGAGTGGTTAAAGCTTCACGGCAATGCTGGAGGCTGGCAGGGCCTCCAAGGGGTGGTTTAAGGCTTGTAGGGCTTTCAAGGAAGGCTCAAGTGGTACAGACTCTTGGTTTTTGGATGTATTTGGGGCTTAGGACTAATGACTTGAGGGGCTTGGGGCGCGGCGCATAAGGAAAACCCCAAACTTTAGAAACCCGAAGCCCCCATATAGAGACCCTTTTTGGAGACCCCTTTATCAAAGCCCCCTTTAATAGAAATCCCTAAACCCTGAGCCGAACACCCAAACCCTGCACCCTACACCCCAAAGCCTAAACCCTAAATGAGTGACCGTTGATTCGCTTTAGTAGGGGACGGACATCAGCTTATGGTTTGGTGGCTCTTGATCTGCAGAACGATAGGGGGCACGCGTTTTCGATAACCCCAACATGATGAGAAAATGCCCGCGCAGCTGTAGCATGAAATTCGCGGAAGAGCGTCTTAACCTGCAGCACGATATGACACGTAGGAAACGATAGCCCTCATATACATGTCCTTCAGCTTAACAAGTAATATTGACCGCTGCTCAAGTCCTAAACCCTAAACCCTAAACCCTATAAACCCTAAACCCTAAACCCTATAAACCCTAAACCCTATAAACCCTAAACCCCTAAATTGCCAGGGGGCCTGGGGTCTCGGAGCCTGGCGCTCCGGAGCTCTGGGGCCGCGGGGGCTCGGAGGGCCCTGGAGGAGCCATTTTTTTTTTGCGGGGGGGGGGGGGGGGGGGTTTAGGGTTTAGGGTTTAGGGTTTAGGGTTTAGGGTTTAGGGTTTAGGGTTTAGGGTTTAGGGTTTAGGGTTTAGGGTTTAGGCGTACCACCATGGCATCATACTGAGTCTGAGTGTAGTTTCATGGGCCCTGAATATGGTCCCTAACCTCCATTGGAGGGTTCTGATGTATGGGCCGTTAATTTGTATAGGGTATATAAGAGGTATACAAGGGGCCCCCTTTTAAGGGCCCAAAATAAGGGACCATGTAACTACCCTTAGAATCATACTGTAGCAGTTTGCGTCGGAGGCCTCCCGGCTCACTTTCGGCCGTCCTCCCCATGCTTCTTTAGGGTTTAGGGTTTAGGGTTCAGGAGATGCAAGCAAGTCGCATGAAAGCAGACCTGGTGAGTGCAGCACTCAGTTCATGGTGGCTCTGAACTCCTTTTCTGTCTGCCGGCAGCCGAATCCCACAAGTTTACTTTGCAACTTTGAATGACTAAGGTTACAACACGGTCCTGGACGCGTTTGCCAAAGAAGCCAACGCAACAGGTGCCCAAGAGGCGCCTGGGTGCAAGTGCTTGGTCTGAAGTCCGAGCAGCGATGCCCTAAACCCTAAACCCTAAACCCTAAACCTTAAACCCGTAACCCTAAACCCTGAACCCTTAACTCTGACTCCCCGGGCTGCTTTTGCGCCCATGCTAGTTAGAGCCCGTGCGGATGTCTGCGGAGTTCCGCTTTTGTTGCCGTGCAGATGAGGTGCCATGAACCCCGAGCATACCCATAACCTCTGAGCCTCAAGCCCTCAGCACTGTTGTTTTTCCCAAGTTCTTAGATTGGGATGTTCCCCCTTATACCAACAGCCCTTAATTGGGATTAGAATAGGGGGCATTTTACTCCGTATTAAGGGACTGCTAGTATAAGGGGGGACATCCCAACCCTTAGACCCTAAAGCCTCAACGCAAGAGTTTGTGTCCTAAACCCTAAGCCCTAAACCCGAAACCCTACACCCTAAACCCTAAACACACCGTGCCGCCAGGTCATGGATGAGATGGTGCAGACTAGCGTGAGGCAGATCCTGGCTCTTGGGTTTAGGGTTTAGGGTTTAGGGTCGTAGAGCCCGCCCTCAAGCTCCTCCTTAGGGGTCGCTACATGAAGATAAGATGGCCCTTGGATTGAGGGTACGCCCCACAAAGGGGCTGTAGAATTTCGTGAAATACAGTCCAAAAGACCTTAAACCCTGAACCCTTCACCCTAAACCCAGAGAGAAGTCCGGAGAGAAAAGCCTGCGCTGCAAACCCGCATTGTGCTGCAGAGGCCTGGTGTCATCAGCGGAAGCCCCAGCAATTTTTTTCCGAGCCATGTTGTCTCGAAAACAAGGGAATTCTAACTTAGACCCCCCCAACTAGTAGGATTCCCTTGCAACTAACAGATACCCCAAGAAGGTACCCCAAGTTCCAAAACCACCATATATGCACATATTATATATATATATATACAAATGCCTCTACTGCACGACGGCTAGAAAGCTCGTGAAAAAGTTTCACTTAGCAGCAGCAATGCCACCAAAACACAACTTACTGAGAGCAATGGAGGGATCTAGAATGTGTGGTAGGTCTTGGCGGGATAAACGATGGTTTACACGAGAAATACAACCATTTCCTGGCAAGAGAAAAAGTTCTTCGGACCGGGTCGATCCAAAACCAGCTTTTCACCAGGCAAAAGAATGTTTTGGGTGACAAAGCACCATCGTTGTTGGAGGAAACAATGCTGGCATTTTCAAGAATTAACATGGGTTTCTGTAACTCTGAAACTGGTTCAATCATTTTTGATCCGAGAAAGAGATGGTACTTCTCTTGGAAACTAACATTTTCCCTAATAAGAAGATGGTTTTCTCATCCAACGCCATTGTTGCTCTCGGGACCGGGTCGAGCCAAAACCATCTTTATACTGTTTCTCATAAGAGCCATCTGTTTTCCAAATGCCTCCTTTTTTCCGGAAAAGTTGTTTGTTTTTGGTTGTCTCGCAAAAGGGTGTACGACCTTGTGTCCAAGGAAAGACGGCATTCCTCATGAAACCTTTTTTTCCCACGTGCTTTCTTATCCGAAACCATTTTTCCCTCGTGAAAAGTTTTTTGTTTTCTGTAGACGGGCCGGTCCGACTTGTTATCATTTGGGGCTAGGTTTTCCTTTCAAATTTGGGCCCAGTTATTTTCATTGAACCAACAAGATGTATCGTATCTAAACTTTAAGATGGTCTCATCAATGAACAGCGCTCACAGGAGTAGACTCTTACGTTGATATACTTTATTATGGCGGTTATATTCTACTTAATGCATCACATGCTACACACACATATACATATATATATATATATGTATATACATATGTATTTGTATATGTATATGTATATATATATATATCCATAGCTGTGTTTCACGTTTTTGGGGGAGGCGTGGGGACTGGAAGGGGAGTTTTGGCTTGAGGTGCAATTGCTTTTCCTAGGGATGTCTCGCATGGACAAGCCAGGGCGTCGCCACCAGATATCGGGGTCGGAATAAGTAGTTACGAATGGTATTCCCTTTTTATGGGTCCCTTCGTAACTCCACTGTAAGATAACTCCCAAAACCCTTTCCCAGTTATTAAGGCCCCTACATCACTTGTAGTGCGCCAGCTCTGGCTGTAGGCTACACCATCCTCATCGAGGCCCACGCGCGCGCAGGCGAGCCGCGATACAGCAGGGTGGGCTTTTGGTTAGGGTTTAGGGTTTAGGGTTTAGGGTGTAGGGTTTGGTTTTTGTTTTGTAGGGTTTAGGGTTTGGGGTTTAGGATTTAGGGCTCATGATTCTCACAACCCACCCTTTCGGCTACTATTTGCCCAAGAACTCCCCCAAAAATATTAGGGAGATTCATCCTTACACAAACAATCCAGGGATTGTTTGCTGCTATTTTTTGTGCGGGTTCTTAAAGCAAGAGTAGTACATGGCCTCTTTAAGGGATGATGGAGGGGTATTCAAGGCCATCCTGGTAGATCCAGGAGCGATTCTTACGCGCGCAGCGGAGCTGTGGAAGATGGTCCATAAGGTCAGGCGGACATGCGTCGTACTTCCAAGCAGCTCAGACACCTGAAGCTACAAACCCCTCAAGGCCGAATTTGAACGAAAACCCATAACTCTTAACCCTAAACCTGTAACCCTTCACCCTAAACCCTAAATTGCACTGCAAGAGGCATTTACGTTTCCTTTATCATTGGGTGTAATAGGGTCACATTCAAGAATATAACGTCAGAGGGCTTTTGGTGGGCCTTCCTCGACCAGGTCTAGGCACTCGATGCTTCTGCTTGAACCTCAACCCTAGAAGCCCCAAGCCCTCGAATTCTTAATCGCGTTTAAGGCCAACAGGGCTTATGGAAGCAGGCGCCTGCAAAACCTGATCGTTTTTTCGGAGGTTTCGGGGTAGGGTAGGGGGTTGGGGGGGGGGGGGGGGGGTAAGAATGTTCCGGCCGACCTTAGCCCTGAACCGAAACAGAACATGTCATATGTTGTACTAAAAGAGGCAAAATTCTGTAAATGCCAGTGTTTCGGGCATGGTCGTCATGAATGGGCATTGCCAAACCCCCCAAGATACAAAGAAAGACAGACAGAACGAACCATGGCATAGAAAGAAAGAAAAAAGAAGGAACGAAGGACACAATAAAATAACGACATAAAGAAACCATGCACAGAAAGAAATACATGATATGAATGACAGCATAAAGACAAACAGAACGACATGACTTGAAAAAGCCATTCAGGAAGAAGGAGCCAACAACAGAAAGACCCGAAGACAGACCATAATGCATATATAATGATGAAGGTACAGAGTAAAGCACTGTTATTCACAGTGTTTTTTGCCTTTGTGAGCGTCTTTGTACTACACCCCAAACACAAACTCACGCCCAAGCATTCCAAACTCTTTCGATACCCCTATGCTTTGGTTTAGAGGTGCCAGCTGCCAACGGCATAAGATTTCATAGAGGCTCTTGCAGCCACTTCTCGAAGAGGAAGCAGTGCGTTGTTGTATGTCACAAATGTGAGATTTTTGCATGTTCGGATCAGTAGCGCCATGTGCTGTCGTATTTCCCTAGTGACAGTCTTCGAGGTTCCCGCGCTTTCCTGCCCAGAACCCACGCGAAAACAATGTGCGCAGCGGCGCGTGTCCAGTTTTTTTGGGCGCCTGCGACCTTATAGGATATCAGGGGGGTATTGTAGAGATTTTTAGGCTTTACGAGCCTCTTGGGGCTTATACAGGGGCTTTATGGGGCTTGTAGGGCTTGTAAGGTTTATGGGTTTAGCGTTGCGACCCTATAGAGGCGACAAGAAGAGTGAAGTGCCTTTGCGCGTTGCAATTCTGGAGCCAGAGTGGCTGCGGTTAGGGATTAGGGATTAGGGATTAGGGTTTAGGGTTTCAGAGGTTTAGGGTTTAGGGTTCGCTCCGACGAAAGTACTCTCGACCGTCAGCCCATGACCGCGGTCAGGGTGCCATGCCCCTAAGCCCTTAAACCAACACTGAAAACCCCAAGAACCCGAACACCCTAAACGCCCTAAACGCCCTTAAAGCCTCCTTAAAGCATCCCTAAAGCCTCAATCCCAAACCCCCTGCAACACTTAACCCTAAACCCTAAACCCTAAACCCTAAACCCTAAACCCTAAACCCTAAACCCTAAACCCTAAACCCTTAACCCTAACCCTAAACCCTAAACCCTAAACCCTAAACCCTAAACCCTAAACCCCGCTGTTCCCAACGTATCGGACAGGAAACAGGGATGCTGCTGAAGAGGCCCAGGGCTCATTTCGTGCGGAACCTCCGGAAGTTGGGTATTTGCACCTGCAAAAGGGGGTTGTAGGGTGTAGAAGATGGATTTATGGGTTTAGGATTTAGGGTTTAGGATTTAGGGTTTAGGATTTAGGGTATTTGGGGTTAGGGTTTTGGGTTTAGGGTTTCCATTGGCAATAGGATTGTCGTTGCACAGTGGCCATGGAGTTGGGCAATCAATCGCGCAGCTTTTTTGCAGCAGGGGGCGACGAACATATGGACCCCGGCGAGCATCTAGCAATACTAGCTGAGCCCACTTCACACACGGTAACCCTAAACCGTAAACCGTAAACCCTAAACCTTAAACCCTAAACCCTAAACCCTAGACCCTAGACCCTAAACCCTATCGAACGAAGTGAGACGAGCTGTTTGCGCCATGGGGGCCATTAGCTGCCAAGAGGTAGTTAGCAGCAATATGCAGCAATTCAGACTGAGACCTCTACCTCTAACCATATGGGCCATTTCCCAAAATAGGGGTACCCCTTTTTTACCCCTAATAGAAGAGACTCCCCTTAAAGGGACCTCGAGAAAGGGTACCACTGTTTTCGGAAACCTTCATATTTAGCCCAACCCCGCTGCGGTGCTCACTGTTGCGAGCCATGATTTGTTTCAGCAGCAGCTGTTGCATGATGGTTCCGCCCTCAGCTTGCTCTAGCCGGACAGCTTCAGGCAAATCAATAGTTCTCTAAATTAGGGTCCCTTGGTCCCAAAAATTGTACGGCACCCTGAACAGAAGGACGGCAAAAGGGGCCCGAACTTAGAGAACTCCCCAAACGAAGTACCCTAGTGCCACATGTGGTATGCGATGCCTTGAAAATTGTAAAGGACCACGCCGCAAGGCAATCAGCTTTTGAAACCCTAAGCCTGAGTCCGGACCCTTCAAAGTTGGTCGAAATTGGGCTTATTGGAATTGAGCCCTTTCGTAAAAAAGGACCCTGACCCTAAACCAAACCCCAACCCACTGCCCTTCACCCCTTCCCCCCTTCCCACTTCCCCCTTCTCCTTCCCCCTTCCGCCCCTTGCCCCTTGCCCCTTGCCCCTTGCCCCTTGCCCCTCCCGCACCCACCCACCCACCCACCCGCCCCCGCACCCAAAACAATTCCCTCTAAAACCCTTTCCCCCTCAGCCCTGAAGCCGGGACCCTGAACCCTAAACCCTAAACCCTAAACCCTAAACCCTAAACCCCAAACCCAAACGTCATTCTCACGTCCTCCCCGAAATGTTCAAGAGGCCGCTGGCGATGGTGGCCACCCCCGGGTTGTGGAGACCGAGGCAGAGCTACTTGCAAAGTGTTTCCAGCAGTTTCGGGTTTTCAGGGCTTAGGGCTTAGGGTTTAGGGTTTAGCGTTCGGGCTTAGGGCGTAGGTCTTAGGGCTTCGGGCTTAGGGCTTAGGGCTTGGGCTTAGGGCTTAGGGTTTAGGGCTTAGGGCTTATATAGGGTTTAGGGCCCTAGGGCTTAGGGTTTAGGGTTTAGGGCTTAGGGCTTAGGGCTTAGGGCTTGGGGCATCTCATTGTTGATATAGTGATGGTTTGTCACCTTTCTTTGGGTTGGCGCCATGATTCCCACTATTCTTCCTGGTTACATTTTTGGTCATCTATGCTGTGATATTTGTGTTTTTTGTGCTTGATGGTGTTTTTGTGGTTGAGCATTGTTTTTTGGGAATTGGTGTGTTTAGTGAGTATTGTCATTTGCATTGTTCTCCGTTTGTTGCTCTTTTTGTTTACGTTTTTTTTTTCGAGCTTAAAGGATTACATGCATTTGAAGTTGTATTTGTTTTAGAAGGCTTGATTACTACACATGGTGTGACGCATAGTATTATTTGTGCTGATGTTGCGAATAGGTTCTGAGGCAAACCATAAAAATTTCCTCTGCCATCATAGTCGTCCTTATCCTCCTCCTCCTCCTCCTCCTCCTCCTCCTCCTCCTCCTCCTCCTCGTCCTCGTCAACATCCTCATCGTCATCGGGATCGTCGTACTCATCATCACGGTCATTAATTACCACCACTGTAACCACTGTCGTTATCACCGTTTGTTTGTTAGCTTGCACCCCGCCCCCTTCCCACTATGCCGATGCAGGACTCCTTCCTTAAGACATTTCTTTTTGTATGGTCCTTGTCAACCACTTCTACAGCATAGGGACGCCAACCTAAGTCCTAAGCAAAGCCCTATGCATTGAAATCCTTATGCCCAAGCCCTGAATGTCCCTGAATCTTGAATCCGAATCGCTCAACCCGAACCCCTCTTTGCCTTATAAGTTCGTCTTCGTTTAGGGCTGAAAATGTCACTGTCGACGTCGGGCTTACAGGCTTCCAGCTTTCCAGAATTTTCAGAGTTTAGGCACTTAGGGCTGATACGTTTCCAGCCTCTGGGACGTAGCATGCCTCACGTTGTGCCCTTGATGCTTCCTCTGCGCATGCTGCGAGAGTCGGAAAGCCCTCTGCTCCCAACAAGCCTTTGCTCCAGGAAGTCTCGGCAAAGGAGCCTGACTTGATGCCGATACAAGAAGGAGCGCTGGGTTTAGGGGTTTAGGGGTTTAGGGGTTTAGGGTTTAGGGTTTAGGGTTTAGGGTTTAGGGTTTAGGGTTTAGGGTTTAGGGTTTAGGGGTTGCTGTACATGCCCTGAAACAACCGCGGCAATTGCATAAGGTGTGGCAGTTCCTGAACCCACTTCGAAGAATCGTTCCTGGTCGTTCACTTGGGCTCGAAGTCCCCCAATGCAGGCTTGAAGGTAGGCACTTGGGACTCGGGACATTTCAGATTTTCCCTCCTTGGGCTTCAGATGACCATACTCGGGAAGACTAGGACACGCAGTCGGCCCTTACTCCCTTGTTTTAGGGGCTTAGGCAAGCGCCTATAAATCGAAAAGGGGGACCCTTGTTATTCCTAGGCGACTCTTGGGTCTAAACCCTAAACCCTAAACCCTCAAACCCTCAAACCCTCAAACCCTCAAACCCTCAAACCCTCAAACCCTAAACCCTAAACCCTAAACCCGAAGTTCTTTTTCAGAGGGTTCTAACGGGCCATGCCAGGCTTGAATTTTAAGGGGAACCTTGCGAACCCGACGTCTGATGAGCCTAAGGTTTAGGGGTTTATCCCCTACACCCTACACCCTAAACCCTAAACTCTAAACCCTAAACCCTAAACTCAGGGCCTAGGCCGCCCCCCTACGTTCGGGGGCGGCGCTTAAGCTTTGACCTCGATGGTGCAAGCCGACCCAGATCGCTCGCCCGCCTCCACAGCATGGGGTCGGTAGCGCCCACGATGATACCCCAAACCCTGACGTGGCGCTGGGCATGGGGCTGCCCCCAGGACGCCAGTCCAGGGGGTCCCGGACCCCTCGCCGCAGCGTGCGGGCCGCTGGGACAGCCTGCTCGACCCTAACCCCCTCAGCCTCCTGGGCCCCTGAATCCCTTGATCCCCTGCACCCGCCTTTGTGCTGGTTGCCCAGGCCCTCTGGGCCTTTCTGAACCTGAACTGGGCTGACGACCACCGCGACGGAATGAAAAAGTTTTAGGAAGTAAGCCGTTGGCTTGAGTTTAGGCTTAAACCCTAAAAGGAATAGGTTTGGGTGGCTTTGCCGCCTCGGACGGCGTGGGGTGGGAGAAAAATGTTAGATGGCCTTCCACAATCGGGCCAAAGCTGCTCTTCGCGCCTCACGAAGCTTTCGAGCTTGTTCTAAAACCTAACCTTCACAGCATCTACGCCCTATCACAGCAAACCCTAAAACCCTAAAACCCTAAACCCTAAGCCCTAAACCCTAAGCCCTAAACCCACTCCTGGCCAGGAGCTCTTGGCCTGCACCCCCTGATGTTCAAGAGGTGGGGGGGGGGGTTCCGAAAGCCTCAGAGAGGGCAGAGGGGGGGGGGGGGGTTCCTTCAGAGTACGAACCCTAAAGAAGGTTGTAACCATAGTTGCCCTACTTCTAACCCCACTTATAAGTGTGTTGGGGGATTGGGGTTTCGTTCCTTGTCTATTTGCAAAACATAGGGGCTTTAGGGTTGGTTTGGGGTTGAGTTATTTGTTTTGAGAGGGAGTGGGGGGTTGTCAGGGGAGCACCCTAACCGCAAGAGACTCCCCCCTACACCCTAAAACTCCCATGCATCTTGGGTTTAGGGTGCGAATCAGTTGAGGGTTCAGAGGTGTTTTAGACCCTAAACCCTAGAAAGTTACTCCAGACCCTAAACCGTAGATAACCCCAGCCCCAAACCCTAAACCCTGAACCCTGGGTTGAATCAGGTTTTGGTGAACCCGGATTCGGGTTCAGGCGTTTTTGTTGAGGGCTTATAGGGTTTGTGGCCCAGCTAGTATGTTATGGGTTTGTAGTGGCTAGGGTTTAGGGTTGAGGGTTGAGGGTTGAGGGTTTAGGGTTTAGGGTTTAGGGTTTTGGGTTTTGGGTTTAGGGTTTAGGGTGGGTGCTTGAGGTTCGGTAGCATCTTGAGTCCAAGCCTTGCTTTCGTACTTCCAAAGGATGATTCACTATCGGTGAGGTTCTTCAAGCGTGGGATGTTCCACCTTGTACTAGCAGTCCTGAATAGGGATTATAGTAGGGGTGCTCTAGTCCCTATTAAAAAAAAGTAGAAGGGGGAAGATCCCAACCCAAACCCCAAAACCTAGTTCTTCTCCGCGGGCCTTGCCTTTTAGGTCCTGCTTTGGCGATGGCGGGTCCACACAGGCCCCATCCGAGATTCCTGGCCTGCAGTGGCAGCAAAGGGCTAATGTTCGGGTCCTTTTCATAAACACCCCTTCCCCCCAATCTTGTTTTGGTCCCCGGGGTTTGGAGGGGTGGAAAAAAAGAGGGGGTGTCAATAATGTGGATTCTGGGGGTCTGGGGTCCAGTTTCTCGCAGCTCTGGAGCTGCAGCAATCTCAGAAGACAAGCACTCTCAAACGAGATCTGCTTCTCTGAAGACTGAGCCTCGGAGCTCTTTCAAGCCAGCTCAGCTGAAAAGTCTTCTCTGCAATGGAACTCGTACGCAATGTTCAGTAAAGTTTTCAATTCCTGGCCGGAAAATTTTACAATTACCACCCCATTATTATTATCACCGGACCCCCCTATATAGACTTGTTTACATACATCGGCCCGAAAACCTCCCGTAATGGAAAGTAGTCTTTGGCTGGGGCCCTCTGGCCCAGCGAATATTCCTATTACCACCCCATTTATAAATGGGGCTTTAGAATTTCAGTGGGATTTAGGGATTGTGGTTGGAATCTAGGCCTCTCGAACACCAAACCCCGATCATCGGTGAGCACTGTCTGTCATGGAAAGGCCAACTGCTGCAGGCGTCGGTCTTCAAACTTCTACCTCCAAAAAGGGACCCAAGCAAGCCAACCACAGATCCCCCACCCTCGTCCCAAGCCCTTCAAACAACCCTAAAAACCCTAAACCACAAACCCTAAACCCTAAACCCCAAGCCCTAAACCCTAAACCTTAAACCCCAAACCCAGCCTCCACCGGCCACCTCTGAGGCGCATCGTTGCCGCCGCTCGTGGCAGCAGTTATGTGATGCCTTGTGATGAATTTTGAGGTTTAGGGTCTAGGGTTTAGGGTTTAGGGTTTAGGGTTTAGGGTTTAGGGTTTAGGGTTTGTTTACACGTCACCATAGAGCGTGCTGAGAGGCAGCCATATACTTCTAAAGTTCTATGTTCTTTAGTTGTATAGCTATATATCTACATGTATGTGGAGTTGCATGCGATAATGTTTTTGAACAGGCCAGCAGCAGGTCCCTGTTCTTCGTTCAGGGGGCTGATCAGGTTTCCGGCTGAGGTTCGCTGCTGCCCTGTGTTACGCGTTGGCAGCTCTTGGTATCGGCATCTTCAGAACAGATCCCTTCTGGGAATATACTGGAAGCTGCACAATGCATCCGATTTTCCTCGATCTGCTTGCCTCTCCTTAGGATGAGCAGAACGAGAGCTCATCTGAGCACTGCGACGTGGTCCTCGATGCAGCTCGACCTTATCCAGTTTCCCACGGCGCGCGCGCAACCAGAGATCGGAAAGCTTGAGGGTTTGGAGCATCCTCGGGTCCTCACCGATGAGTCCCACAGAACTCGGATGTTTTACATCATTTCGTGGGTTTAGGAGGAGCTGGGAATAATCTTTCAGAGGATTTTCAGGGCCATCCTCTCATCCTGTAGGACCATTCCCTACTAAGAACCAGCCAGTCTTGCCAAGGAAGGGAGACGACACCTGGAGCCAAGCGTGCCCCAGGACGCCGGACATGCAAGCGTCAGAACACCCCAAACGCTCAACCCCCTAAGCCTCAAACCCTAAGCTCTAAACCCTAAACCCTAAACTCCTCAAACCCGAGGGTTTACCTGCTTCCCGGAATTCCCCAAGGTACCCTATATATATATATATATACACACACCCCTAAAGAACCCTTAAAAACGGGATAACGACCGGATTATACAGTACAGGGGTACACCTAATTCCCTGAATTCCCTAAGGGGCCGTTTACCTACGATTTGCTTTAAAAAACACATTCTTCCTTGGCAGGGCAAAATCTAGGGATCTTGTTTGTTTTCTCTTTTTTGCCGGGGGGGGGGGGGGGGGACCCTAAGCAAATTGTACTTGCCCAACATATCGCCGTTTTTGTTCCGTGCCAGTCGCAGAGTCAGAGCTGGAGCCAAACAGTGCCAAGCAGCCTTTCGGTTAGGGTTTAGGACCGTTTAGGACCGTAGGGTTTAGGGTTTAGGTGTTTAGGGTTTAGGGTTTAGGGCCACTAGGGTGTAGGGTTTAGGGGTTGGGGTATAGGGTTTAGGGTTTAGGGTTTAGGGCCGTTTAGGCTTTAGGGTTTGGGGTTGGCAACTGCAGCAGTAAGGAAGTGAGACCAAGGTTCTCCAGCAAAAATTCAGTGGCCAGCCTATCAACGCGCCGGTGTGCGGCCTGGTTATCTACGCTGATTTTTCGAGGTTATCTTAAACGAGTTTTTAGGCATGGGCCTGCACAAATTGCAAACGTGAAAGCGCAGGAAGCACCACTGTCAGCGATGAATCTGTGTGACACAAAATCTCATCTTTCGTCTCAGTAAGGTGCAAGCCCTAGATTTTCCACACGCCGGTACTGTTCAGTTGCAGCCGGTCTTCTCCGGCGACAAGTACGGAGAAGCTCTGATTAAGTGCATTTTCTGCTTTGGAGCCTTTAGGGCTTCGGGCTCAGGGTTTGGGGGTTGAGAGGTTAGACTCCTAAACGTGGCAAGGAGATTGAAGAAGAGACCTGCGGGTGGGCAAACGGGCTGGGTGGAACATAAAACTCAACCAGGCGTTTTTTTTTGTAAGTATCCAAAGCGAGACCCCAATATTTCGGGAGCGGAGCATTTCCCAAAGTGGCACCCCATATGTACCACAAATACAGATCCTTTTGCACTCAACCCCAAAGCAAAAGGAAAAGAACAACATCCCTACATTCCCCTGATAAGGAAGATATTTTTTTCCTAAGCAAATGGTAGAAACATGTACCCTGATTTTCGGCAAGTTGAATGTTGACCCTGCCTCCATCCCTGCGACAGGAGCGGTTTCCTGGAATGGCGAGGCAAGCTCGCCACAATCTGAGGGTATAGGGTTTAGGGGTTATAGGGTTTGGGTTTGAGGTTTAGGGCTTAGGGTATAGGGTGTAGGGTTTAGGGTTTAGGGTTTAGGGCTTTCTGTCCCGTCAAGATCCCCAGTGGTGTAGGGAGCTCACCGCGAGATCTACTGGCTCTTCGTAGGAATGCAGGAGCTAGGTACCTTTTTTCTCCCTACATATCCCTGTATAAGGCATAAGTTATATAGTATAGGGGGTACCTCCCTACTAAGAACCCATCCCTAAACCCTAAACCCCAAAGCCATTGATGTCGAGAGCTCACCACGAAGAATCTCAACCCAAACCCTAAAGCCTTTATCTTAAGTGGGTCCAAGGAGGGGAAGTGACTGAGGCTTCCCTCAAACTCGGGGAGACCCTGAGTCCTGAAACCGCTATGTAACGCCGAAGCCCTGAAAGCCTCAACCCCCTGAAGCCTGGAAACCGTTTAGGGTTTAGGGAATTAAGGGTTTAGGGTTTAGGGTTTAGGACCCCTTAGGCAACCTAAGGCAACCTACGCCCCCCCCCCCCCCCCCCAACAAAAAAAAAAAAAAAATCAAAACCAACATGTCCTGTGCAGGCAAGCGCGTATGGCTGTTGCTCCGGTTGCCGACATCGCCGCTCAGCTTCTGAAGATGGTTGGGGGCGGGTTTAGGGTTTAGGGTTATAGGGTTCTTAAGGGGGGGGTTCAAGGAGAGTACGTCACCCAAGGTTCCCTCATACTCCCCACTACTCCTTCGAAGGCTCCCTAAGCTTCTTTAGGTTTTCTAGGTCACTACCCCATGAGCCCCCCTCCCTTCAGAACCTTGTAAGTGGGGGTCGTTCTATGGGCCCTTGAAGGTGGTCCCTGACCTCCGTGGAAGGGTTATCCCTAGATTGCCCTTCTAAGGACGAAGACATGGTGTTTTTTGAGGAGTAACCCTAAACCCCTACAATAACCCTAAACCCAGCAACCCCAAACCCTCTAACCCTCTAACCCTAAACCCTGAAAGAAGCCCGAAAAACCTCATTGTTGGTCGAAGTTTCGGGCCTGCAACGGTCGAGTTTGCAAGAATGCCAGAGCCTTAGAAGCCCTAATTAACTTGAAGCTTTGCAGGCCTCGGACCCTAAGCTTCCAAAATCCTGAAACCCTAGACCTCCGAAATCCTCAGACCCTAAACCTCCGAAATCCTGAGACCCTAAACCCCAAACCCTGAACCCTGTAAACCCGAAACCCCCAAGAAAACGCTTTCTTGGCGTTCAGTCGGTCTTTGCCGCCTCGCCGTCGGAGATGCTCAGCAGGCACTCGAGGCCTCCCTGGGAGCTTCGGCCGTTGGCTGATGCTTTGCGTTCGGGGTTACTCACAGCCCTCAACCCGGAGCAGTCAACCCCAAAGCCCTAAACCCTAAACCCGCAACCCTAAGCTCCTCAACCCTCAACTCGCAACCCGCAACCCTCAACCCTAAGCTCCTCAACCCTCAACCCTCCACCCTCAACCCTCCACCACAGCCCTAGAGTTTAGGGCTTGGGGCAGAGGGTTGCAAACCCTCCGAGGACTCCCTGTGGCCCCTTTTGGCCCTTTTTCGGGTTCCGGCTTCCTTTCTTGATATGTTAAACTCCCCCAAAATTAGTCACGCGGCTTAGTATCTGTATAATATTAATATCAATATGCATATATATATATATATGTATATATATATATACACACATCTGTGTATGTCTGTGTGTATGTTTGCATGCATGCATGCATGCATGCATGCATGCATGCATGGATCTATGGATGCATGGATGTATGGATGTATGGATGTTTGGATGTATGGATGTATGGATGGATGTATGTATGTATGTATGTACGTATGTATGGATATATATATATATATATATATGTATATACATACATACCATGTGCATGCAACATGTTGACTACAGGGAAGCCCAGCCTCTGCCTCTGGAGCTGTCTGGAGCGACTATTTGCTTAAGGAGCCCCCCCCCCCCCCCCCCCGCAAGCCAAAAAACACAACAACAATCCCTATACTGCCCTTATAAGGAAGAACATGTTTTTGACTGTTTGGGGGGTCTTAAGCAGATAGTAGTGGAGATCGGCGTAGAAAAGCTTGACAGGTTCATCGACGAGGAGGCCGAGGAGGGTTTTCAAGAAGTGGAGCTCCTTGCCCGCATCTATAAAGAAGGGTTTAGGGTTAGGGTACAGGGTCCTTGGGAGAGTTTTCCTGATTGGGTTCAAGAGGATTCTATTGAGGAATCTTCTTTCAGAGGGTTTTTCAGGGGCCATCCTAGTTAGAACAGGCTCAGATGCGCATGATCGCACATGGGGAGGAGGGATGGGGCATCGTCCGCAGGTCTCACACCTACACTGTGGATGCTGGCGCCTCAGTTTCGGCGCTCGGAGCTGCAGACCAAGAGTTGGCCCATCTAACCCCCATAAGCCCTGGAAACCAAAAACCTAAGGTCACGGTTGGTGAGGCGGGAGCCCCAGAAGTCTGCGCGGGGATGCCACGTGCCACGTGCCAACCGCTTCTGCTGAGTAGCGGCTGTTGTGCATGAAGAGGCATCGAGAGGCATCGAGAGAGAGAGAGAGAGCGCGAGCGAGCGAAAGAGAGAGAGAGAGAGAGATCTTGTTTTATCAGGACGGGCGAAAAGTATCTGTGGGAGGAATGAGGCTGCGGTTGTTGATAGAGGGGGCCACACAGCCCTCAAACCCTTTCAGTCTTGGGTAGGATTTCTCTAGCATGGGAAGAAGGCCTGATTTATGGGCGGGGTGCGCCGACCATGATAGGGAAGAGAAGAAGGAAAGAGGAAGCTTCCCGCGTGCCCCCGAAAGCAACGCAAACCGCACGTTTACCTGTGTCCTTACAGCCGCGATGCATCCTAAAACCCTCAGACCCAAAATCACAAGCGCCTGAGCCGGAGAAGGACCTGCTGGGTCTTGGCTTGCTCCTGGATGTTGGCGACGAGCCGGCGTCCGTCGTGCATGTGCGGCCAGGCGTGTGACTTCGAACCTCTTGGGTTGCGATGCGGCTTGCAGCGCTTCTATTCAACCCTAAGCGAAGACCCTAAACCTGAAGCCGTTCAACCCTAAGTAAGGACCCTAAAGCTGAAGCCCTTCAACCCTAAGCAAAGACCCTAAACCTGCAGCCCATCAACCCTAAGCAAGGACCCTAAACCTGAAGCCCTTCAGGCAGCCTGCTTCACCGATGGAATCTCAGGCCAGGATCGCAGCTCACCCATTCTTCTTTCAATAGGGATGTCGGGGTTCGGGGGTTCCGAACTGTAGGGTTTCAGCTTGTGGCTCTCCAGCTGTTGCATGCCTGGAGCGCTCTGGTTCGGGTGTGGGCTGAGGTGCGCACAGGAACAAGTGGCCGTGGCCCCAGCAGATGAATGTGAAGTTGCTTCTGTAGCTGCAGAGAGCTTTGGCTATGCAGAGATGCGGGAGCGAAGTAAGTGGGTAGTTCTCTAAATTAGGGCCCCTGCTATTGGGTTATAGTGACTTATAGTGCTGCGCTCTTGAAATGAGGACCCTGAAATAACCCTTGTTTGGAGAACTAACTACCCAAGTGCATCTGCACAGCAGAGACTTCGAACACAGCTTCGTTGTTAGACAAGCTGACAGAAGCAAGATGCTCGGCAAAGCATTTTTCATCACAAAGTGTGCCAACACTTGCCATCACCGGCTGTTGCCGGAACTGGACCCTAAACCCTAAACCCTAAACCCTAAACCCTAAACCCTAAACCCTCTTTCAAGGTCAGAAGAGGCGATCTTCTGCTTGCAGTCGATGGCGAGACGAAGCCGTGGGCTTAGTTAGCCGACATGGCTTCATCTCGGCGGTAGCTGTAGAACTCTGTGTGAGAGAGGGTTTAGGGTTTAGGGTTTAGGGTTTAGGGTTTAGGGTTTAGGGTTTAGGGTTTAGGGTAGGATGGACACTCGATGCTTACAGCCTACACCCTCCAGAGATGTGTGCACCGCAACAAGCCCAAATGTCAGGAGGCCAACAGAGCTCCGGCTTCCTTCTTTGGGATTTTACGCAAATAGGAGACCCCATCCCCCCCCAGCATAGATCCTCCAACTACTAGGATCACCTTATGATCAGGAACATGATAAGGAACCCCAATAAGGTAGCCGTAATATCGTAAGCCCCCACTTGGGATAATATTGCGACTATAATAGTCAGGCTACCCGAAGACGGTGCCTAATCATGCACAGTGAGCCAAATCCTCTGTCCCAGTTTCGCCATACTTGCATAAACCGTGCACCCTACCGTATTTAAAGCAACTCAAAAGAAGCCCCTTGCTTGAAGGTTCACGGGGGGTTAAGGAGTCGGCGATCAGCCATGTCAACAAGGTAGCCCATGTCCCTAAAGTACTTGAATTACTTGACAACCTTGCTGAAAAAACCGTAAAGGTCCTAGGTCCTACTTTTGACCCTATGAGCCGCCCCAAGCCCTAAAACCTTAGGGTTTAGGGTTTAGGGTTCAGGGTTTGGTACCACCACCCTAAACTCCATCATCCCCCCAAACCTCTAAACCTTAAACCCTCTGAACCCTCGAAACCCCTTAAGCCGCTTGAAGCCCCTTGGACCACCAAAACCACCGAAAGCCGAAATAATCCCTGAGCCCTAAACACTGAGCCCTTCGAACTTACCCTAAACCCGAAACCCTAAACCCTAAACCCTAAACCCTAAACCCCCAAAAAAACCCTTGGTTCAGGCCCCCACTGGAGCTTGTAGCGGACCTGAACAACCGGGCCCCAGGGCTGCTGAGGCGCAAAGCCGGGTTAGGGTTTAGGGTTTAGGGTTTAGGGTTTAGGGTTTATAGGGTGTATAGGGTTTATAGGGTTTATAGGGTTTATAGGGTTTATAGGGTTTATAGGGTTTAGGGTTTAGGGTTTAGATTTTGGGGTTTAGGGTTTAGGGTTTAGGGTTTCGGGTTTGGGGTCTAACTTGGTTAAGGGGTTTTAGGGGCTTTAGGGGGTTGGAGGCTTAGGGGATTTGGTTTGGCAGGTTGTAGGGGTTAAAGAGTCTATTTGGCTTTTGGGGGCTTAAGGGGGCCTGAGGGGGTTTAAGGGGCTATAAGGGGCCTTAATTAAGGAGTTTTGAGGGTTAGGAGGTTGTAGGGGTTTAGGGGTCTATTCCGGCTGTTGGTGGCTTTGGTGGTCAAGGAGGTTGGGTTTTTTTTTGGCGTTTGGTGGAGGTCTGCGGAGCTTTACGGGCTAAAAAAAAAGCGGGCTTAAGGGACTTAAGGGGTGTTAGGGGTCTTAGGCAGCTTAGGGCTTAATGGGGTTTAAGGGGGATGCAGGGGCTTAGATATGTTTAGACTTCGCCAGTTTTTTTGGGGCCCATGTACGGCTGAGGCTGGAGAGTGGCGAAGGGTATGGCTTAGGGCTTCTGGGGAATTTTGAGCCCTTGGCAGGCTGACCTTCGCATTTGCGCAACGCTGCGGGCCTAGTCTGAGAAGCGCCTGAGGGTCCAGGGTTTAGGGTTTAGGGTTCAGGGTTTAGGGTTTAGGGTCTAGGGTTCAGGGTTTAGGGTTTAGGGTTCAGGGTGAAGAGCGTCTGCTGTTGGAACCATGGGCCCTTTGTTTGTGGTTCCTACCCTGCTTATGGCTTATGGGGGGATCCGAAGAATGGGCCATTAAAAAAGACATACATATATATATATATATGTAAATATGTACATAGCTATATACATATATATATATATATATGCATACATATATATATATAATGGTTCTATAATTATAACAAGGGGCGCAAGTTAAGGGCCCGTACTTGGAACTCTAGATCAGGTGCAGACCAGCTGCCCACGGAGGGGCCGCCAAGGCCGCCAAGTTACGAGGCCTGGGTTGGGTCGTTCACAGCGCCCCCGTGCGGTTTAGGGTTTAGGGTTTAGGGTTTAGGGTTTCTTGGGACTACAGGGGTTTACATGGTTTGGGCTCTACGGCTAAGGCTTTAGGGCGCAAGCAAGGGCTTCAGGAGTGTATGGTTCTTAAAGGGCTTGGGGGCTCACAACTAGGGCTTTAAACCCTAAACTTCAAGGAATTAAGGCTTCGTGCTTGGGAGGCTTACAGGATGAGGGCCAAAGATCCGAGCCCGGGTCCTTTGTGTTTGGGAACGACCGTATAACCCTATAGGGGGCTTTAGGGTTTAGGGTTTAGGGCTTGAGGGGGGGGGGGGGGGGGGGGAAACCTATTCCGGCGAGGTCGCTACGAAGAATCACACCACTGAGTTTAGTCCCCGGAGCAAAGTGGGGCTCTCTTAAGGGGGTCAAGGATGCCAATGGTGGGTGGGTAGTAACTTGGTGGTACCCAGTGGTTCCCTTTCGGGGTTCAGAGTTCCCTTATCAAGTAACCAACCCCAAAAAGTTTGCCAACAAGGGGTAGACGTATTGAAATACTGGGCTACAGGTTTGCCCAAGCTAACCCCCTATTATAATCCCTATTAAGGACTCTTAGCATAAGGGGGGAACATCCCAAGCTCAGGGTCCTAAAACCCTAAGCCCTGAACCCTACTCCCCAAGCTGTCGAAGTGCCCAGAGGGGCACAAATTGGCCCCAGGCCGATTCCGTCATGGTGCGCATCGAGTGCTGCAACTTGGCGATCAACTGTTGAGAGCAGGGATGTTCCCCCTTATACTAACAGCTCCTTAGGGCTGATAATTGGGGGGGGGGGGGGGGTACTATAATCCCGATTAAGGATATCTACCTTTTTCCCTCCCCACCCTTCTAACCCCTTCTAGCCCTTGTATCTGCGGCCCCCTTTTATTACATCCCTTATCATCCCTTAGTATCCCTTACGACCCTTATAATCCCTTACAATTCCTTGCGACCCTTAGAATCCCGTACAACCCTTAAACCCCTGCAGGCCCCAAGCCCGATGGAAGAGTCTGAACCCGAACCCAAACCCGATCCCCTCCCCTCTCCCCCCCCAAACATCACCAAACAACGTGGGTTTAGGGTTTAGGGTTTGGTTTAGGGTTTAGGGTTTAGGGTTTAGGGTTTAGGGTTTAGGGTTTAGGGTTTAGGGTTTAGGGTTTAGGGCTCAGGGCTTAGGGTTTAGGCCTTAGGAACCCCGCATGCAAGCCGAGGTCCGGATTCGCCCGACGACGATAGCTACATGGGGCCCATGGAACCCACCGCCCACAGGATGATACTCTGACCTTGGGTTTAGGGTTTAGGGTTAGGGTTTAGGGTTTAGGGTTAGGGTTTAGGGTTTAGGGTTTAGAGTTTAGGGTGTAGGGTTTAGGGTTTCAGGAGGTACTAGAATCCCTATTTAAGGGCTGTGAGTATCAGGGGGAAACATCCCAACTCTGAACGTATGACTAGGAGCCGAGGGAAGCGGTTCCAAGTTGAGGGTTTAGGGTGAATAGCCCCTACAGAATTCTCATTGGCCTCTATCGTAGGGGTTTTAGGGGTCTATGTGCTTGGGGACGAGGGACTTTTTCTGCAGACTGTCCAGACACCGACTGTGAGACACGTCCTGTGGCCGGTCGAACTTTTTAGTTTCACCCAGGCGACCTCCCAGATTTGGTGGGTTGATCCAAATCATGGACCCTTTCTGGACACCCTAAACTCTAAGGCCTTGAAATCGAGGGCCCATCATTTTGATCAACCCGCCCTTCTTTTGCGAAGCCGTCTTCGCCGGCTTGCAAAGAGGTCGCACTAGCTTACACCCGCACGTGCTCTCATGCATGCTTGCGCCAGAGGTTCCAACAACTTTCTCAACCCTAAACCCTAAACCCTAAACCCTAAACCCTAAACCCTAAACCCTAAACCCTCTACAAAATCCGAGCCCCATGCCCCAAAGCGGCCTTAAGATGCCTTAAGTCTGTCTGTATGAGTTAAGACTCTAAGCGGTGAGGTGCCGCCAACTTAGGGCTTGGTATCTCAGAGTGCCCAGTTCTTATGGAAGCTGTGCTGCAACACATATATAGATAGCTATATATATATATGTATATATATATATGTATATATATATATATGTATATATACATACTGGACACGCGCACATGCCGAAGAGCGCTTGGAACGTGCTTACACTTCCCAAGTTTTCGCAACGAAGCCTGGGTTGATTTAGCTCCAATGGTCTTCAAGGACGGGCAGAGAGCCCGCCAGCTGGGGGGGCTGTTTCAATAGGGTTTAGGGCGGTTTAGGGTTTAGGGTTTAGGGTTTAGGGTTTAGGCCTAGACTGCTAACAAGTGGGTTCCATTCTTTGAAAGTCCCCAAACCATCTTTACAACAACCCCCCATGCTGTGCCAAGCCGTGAACGCCTTGGCAGTGAAAGAGCTTGCAGTTGTCCGAATTTCGGGTTTAGGGCCAGGGTTTAGGGTTTAGGGTTTAGGGTTTAGGGTTTAGGGTTTAGGGTTTAGGGTTTAGGGTTTAGGGTTTAGGGTTTAGGGTTTAGGGTTTAGGGTTTAGGGTTTAGGGTTTAGGGTTTAGGGCTCAGTCAGGTCTAAGATCTTCTCCGAATGCCGAATCTAGAGTGAGAGATCCTCCGCGCTCGAGCGCGGAGGCCTTTGCGGCGCTGCGCGCGCAGGGACTCCAACCCAACGAGGCGCGGGGACCCAGGGCTCCGAAGGGCTCATGTAGGTTGGGTTACGTTGAGGGACTAGGGTTTGTAATTTGGGGTTTGGGTTTGGGGTTTAGGGTTTGAAGTTTATGCTTTGGAGTTTGGGGTTTGGGGTTTAGGGTTTGAGGTTTATGGTTTGGAGTTTGGGGTTTGGGGTTTGGGGTTTGGGGTTTAGGGTTTGAGGTTTATGGTTTGGAGTTTGGGGTTTGGGGTTTGGGGGTAGTTCTCTAAATTAGGGTCACTTTGGAGGGGATCTCCTTTGCAAGGTGCCGTACTCTATAGGGACCCACAAGGGACCCTGAATTGCCCGGACCATGGTTTGAGGTTTCTTGGGTTTTGGGGGGTTTCTTGGTTTGCGGGGGTTCCTCCATAGCTTCAGGTCGGGTGGCCGGGTCCCTCTTTTGTGGTTGTCTGCTGTAGTGAGCTTGTTGGTACTAAAGACGGCCCAAAGTCTTCAACTCTAAAAAAAAAGTTAGGTTACTAGAGCCCTTCGGGGCAGAATAAGTAGGTCACTGGAAGTACAGGGAGAAGTCAAAACCAGAGTTTCGCAGGTGACCTACACGGCGTTGCTGCGCTGGGCCCTCAAAGCACGGAAGCTCCACCGGTATTTGCAGGTTTATAGGCCGGGCGTTGAAATTGTCTATGGGGTTCACAGAGGGTTTATAGGGCTTGCAGACTTTCAAGGGCTTGAGCTTTGTAGGGCTTACAGGGTTTATGGGGCTCACAGGCTTTTACGGGTTTGAGGTTTGCGGCCTAGTGCAGGGCCTAACATCACATCAACACTGGCCCGCACAGCCCATGCAAAAAGCCTGGGTTAACCCCTTAAGCACAGTTTGTAGTTGGTTAATAAGTACCATGAACCTTCGTTCCTTTGGGAAAAGAGGCGCCCGCCTGGCGGCCAAAGACATGGCGGGCGCCCGTGAGCTTGCGGCAACGGGGCGGCTTAACGAGGTGACCCGTACGCGGACGGGATTCTTTGGGTTTGGGATTTGGGGTTTGGGGTTTGGGGTTTGGGGTTTGGGGTGTGGGTGTAGGGTGTAGGGTTCAGGGTTTCGGTTTTAGGGTTTAGGGTTCAGGTTTAGGGTTTAGGGTTTAGGGAGTCAATTTGGAAGCACACTTATCAATAAGGACCTGCATGGTGACCGGGCGTGGGTATTGTCAAAGCCCTGCCTTTATCTGCGAACCTTCAAGTCAAGTAGGGTTCACATATCTACGGTCCTCAGCTCCGAAGCGCCTGAGGTCCTAAGCTCCGAAGCTCCAAAGGTCCTAAGCTCCTAAGGTCCCAAGCTCCCAAGCTCCCAAGCTCCTAAGCTCCTAAGCTCCGAAGCTCCTAAGCTCCCAAGCTCCTAAGCTCCCAAGCTCGTACGTCCTCTATAGGTCTTAAGGTCCTAAGGTCCTAGAGTCCTTTGGTCCCGTCTGGAGGTGGGCTTCACACTTCTCATCAACGCGCACGCCATGCTTGGGCCTCAGAGCTAAGCCCCAAAACCCTAAACCTCAAAGCCCCAATACCTCAGAAAACCCTAAACCCATAAACCTTTAAACCCTTAAAACCCTAAACCCTAAATAAACCCTAGAACCCTAACCCTAAACCCTAGACCCCTCAACCGAGCTTCTGGGTGCTTTGTCAGGGCGCCCTCTCACACACTAAACACGATTTTTTTATGGTTGTTCATATAAAACCCAAGAGGACATTTAAAATAATATCTTGATTAAGGTTCTAAGGGGAGTTTTGTTATAGGGGGCCCTCTCAGGACCCTAAACCCTAAACCCTAAACCCTAAACCCTAAACCCTAAACCCTAAACCCTAAACCCTAAACCCTAAACCCTAAACCTGGGTGCTTTGTAAGGGGGCCCTCTCAGGTCCGGAGATGTCCGGGGCGCGGAGGAGGCCTTTGAGCTGCTCAGCAAGCAGCCGCGCCCTCGACGATGGAGGAGGTTTCAGGGGCTGGGAAGGTCCTAAGCTTAGCAGCCTTAAGCAAGGCGGGAGTCGGGAATCCGCAAACCCTAAACCCTAAACCCTAAACCCTAAACCCTAAACCCTAAACCCTAAACCCTGCACTGTGTCGGGGGGGAGAGGGGGGAGGGTTCTCTAAAGTTGGGGGGCCCCAAGGTGGAAGCCGAACCTGGCTTCCTACACGGCCCTGATGAAAGCCTATGCAAAGGCCGGCGGGTTGTTGTCTGGGTATCAAGGTTTCGGGTTTAGGGTTCGGGGTTTAGGGTTTGGGGTGTAGGGTTTGGGGTTTAGGGTTTGGGGTTTAGGGTTTAGGGCTAGGGTTTAGGCTTTCAGCCAGAAACAAACCCAAAGAGCGGCAGCATTCTTTCAGAAGTGCTGGAGGGCATCGGGTTCGCGGATTAGTGCCAGCAGCATCGGAAATAATCCCGTGATCCGATAGGCGAGGGACGCGCAGCGCGCCGACGAAGTGCTGGCGCAGATTCAAAGTCTAAGCCGGTGGCTCAGCACGCCGGACGGCAAGAAGTTGATGCGGTGTCCACGTCTGTAGAGGTTCGACCAGCATGGGCTCTTGGCTGCGCGCATGGCTTCAGAATACCATTAAAAGTAAGACCTTCCGCGACAGCCAGATGCTTCCCCACTCTGGGTTCTGCAGTCGTCGCACCTTGAGGGCAAGAGGGAGAACCAGTCATTGAAGGCCTGGATTCTCTGTAGGCTCGTGTATAGGGCGGGCAGGCTGCGGCAAAGGGCCACAAAAGGCATCCAAACCATGCAAAACACACCCCGGACCGTCAGCAAACACAAACGACGTGAAGACACGGATGCTTTGATGCGGCACATTTGCAACCCTGAGGCCGCAAGCTTAAACTTAAAAACCCAAAACCTCAAACCCTAAACCCCACAGATTTCCTTGAGCGCAACCCAGGTCTGCAGCCAAACGCGGCGACCTACGCCACCCTCATTTCGGCACACGCCAAGGTGGCGCCCGAGTGACGAGAGTGGCTTGGGGTTTAGGGTTTAGGGTTTAGGGTTTAGGGTTTAGGGTTTAGGGTTTAGGGTTTAGGGTTTAGGGTGGCTATGGTGGCTACGTAGTTCATGTTGATTCCATTCTGCCCTGTTAAGTAGCGAAGCTGTCCATCACCAACCGCAGAAGCGGGGGCCTCTCTCCAATTCTGCTGGGCTACCAGAGGCAATAGAAACTGGGGATCCAGGTGTCTAAGAGGCTCTTGAACATACTCTCTGTTGCCCGACTTTTTTCTTCATCATGTTTCCAAGATGCAGCTTGAACAGGTCCAGACTTCCAAGAACACTGGAGGTCTTGACCCTAGACCCTAGACCCTAGACCCTAAACCCTAAACCCTAGGGTTTGGGGCAGAACCCCCTCAAAGATGAGAGGCACAGCAGCTTCCGCGAGCACTGGAGCTCTTCCAGCTACAGGGGGAGCAGCTCAGCGGGGATGAGGAAGTGAAGCTTTAGGGTTTAGGATTTAGGGTTTAGGGTTTAGGGTTTATAGGTCTGCTTCTTAAACCCTAGACCCTTGAGCTTCCAAACCCTAAGCCCTTGAGCTTTTGAACCCTAAGCCCTTCAGCTTCTAAACCCCTTTGCTCTTCCAGTAAGAATCTCAAAAACCTAAAACTACATGGTTCGGAACCCTTTCAATCTTGTACAGCTACAGCTAGGAGCCTGAATCATAGGCATGCTTCGTGTTGCTTATCCGGGTTTAAGGTTCAGGGTTCAGGGTTCAGGGTTTAGGGTTTGAGCTTAGAATATGTCAGGTTCTCTTGCGGGGTTTCAGGCGATCTTGCAACAGGATAGGTCTGGTGCACCGGAGAACGCATGTGGGTTTGCAGCAAAAATCCCGGTCGACTTCTGTTCTGCGATATGAAATTATATGATCATATAGATCATATAGAATGTCGGATACCTCAATTTGCGGGTAAACTCCGGGTCGAGAGTTGTGCCACCCGCATGCTTCGGGGTGCTGCCTGCCTCAGGCCCACGCTGTCCAGCGGCACGGCGCTCATGTCCGCTTACGCCAGGCCGGCTTCTTTCTCCGCGCCAGCTCGGGTTTAGGGTTTAGGGTTTACGGTTCAGAGTTTGTAGGGTATAGGCTTCCGGGTTTGGGTTTAGGGTTTAGGGATGTTCGTAGGGTATTAAGGTCGAGAGTCCATGTCGTAGACGTCTCGTGATGGAACCTGCACACGCACGGGCAGCATGGAGCTGGCTGGCAGCAAGACTCAGGTAGGTAGTAGACCATAGCATACATCATCAGCCCGAAGCCCAAAAGCCTAAACCCTATATACCCTAAACCCTCAACCCTCAACCCTCAACCCTCAACCCTAGCCATAAACCCTAAACCCTAAGCAGCAGGCAAAGGGACCAGTCGGGCGCACAGCGGGTGCTCTCCGAAATGGTCTCTGCCTCGATCAGGCCGGAGCTTCACTCCGCGAGTGGTGTTTGGTGTTTATTCGGTTGTTTATCGGTTTTTGTCGGGTTTCTTACAGTGCGGCTCACAGTGTCCTTCTAGGGTAATTCATAGAGACAGGAGAGGGAGGGAGAGGGAGGGAGAGAGAGAGAAGGAGAGAGAGACAGACCGAGAAGCAAGCTTCCGGCCTCCGCGACTCTTTGAGCTGAATCTATTTGAGGAAGAGGCTTCAGCGACCTTCGAACCCCCAGAAGCTTCAGTGGCGTTGCTGATCAAGATTTCTAGGATTCGAAATCTCGCTAGCTTGAGGACTCGAGCTTGTGCGAGTCTTGTCCGCTTGTCTTGCAACTTTAGCCGCGACCGCTTAAGTAGCAAACACAGGGGTCACCCTTGTGTACAACCCTTACTAGGGAGATAATTACCCCAAATATGGTTGAAGAAGAGGAAGAGAGTCAGAAGGAAGTGACAGTGACAGGGCCAGCTTGAGCAAGACTAAGCAAGTCGACCACCAGCTTGTATTTTATTCGCAACCTGCATATCTTACAGGGCAGTTTGCACTGAGACCATAGGCCCCAACCCTTAACACTCTCTCGAGGGTGGGGGAGGGGGAGTGTGACGGGGGTCCTGAGTCCTGAGGACCAATCTGCAAGGTTTTGAACCTTCAGAAGTAGGTACTACTGGGACCCAGGTATGGTTTGGCCCGAAGCTCTAAAACCCCACTACGGTAAACCCTTCACCCCCTACTACCCTAAACCCTAACCCCGAACCCCAGATGGCTTGAGTGGCTCGCAGGCCGGATGCCTTATGCATCAGGCAGCTGAAGTGGGCCCAAGGTGCGCCACCACCCCAGGGATTATCGGGCTTAGGGTATTAGAGAGTTTAGGGTGTAGAGTTTCAGGTTTAGGGCTTGTAGGGTTTAGGTTTCTCAGGGTTTGGGGTTCAGTCATTTGGGCTTGAAGGGCTTGAGGGCTTGTAGGGAGTTCGAGGTTTAGTTGCGGGTTTAGCTAGTGCTGGCTTTCCCCTGCAACTTGCACCTTGAAGCCTGCTCAGTCGAAGCTAGGCGTTGCCACCTTTCCTTGAACAGCCTCATCTCCCTGTGCCCCCGTACGCACCTGTTCTCGATTGTCTTATCTCCCGAACGTTCTCACTGACTCTGCTTGTTCTGGATCGGAATGAAGTGCCATGACGTGCCTTATGTGCCCAGAATGATGTGCAACCCTTGAAGGGGCCATAGAGAAACGATAAAGAGCCCGATTCCCGATAAAGAGCCAGGAGGCCCTGCGGCTCGCGCTGAACAGCGGCGCAGGGCGGAGCACGCTGGCGATGGAAAAGCGCGCAGCGGGCTTGCCGACAGATCTCGAGCAGCTTGCTTTCGGACAGACGTGGGTGCATGCGGGAGGCTGCGGGAGCGAAGCAGGAGTGAGAAGTGAGAGTTGTCCACAAGTCCCCAGAGTAATCCTTGATGTGCCTCGCGATTTCTTCTGCTCCACATGCCCACTTCGTTTGTCGCTCACCAGTGGCTCAGCAGCAGTAGCAACGGCCGCAAGCCACCCCCCCCAGCTTCATCTGTGCAGCAGATCGTGCAGCTGCCGCCGGCCTTTGTTGGCGAGCAGGCTGTTTATGGCCCTGACTACCGTGGAGGGCTGGCGCCCCCACCCGAGTGGTGGGCACGCGTCGCACATCCATTGGCGCCCTGGCCCCCACAGCCGGTTCGCGTGCAAGCAGTGGCTGTGCATCCCTGCCAACAGTGGCACTCCATCATGGGCTTGAGTTATCAACCCATGCCCATGCCCCAGCCAACAGTGCCATGGTGTTGTGCGCCACAAATGCCTCACATGCCCATTGCACACGCCATGCCCCACCAGACAGAGCCGTGGTGCGGAGCTCCACAGATGCCCCCGCAGATGGCACAAATGGTGACGTTTCTGCCACCTGCACAAGTGCCTCCCCCACATCAGCCCCCACAACTGGCCCCTCAACTCCCCCAGCATGTGGCACTTCAAGCGTCCGCGCCACTCCCCACGACAGCACCCACAGCACCCGCATTGGCCACAGAAAAGCCCGCCAAGCCCGCCAAGCCCACGAAGCCCGCAAAGCCGTCGTGGGCGGACCTGTCGGAAAACCCGGCGGCTCCTCCGAAGTCATGGCTTCCTGGCGAGGCTGAAGAGCTCCCAACGCTTCTCCCCAAGCCCAACACGGGCAAGGGGAAAGGCAAGGGCAAGAAGTCCAGCAAGGGCAAGGGCAAGAACGGCAACAAAGGTAATGGCAAGGGTCAGGGCAGTCAGGGCAAATCCTGGCAGAATTGGAGCTGGTACTGAAGGCGGGGCGCCACGGCACAGCAATTCGCAGCATGTTGCGCGTGGTGTTGTGTCCATGCAACGTCACGGAAGTTCATGCATGGAAACATGGGGAAGCTTCCAACATGGCCAGGTGTACAGGACAGTCGGTGATGACTGTCAAATTGGATCGACGAAGGCGCGCGCGCCTCAGCTGCACCAGTGCCGTCGCATAGCACTTGCCTGCATCCGTTCGCCCGCAAGGACAACACGCTCCTGACCAAGTCAGTGCTCCAGCTCTGTCGCGTTAGACGCCAGAAGGCTTACAAGGGGTGATAAAGCCTTCCCCCTGTTCAATGGTTTCATGTTTCAGCACCTCGCCAAGCGACTGCCATCGTACTGAGTGCGGTTTTGCTGCCATCCGGGAGAATGTTTGATTGGCCCTCCCAGCTTTTCAAGACTGCGTAATGTTTTTTTTGCACGGCATCGTGGCGGATGATGCAGCAAGACAGAGTTCACATGAGACTCTTAGACATCACAGTGGCATCACCGTGGCACTCCTATGACGCTCATGCTGTGAACGTTTCTGCATGCTTTCAGGTCACCTAAGCCCACAGCCCTAAACCTTAAATCGGAAAAAACCCTCGGATGAGGATTGCCGTGACGCCCTGTTGACAGTCGAATAGTTATTATTCGTATAGTCCTTATCGGCCTTACTAGCGGCGCGCCCTTGAAACCCCTAAAGCCTCCTCACCGAACAGCAGCGCAGGGCAGGGCCCGCTGGCGATGAACAAAAAAGCGCAGCGTGCCTTGCCACAGTTCCGTCCTCTCGTATTTAGCGCTAAACTTCTCGCAGCGGGCTTGCCGACAGATCCCGAGAAAGCTTTCGAACATGCGAGAGTGAAGCAGGAGTGAGAGTTGTCTGCAAGTCACCAGAGTAATCCTTGATGTGCCTCGCGAATCCTTCTGCTCCACATGCCCACTTCGTTTGTCGCGCACCATGGTGGCTCAGCAGATTAAAAAAGCCTGCTGGCCAACAAAGGCCGGCGGCAGCTGTACGATCTGCTGGGCATCAGCCATGATGCTGGTGGTTTGCGGCTGTAGCACAGCCGCAAAACACCAACATCATGGCTGACGCCCAGCAGATCGTACAGCTGCCGCCGGCCTTTCTTGGCGAGCAGGCTGTTTATGGCCCCCGCCAAGCCCGCGGACCTGTCGGAAGACCCGGCGGCTCTTGCGAGGCTGAGCAGCTCCCAACGCTTCTCCCAAAGCCCAACACGGGAGAGGGGAATTGGCAAGGGCAAAGGCAAGGGGAAAGGGAAGGGCAAGAACGCCGTTCTTGCCCCTTTCTGTTTGCCATTTGCCTGTAAGAAAGGATTCGGCAAGGGCCAGGGCGGCCCATGGAGCTGGGAGTGAAGGCGATGTTGCACGTGGTGTTATGTCCATGCGACGTCACGAAAGTTCATGGAAACACGGGAGCTTCCAACATGGCGGCCAGGTATACAGGTCAGTCGGTGATGACTGTCATACTACGATGGATCGACGAAGGCGCGTGCCTCAGCTGCACCTTATAACCTGAGAATCTTAGAGCCTCAACACTTACAATCTTGTTTCGTTTATAACCTTACAACCTTACACCCTTCTAGCCTTAGAACCTTATAGCCGTATGGCCTTATGGCCTTAGAGAACCTTATAGAACTTTAGAACCTTAAAACCTTACAGCAACCGCTTGATACCTCTGGGAAGAGAGGCGCCCCCCTGGCGGCCTTCGGGTTTAGGGTTTAGGGTTTATAGGGTTTAGGGTTTAGGGTTTAGGGTTTAGGGTTTAGGGTTTAGGGTTTAGGGTTTAGGGTGCCAAGTTACTTACAAGTAAGGTTACCTGCATGGTGACCCGACGTGTCTGTGAACCCTCAAGTCGGGTTCTGTGTCTTAAGGTCCTGAGGTAACCCTAAACCCTAAACCCTAAACCCTAAACCCTAAAAAGGTACCATGAACCTCCAAGTCGGGTCCTGAGGCCCTAAGCTCCTAAGGTCCTAAACTTCAAAGGTCCTAAGGTCCCAGGGTCCCGTCTGGAGGTGGGCTTCACACTTCTCATCAACATGCATGCCATGCTTAGTTCTCAGCCCTATACCCTAGACCTCAAAACCCTAAATCCTAAAGCTTAAAACCCTCAAACCCTAAACCTTAAAACCCTGAACCCTAAAACGCCTAAGAACCCTAAACCGAGCTTATGGACCCTAAACCCTATAGTTATAGACCCCTCAACCGAGCTTCTCCGGGTGCTTTGTACGGGGGGCCCCCTCTCAGGTCCGGTGATGTCCCGGGCACGGAGGAGGCCCTGGAGCTGCTCAGCAAGCAGCCGCGCCCTCGACTAGGCCCCACCCCCTCAACCCTAAACCCTAAACCCTCCCAAAACCCTAAACCCTAAACCCTAAACCCCTAACAAAAAAACACGGGATCCTACAAACAGGGTTTTTCGAGCCCGGATGAAAGCCTATGCAAAGGCCGGGCGGGTTGTTGTCTGGGCGGTTTGGGGTTCGGGGTTGAGGGTTCAGGGTTGTGGGTTTAGGGTTTAGGGTTTCAGCCAGAAAAAACCTAAAGACCGGCAGCATTCTTTCAGAAGGATGAACAGGAAATGGATGCGGCGTCCACGTAGGCTCTGTAGAGGTTCGACCAGCATGAGCCCTTGGCTGCACTTCGGTCGCGCAGAGCTTCCGCATACGATGACTAATAGGCACCCCCTTGGGATATTTTTTCTGTTCCCTTGCTGGGTTTAAGAGGACTAAATATTGAGGAATATTTTGTCAGAGGGCTTTAAGGTTCATCCTAGATTAAGTTGAAGGCTTCATTCACCCTCTTAACTGCGAATCCCAGATGCTTCCCGCACTAGACAGCGCCGTGGTGCACTCCGCAGATGCCCCCGCAGATGGCACAAATGGTGACGTTTCTGCCACCTGCACAAGTGCCTCCCCCACATCAGCCCCCACAACTGGCCCCTCAAATTCCCCAGCACGTGGCGCTTCAAGCGTCCGTGCCACCGCCCCCCACGACAGCACCCACAGCACCCGCATTGGCCACAGAAAAGCCCGCCAAGCCCGCAAAGCCCACGAAGCCCGCAAAGCCCACAAAGCCGTCGTGGGCGGACCTGTCGGAAAACCCGATGGCTCCTCCCAGTTCGTGGCTTCCTGGCGAGGCTGAAGAGCTCCCAACGCTTCTCCCCAAGCCTAACACGGGCAAGGGGAAAGGCAAAGGCAAAGGCAAGGGGAAAGGCAAGGGCAAGAACGGCAACAAAGGAAATGGCAAGGGCCAGGGCGGTCAGGGCAAATCCTGGCGCAATTGGAGCTGGTACTGAAGGCGGGGCGCCACGGCACAGCAATTCGCAGCATGTTGCGCGTGGTGTTGTGTCCATGCGACGTCACGGAAGTTCGGAAGTTCATGGAAACATGGAAGCTTCCAACACGCCCAGGAATACAGGAGAATCGGTGATGACTGTCAAAGTTTCAAAGTAAGATGGATCGACGAAGGCACGGGCCTCAGCTGCACCTGTGCCGTCGCATCGCGCTTGCCTGCATCTGTTCGGCCGCAAGGACAATAGGCTCATGACCAAGTGAGTGCTCCAGCCGCTGCAGCTGCGCGGCCCGAAGCTCGAATGAGCACTGTCGCGTTAGAGGCTGCTCAGCAAGGCTTACAAGGGGTGACAAAGCCTTCCCCCTGTTGAATGGTTTAATGTTTCAGCACCTCGCCAAGCGACTCCCATCGTACTGGGTGCAGTTTTGCTGCCTGCAGCCGAGGGAATGTGTGATGTGGCCCTGCCAGCATCTAAGACTGAAGGACATATTGTTATTGTTTCCACGGCATCGTGGCGGATGGTGCAGCAAGACAAAGTTCACACCAGACTTTTACGTCACAGTGGCACTCCTACGACGCTCATGCTGCGAAAGTTGCTGCATGCTTTCAGTATACACTCACTACACTACACCCTAAGCCGGTGAAACACGGAATCCAGAACCAGCCTCGGATGAGGATTGAAGCTGAGCCTCCTCACCCTGCATGTCTCTCTTTCACCTGAACGCTCTAACCCTATAGACCCTTTGCCAGCAGGGTTGCTGCAGACGCGGCATGTGCCATGGCTTCCTTTGCATCTTGGATCCTTCTGCTTCATCCGGCCTCAAGAGTAGGAAGTAGGATTTCGGGCGCTGTAGGGTTCAAGGATTCTTATTGAACTGTGTAAATTCCGGGTTTCTTCACTCCCCCACCCTACTGAGAAGCAGCACGCTCTTTCTTGGGCTCTGAGGGTTTAGAAGCAGCACGCTCATCCCTGGGGTCTGAGGTTTAGAAACTTTCCAGGGTTTTCAAGCGGAACGGTAGATCTACGGGACCCCCCTCTTCCTGCTTTGATTCGCGATGCGCAATGGCCGATGTAGCTGCCTTGCCGCTTGCTGCTGGGCCACTCCGACACAAGTCTTCTTTTGCAGCACTATCACTAGCATGGGCACAGCCTTATAAAAACCCTGAGAGCCCAAAGCTCTGCACATCTCTGAGCATACGCATACCCCGAGCAGCCCTTAGAGACCGTTGTGCCACAAGCACGAGGTCCCCAAGTTCCCGTAGACACCGTATCGGTTGGAAGCCCTCGCGCCCTGTATACCCTCGAACCCCTAATCGTCCTCACCCTAAGCCCTCGAACTCCGAAACGACTTCGTAGCCGAAGGTATCCTTCTGGGCACATCACTCGGCTGCCTTGCGGGCTTCGTGCAGTTCTTTGTTGGGAAGACAGATGCCAAGGTCGCGAAGGGCAGGGTACAAGGTTGAGGATTTACTAGCTGGTAATAGTTTTTGGTTCTGGGTTCCCACTACTGCTACTTCTACTCGTACCTACAAAGTGTATACTTTTTCTCCAGGGCCTACTCCAAAGTAGGGCTATAGGGTTTCGGGTTTTTGGGGTTTGCAGGTTTTTTTGTCAGGAATTCATGTTAGGGGCCTCTGTTACTTGCTTCACAATTCCCTCCAACATTGCGAGATGTTCGCGCACGTCCTAGAATGTCTGGAGCAGGAGCTCTTCTCAGCAAGTTCCGGCTGCCCAGCACCTCCGGCCCCCTCCCCAACCCCCTTAAAAAGCCGTAACAAACCGATTTTCGGAATGCGAAGAATCTTCGGGCGAGTCCCCCTCCGCGAGAATCAATTTAGGCGTTGGATGTTGGAGCTCTATGCTCACGAAGCCCCCTAAACCCTCCAAACTCCTTGAACTCTCTCCACGGGACCCTGGAGACTCCTGCAATCCCCCAACCCCGCAAGAGCTGCGAAGCTGCCCTGAAAAACAAAACCCTAGAACCATCTACAACCCCAAACCATCACCCCCAACCCTTGGGCCTTAAGCACTATCTATCCTGTTGAGCCCCTACCGACCTTGTCTAAGCTCTACCCCGCCCGCCCCTGCGATAATCAAGTCAAGACTAGGCTACGCAAGTTGACCTCTCACCAGCTTGTAGAAAAGATGCAACCTGCATATCTTAAAGGGCAGTTGTACTGAGACCACAGGCCCCAAGCTCCCTTATCAGCAGGAACCAAACGTGCCTTCTGCAGAGAAGGGGTGGGGAGCGTGAGGGAGGGCGTCCTGAGAACCAACATGCCACCATAGACATGACAGGTTCGGAGGTTCTGAACCCCCCCCCCAAGTCAGTTTGGCCTCAACCCCGAAAAAAACCTTACGGTAAACCCTAAACCCTAAACCCTAAACCCTAAATCCTCTAAACCCCAGTTGGCCTCCCGCAGGCCGGATGCCTTCTGCATCAAGCCGCTGGAGTTGGCCCCAGGCGCGCGCGACACCCCCCAGCCTTGATCCAACTGACCCCCGGTTTAGGGACTGTAGGGTTTAGGTTTCAGGGTTTAGGGCTCAGGTTTCGTGAGGGGCTAGGGGCTTCTGGGCTTGTGAAGAGTCAGGGGTTTAGTTGCTGGTTCCTAACCCACCCTAGACCCTAAACCCTAAACCCTCTACCCTCTACCCTCTAAACCCTAAACCCTAAACCCTATAAACCGTATAACTAAAGCCTCGCCTTCGCAACTTGCACCTTCGGGTTGAAGCCTTCTCAGAAAAAGCCAGGCGTCGCCGCCTTTCCTTGAACAGCCTCACCTACCTGTGCCCCGCACGCACCTGAGATCGACTTCTCCAAAACTTGAAAGATCACACCCGCACCCTATAACCCTACAGTACTTGTACAACTATCCTGTGAACCTTCAAGTAGAGGGTCCTCAGTGACTCTGCTTGTTCTGCCGAACAAATTCGGGAAGTGCCTTATGTCCCCATGAATGATGTGTACCCCTTGAAGGCTTGAAGGGGCCGCACAGAAACCGTGGCTTCTAAATCCCAGAATGCCGATAAAGAGCCAGGAGGCCCCGCGGCTCGCGCGCCCTGGGCGGAGCACACGTTGGCGATGGAAAAGCGAGCCGGGCCCTCTCTTTCATTGGTTCTGGGGTTGAGGGGGTCGTAGCCTAGGATAACTAAAGTTCGGAGAATTTGGGCTGCACAGTGGCTGAGCAGACATGGGTGTATCCGGGAGTGAAGCAAAAGTGAAGCTGTCCCTGATGTGCCTCACGAATCCTTCTGCTCCACATGCCCACTGTGTTTGTCGCGCAGCAGTGGCGCAGCAGCTATCAGTTCAAGCGGCCACAAGCCACCAGCATCATGGCTGATGTGCAGCAGATCGTACAGCTGCCGCCGGCCTTTGTTGGCGAGCAAGCTGTCTACGGCCTTCAGTACCGTGGAGGGCTGGCGCCCCCACCCGAGTGGTGGGCACACATCGCTCATCCGCTGGCGCCTGGCCCCCACAGCGCGTTCGCATACAAGCGGTGCCTGTGCATCCCTGCCACCTGTGGCAGTCCATCCCACTGCTGGCAAGGATACACAGGCACCGCTTGTACGCGAACGGGTTATGGGGGCCAGGGCCCCACCAGACAGAGCCGTGGTGCGGCGCTCCACAGATGATGGCACAAATGGTGACGTATCTGCCACCTGCACAAGTGCCTCCCACACATCAGCCCCCACAACTTGCCCCTCAACTCCCCCAGCATGTGGCGCTTCAAGCCTCCGTGCCACCGTCCCCTGCTGTGACAGCGCCCACGCCCGCATCCTCCAGAGAAGAAGCCCACGGGCGACCTGTCGGAAAACCCGGTGGCTCCTCCGAGTTCGTGGCTTCCTGGCGAGGCTGAAGAGCTCCCAACGCTGGCAAGGGCAAGAACTCCTGCAAAGGCAAGGGCAAGAACTCCAAGAACTCCAGCAGAGGAAATGGCAAGGGCCAGGGTGGTCAGGGCCAGGGCAAATCCTGGCACGATTGGAGCTGGTAGTGAGGGCGGGGCGCCACATCACGGCAATTCGCAGCATGTTGCGCGTGGTGTCCATGCGACGTCACGCAAGTTCCTGGAAACATGGAAGCTTCCAACATGGAAAGGTATACAGGACAGGTGATGACTGTCATAGTACGATGGATCGACGAAGGCAGCCGAAGGCACGTGCCTCAGTTGCACCTGTGGTGGTGCACTTGTATGCATCTGTTGGGCCATAAGGATGCGAGGCTCATGAGCAACTCCTCATTCTGTGAAAGTTGCTGCGCGCTTTCAGGACACCATAAGCTCCCAACCGTATAGACCCTAACCCGGAGAAAAATGGAATCTAGAACCAACCCCCTCAGGTAAGCATTGCCGTGCAACAGGCCTCCTCGCCTTGCAGTTGTCTTCTTGAACTCTGCAAACCCCTTTAACAGCCCTAAAGCGGAGAGATCTGAAATCCAGAGTCCAGAGCTGTGAGGGGTCGTTTAGGGTTTAGGGTTTAGGGTTTAGGGTTTAGGGTTTAGGGTTTAGGGTTTAGGGTTTAGGGTTTAGGGTTTAGGGTTTAGGGTTTAGGGCTCCGAACCCTGAAGGCCCGATCGCAGTCATGTGCTATTCCTCGTGTCCAGCTTGTTCGTAGTCGAATGGCTACTCGAATGGTCCTTGTTGGCCTTGCTCGTGAGCCTTGAGAAGCCCGCTAAAGTCTCCTCGCCGTGCATTTTCTCTTGACTCCGTCATGTTGAAGGGTGCATCGCCCTGAAACCCTAAACACCCTATAAAACGTAAACACCCTATAAACCCTATACACCCCACAGACCCTAGTCACAAACCCCTAAAACCCTTGCCAGAAGGGTTGCCGCAGTCGTGGTAATCATGGGCTGGCTATCGCTGCCACCAGCTCACCTTATTAGGAACCAAGGGTTCCTATGGACTAGAAAACAAGTTGGGGTGCCTCGTTCCCCCCCAGTCCCTACTGAGAAGCAGCACGCGCTCATCCCCGGGCTCTGAGGGCTGGGAAGCTTTCTAATTCGCTGTGTAGGGTTTTCGGGTGCCTGGCTCGCAGCAGACCTGCGGGGCTCCCGCGTGGCTCCTTTGATGCTATGACCGACGTGGCTGCCTTGCCGCTTGCTGCTGGGCCACTCCGCCGCAACAAGTCTTGGCTTTTTGCAGCGTTCGCATGGGCACGTTTTCGCGGCTTCGTCCTGCTCAATCCTTATAACTTAACCTTTGGAAGATTTTCTTGCGTCTTGACGGTTGGAACTGACTCTCCAAAAGCAGAAGCTTTCTGACATCTCCGACCAGATTTTATGGACCCTAGATTTTAAAGGGTAGTTGCGCTGAGACCAAGGCCCGCAACCCTTAACGCTCTCTCCGGGGACGGGTGGCCGGGGGGGAGGGTGATGGGGGGGGGGGGGGGATCCTGAGAGCCAAACATGCCTGAGGGTTTAGGGTTTAGGGTTTAGCGTTTAGCGTTTAGCGTTTAGCGTTTAGGGTTTAGGGCTTAGGGTTCCAGAACCCCTCAGAAGTGTAGGTAGCCAGCTATACGGTTTTGGCCCGAAACCCTGAAACCACATGTTTGAAAGTCAAATAGAACCTAAACACCAGATGGCTTAGTGGCTTGCAGGCCGGAAGCCTCGCGCATCAAGCCGTTGGAGTTGGCTTCAACTGCCTCAAGCTTTTGGGTTTAGGGAGTTTAGGGTCCGGGGATTGTAGGTTTAGGGTTTAGGTGTTTGGGGTTCAGTTTTCGGTCAGTTGGGGCTTGAGGGGCTAGGCGCCACCTTTCCTTGAATCATCTCCCCGTACGCGCCTGTTGTCGACTGTCTTATCCCTGACGAAGTCGAACCTTCAAGTCAAGTAGAACGTTCTCACTAGTACTCTGCTTGTTCTGAATCGGAAGGAGGCACCGTATGCCCCCCAGGATGATGTGCAGCCCTTGAAGGGGCCATAGAGAAGCACGCTGGCGATGGAAAAGCGCGCAGCGTGCCTTGCCACAGTTCTGTCCTCTTGCACTTAACTCCCCGCAGCGGGCTTGCCGACACATCCCGAGCATGGGAGCTTTGGGATCGACATGGCATCATCGTCTGCCACTCATCGAGTGATCCTTGATGCCCCTTACCTTCTCCATCACGTTGTTGCTCACCAGTGGCTCAGCAGCAGTATAGCAACGGCCGCAAGCCTCCAGCTTCGTCATGGCTGCCCAGCAGATCGTGCAGCTGCCGCCGGCCTTTGTCGGCGAGCAGGCTGTTTATGGCCCTGACTACCGTGGAGGGCTGGCGCCTCCACCCGAGTGGTGGGCACACATCGCCCACCCGTTGGCGCCATGGCCCCCACAGCCCGTTCGCGTGCAAGCAGTGGCTGTGCATCCCTGCCAACAGTGGCACTCCATCATGGGCTTGAGTTATCAACCCATGCCCATGCCCCAGCCAACAGTGCCATGGTGTTGTGCGCCACAAATGCCTCACATGCCCATTGCACACACCATGCCCCACCAGACAGAGCCGTGGTGCGGGACTCCACAGATGCCCCCACAGCTGGCACAAATGGTGACGTTTCTGCCACCTGCACAAGTGCCTCCCCCACATCAGCCCCCACAACTGGCCCCTCAACTTCCCCAGCACGTGGCGCTTCAAGCGTCCGTGCCACCGCCCCCCACGACAGCACCCACAGCACCCGCATTGGCCACAGAAAAGCCCGCCAAGCCCGCAAAGCCCACGAAGCCCGCAAAGCCCACAAAGCCGTCGTGGGCGGACCTGTCGGAAAACCCGATGGCTCCTCCCAGTTCGTGGCTTCCTGGCGAGGCTGAAGAGCTCCCAACGCTTCTCCCCAAGCCCAACACGGGCAAGGGGAAAGGCAAAGGCAAAGGCAAGGGCAAAGGCAAGGGCAAGAGCTCCAGTAAAGGAAATGGCAAGGGTCAGGGCGGTCAGGGCAAATCCTGGCGCAATTGGAGCTGGTACTGAAGGCGGGGCGCCACGGCGCAGCAATTCGCAGCATGTTGCGCGTGGTGTTGTGTCTATGCAACGTCACGGAAGTTCATGCATGGAAACATGGAAGCTTCCAACATGGCCAGGTGTACAGGACAGTCGGTGATGACTGTCAAAGTAAGATGGATCGACGAAGGCGCGCGCCTCAGCTGCACCAGTGCCGTCGCATCGCACTTGCCTGCATCCGTTCGGCCGCAAGGACAACACGCTCCTGACCAAGTCAGTGCTCCAGCTCTGTCGCGTTAGAGGCTATAAGGCTTACAAGGGGTGACAAAGCCTTCCCCCTGTTCAATGGTTTCATGTTTCAGCACCTCGCCAAGCGACTGCCATCGTACTGAGTGCGGTTTTGCTGCCATCCGGGAGAATGTTTTGATTGGCCCTTCCAGCATTTCAAGACTGCGTAATGTTTTTTTGCACGGCATCGTGGCGGATGATGCAGCAAGACGAGTTCACATGAGACTCTTAGACATCACAGTGGCATCGCCGTGGCACTCCTATGACTCTCATGCTGTGAAAGTTTCTGCATGCTTTCAGGTCACCTAAGCCAACAGCCCTAAACCTTAAACCGGAAAAAGCCCTCGGATTAGGATTGCCGTGACGCCCTGTGGACAGTCGAGAAATTATTCGTATAGTCCTTATCGGCCTTACTAGCGGCGCGCCCTTGAAACCCCTAAAGCCTCCTCACCGAACTGCAGCGCAGGGCAGGGCCCGCTGGCGATGAAAAAAAAGCGCAGCGTGCCTGGCCACAGTTCCGTCCTCTCGTATTTAGCGCTAAACTTCTCGCAGCGGGCTTGCCGACAGATCCCGAGAAAGCTTTCGAAAGCTGATAGACATGCGAGAGTGAAGCAGGAGTGAGAGTTGTCTGCAAGTCACCAGAGTAATCCTTGATGTGCCTCGCGAATCCTTCTGCTCCACATGCCCACTTCGTTTGTCGCGCACCAGTGGCTCAGCAGCAGTATAGCAACGGCCGCAAGCCTCCAGCTTCGTCATGGCTGCCCAGCAGATCGTGCAGCTGCCGCCGGCCTTTGTCGGCGAGCAGGCTGTTTATGGCCCTGACTACCGTGGAGGGCTGGCGCCTCCACCCGAGTGGTGGGCACACATCGCCCACCCGTTGGCGCCATGGCCCCCACAGCCCGTTCGCGTGCAAGCAGTGGCTGTGCATCCCTGCCAACAGTGGCACTCCATCATGGGCTTGAGTTATCAACCCATGCCCATGCCCAGCCAACAGTGCCATGGTGTTGTGCGCCACAAATGCCTCACATGCCCATTGCACACACCATGCCCCACCAGACAGAGCCGTGGTGCGGGACTCCACAGATGCCCCCACAGCTGGCACAAATGGTGACGTTTCTGCCACCTGCACAAGTGCCTCCCCCACATCAGCCCCCACAACTGGCCCCTCAACTTCCCCAGCACGTGGTGCTTCAAGCGTCCGTGCCACCGCCCCCCACGACAGCACCCACAGCACCCGCATTGGCCACAGAAAAGCCCGCCAAGCCCGCAAAGCCCACGAAGCCCGCAAAGCCCACAAAGCCGTCGTGGGCGGACCTGTCGGAAAACCCGATGGCTCCTCCCAGTTCGTGGCTTCCTGGCGAGGCTGAAGAGCTCCCAACGCTTCTCCCCAAGCCCAACACGGGCAAGGGGAAAGGCAAAGGCAAAGGCAAGGGGAAAGGCAAGGGCAAGAGCTCCAGCAAAGGAAATGGCAAGGGTCAGGGCGGTCAGGGCAAATCCTGGCGCAATTGGAGCTGGTACTGAAGGCGGGGCGCCACGGCGCAGCAATTCGCAGCATGTTGCGCGTGGTGTTGTGTCTATATGCAACGTCACGGAAGTTCATGCATGGAAACATGGAAGCTTCCAACATGGCCAGGTGTACAGGACAGTCGGTGATGACTGTCAAAGTAAGATGGATCGACGAAGGCGCGCGCCTCAGCTGCACCAGTGCCGTCGCATCGCACTTGCCTGCATCCGTTCGGCCGCAAGGACAACACGCTCCTGACCAAGTCAGTGCTCCAGCTCTGTCGCGTTAGAGGCTATAAGGCTTACAAGGGGTGACAAAGCCTTCCCCCTGTTCAATGGTTTCATGTTTCAGCACCTCGCCAAGCGACTGCCATCGTACTGAGTGCGGTTTTGCTGCCATCCGGGAGAATGTTTGATTGGCCCTTCCAGCATTTCAAGACTGCGTAATGTTTTTTGCACGGCATCGTGGCGGATGATGCAGCAAGACGAGTTCACATGAGACTCTTAGACATCACAGTGGCATCACCGTGGCACTCCTATGACGCTCATGCTGTGAAAGTTTCTGCATGCTTTCAGGTCACCTAAGCCAGCAGCCCTAAACCTTAAACCGGAAAAAACCCTCGGATGAGGATTGCCGTGACGCCCTGTTGACAGTCGAGAAATTATTCGTATAGTCCTTATCGGCCTTACTAGCGGCGCGCCCTTGAAACCCCTAAGGCCTCCTCACCGAACTGCAGCGCAGGGCAGGGCCCGCTGGCGATGAAAAAAAGCGCAGCGTGCCTGGCCACAGTTCCGTCCTCTCGTATTTAGCGCTAAACTTCTCGCAGCGGGCTTGCCGACAGATCCCGAGAAAGCTTTCGAAAGCTGATAGACTGATAGACATGCGAGAGTGCAGCAGGAGTGAGAGTTGCCTGCAAGTCACCAGAGTAATCCTTGATGTGCCTCGCGAATCCTTCTGCTCCACATGCCCACTTCGTTTGTCGCGCACCAGTGGCTCAGCAGCAGTATAGCAACGGCCGCAAGCAACCAGCTTCCTCATGGCTGCTGACCAGCAGATTGTACAGCTGCCGCCGGCCTTTGTTGGCGAGCAGGCTGTTTATGGCCCTGACTACCGTGGAGGGCTGGCGCCTCCACCCGAGTGGTGGGCACACATCGCCCACCCGTTGGCGCCATGGCCCCCACAGCCCGTTCGCGTGCAAGCAGTGGCTGTGCATCCCTGCCAACAGTGGCACTCCATCATGGGCTTGAGTTATCAACCCATGCCCATGCCCCAGCCAACAGTGCCATGGTGTTGTGCGCCACAAATGCCTCACATGCCCATTGCACACACCATGCCCCACCAGACAGAGCCGTGGTGCGGGACTCCACAGATGCCCCCACAGCTGGCACAAATGGTGACGTTTCTGCCACCTGCACAAGTGCCTCCCCCACATCAGCCCCCACAACTGGCCCCTCAACTTCCCCAGCACGTGGCGCTTCAAGCGTCCGTGCCACCGCCCCCCACGACAGCACCCACAGCACCCGCATTGGCCACAGAAAAGCCCGCCAAGCCCGCAAAGCCCACGAAGCCCGCAAAGCCCACAAAGCCGTCGTGGGCGGACCTGTCGGAAAACCCGATGGCTCCTCCCAGTTCGTGGCTTCCTGGCGAGGCTGAAGAGCTCCCAACGCTTCTCCCCAAGCCCAACACGGGCAAGGGGAAAGGCAAAGGCAAAGGCAAGGGGAAAGGCAAGGGCAAGAGCTCCAGCAAAGGAAATGGCAAGGGCCAGGGCGGTCAGGGCAAATCCTGGCGCAATTGGAGCTGGTACTGAAGGCGGGGCGCCACGGCGCAGCAATTCGCAGCATGTTGCGCGTGGTGTTGTGTCTATGCAACGTCACGGAAGCTCGGAAGTCTATGGCAAACATGGAAGCTTCCAACACGGCCAGGAATACAGGACCCTCGGTGATGATCGGCATAATTGAATGGATCGACGAAGGCGCGTGCCTCAACTGCACCTGTGCCGTCGCACGCACTTGCCTGCATCTGTTCGGCCCTAAGGATGACAGGCTCCAGGCCAGTTCTCCAGCCGCTGCAGCTGCGCGCCCCAAAGCTCGCTGCTCAGTAAGGCTTACAAGGGGTGACAAAGCCTTCCCCCTGTTCAATGGTTTCATGTTTCAGCACCTCGCCAAGCGACTGCCATCGTACTGAGTCCAGTTTTGCTGCCATCCGGGAGAATGTTTGATTGGCCTTTCCAGCATGTCAGGACATTATAAGATATTTCAAGACTGCGTAATGTTTTTTTGCACGGCGTCGTGGCGAATGATGCAGCAAGACGAAGTTCACAGGAGACTCTTATACATCACCGTGGCATCACCGTGGCACTCCTATGATGCTCGTGCTGTGAAAGTTTCTGCATGCTTTCAGAACGCTAGCCGGAACTAAGCCGGAGAAACACGGAATCCAGAACCAACCTCGGATGAGGATTGCCATCAAGCCGAGCCTTCTCACCATGCATGTTTCTCCTTCATTTGAAGTTAGAATCGCTCTAAACACCACAAACACCCTAGAAACCCTTCGTGCCTATAAACCCTGTATAAACCTTTGCCAGCAGGGTTGCTGCAGACGCGGCATGTGCCATGGGTCTTCGCATCTGGGATCCTTCCGCTTCATCCGACCGGCCTTGAGAGTAGGAAGTAGGACTTCGGGAACTAGGGTTCAAGGGTTCCTATAAACATGCATAAAGTGTAGGGTTTAGGGATGTTTAGGGTTTAGGGGTTGAGGGTTTAGGGTTTAGCGTATCTCACCCCCCCCCCCCCCCCCCCCCCCCCCCCCCCAAGTCCCTACTAAGAAACAGCACGCTCATCCCTGAAGGGCTTTTAAGCGCCTGGCGCGTAGCAGATCTACGGGACCCCTGCGACCTGCTTTGATTCACGATGCGCCATGGCCGACGTCGCTGCCTTGCCGCTTGCTGCTGGGCTACTTCGACGCAAGTCCTTGGCTTTTGCAGCACTTGCACGAGCACAGCCTTACATTACACCCCTAACCCTGAGATCCCAGGCCTTTGCACATGTATGAGCAAAAGATACGAGAGTAGCCCTTATAACTATAGCCCGTAGCGCCACAAGCACTAAGTTCTCACATTCCTGTAGACACCGTATCGGTTGGAAGCCCTCGGGCTCCTGTATAACCTAAACCCTTGACCCCGAATCGAACTCCTACACCCGAAGCCATGGAACTCCGAAACCCCAGAAGCCCCGACTTCGCAGCCCGAAGGAAGGGTATCCTTCTGGGCACATCACTCGGCTGCCTCGCGGGCTTCGTGCGGTTCTTCGTGGGGAAGACAGATGCCAAGGTCGCGAACGGCAGGGTAGAAGGTTGAGGACTTACGACGTCGAGTCTTAATGCCCCGGGTTCATGTTAGGGGCCTCTGTCGCGTACGTCCTACAAAGGGGGCTACTTTAGCTGCCCGCCTCCCAAGCCCCCTTAATCCCCCTTAAAAAGCCGCAACAAACCGATTCCGAATGGGAAGAATCTTCGAGCGAGTCGAGCCCACCTCTCCCGGAGAATCAACTTAGGCGTTGGCTCTAGGTTCACGAAGCCCCAACCACCTAGACCCTCCAAACTCCTTGAACTCTCGCGCTGAAGCTTGCAAACTCCTGAAATCCCCAAAAGTTGCGAAACTGCCCACCCGAAAACCCTAAACCATCACCCCCAGCCCTGGGGCCTTAGGCACTTTCTATCCGTTGAGACCCTATCAACCTTGCAAGCTCTAACCCGCCCACCCCCTCTCAATTGCAGCACCCCCCTCCCCCCAACAAAGATAACAACAATAAGAAGAAGAAGCAAACCACTGCAGGGGACATGCTCCCTGACTTCTGTACAAACCCTGTAAAGCCAAAAACCCCAGACCCTCAACACACACATCTGTATAACGATATACGTATACATGCATATACCTAAATATGCAGATGTGTGTATGTAGATATATATATATATAGATATTGTTCAGTTATTGTTCATTTGCTTACATATGTATATATGTATGTTTACCCTAAACCCTGAACCCTAAGCCCTAAACCCTGCATATCTATATTATATACATACATATACTTGTTTCACATGCACATACACATACACATACATATACATATACACATACACACACACACACATATATATATATATATGTATCCATACATACGTACAGACAGACATGCATACATACATTCATGCGTTTACATCTGTTCAGAGAGTTTTGCCTGCAGACCGCGGCTTCCTCGGCGCCGCTGGCGGCGCCGCTGCGCCGCGGAAGAGCCTTGGGCTCCGCGGAGAGGGAGGCTTGGGGGTGTATAGAGGGCTTAAGGGGGGTTTTAGGGTTTGGGGTTTTTAGGGTTTAGGGTTTAGGGTCTAGGGGTTAGGGTTTAGGGTTTAGGGTGTTCCGAGGCGAAAACTACTCCGTCTTAGGAGCCCCCTTATAGGTCTAAGTACGTACTGAAGGAATGATTGGGTACCCCAGAGAATCCCTGTAAAGGGTGCATATTATCTATATATGTATAGGGGGATAGAAGGTGCCAAATTCCCTCATCCCTACTGAGAACCAGCACAGTCATTCCGAAGGAGTTTTTAGCTGCCAGATATATAGTCTTTAAAGGGGATATAGAGAGAGAGGGGAATAGAAGGCACAAACTTCCCTCTACTAAGAACCAGAAGAGTAATGCCGAAGGGCGATCGCGGCCCCGAGCCTGGACGCGGCGTGTCGCGACGCCTCCTCGGAGAGGCACCCGGCCTTTCTCGCGCGGCTTTTGTTTAGGGTTCTTACAGGGCTTTTTGACCATAGGGGCTTGTAATAGGGTTGTTGAGCCTGTCTTTTTGTGTGGGGCTTTAGATAGGGGTACTATAGATAGGGATTGCGCAGGTTTTCTATAGGCTTTTGGGGTCTCCATGAGTTGTTTGTGAGTCAGCGCATGCTGGCTCTGTGATCTGAGAACGAAAGAAAGAAATAATGAGAGGAAGAAAGAAAGAAAGAGCGAAAGAGAGAACGAGAGAAAGAAAGAAAGAGAGAAAGAGGGAAAGCAGGAAAGAAGGGAAAAAGGAAAGAAGGAAAGAAAGGAAGAAGGGAAGAAGGAAAGAAACAAAAAGAAATAAAGAAAAAAAGAAATAGAGGGGAGAAGCAAAAGGGGGAGAGCGACAGAGAGAGTTTGTAACAGGATCTGAAAAGACCATTTGTTGGGAAAATCTCCGGAAATTGTTTTGACTAATTACACCCCTTTGTTCATAACGACCCGGCTCAGAATAGAAGATCAGGCTTTAGACGGCCTGACGGAATGGATGTGTTTGGTCCAAATCCCGGTCAGCACCCGGTCATAAAGTTCATTTCAACACATTACTGTAGTGGAGTTCATAAAGTTTCCAGCCGTCGGGTCTGAAGCGTTTACGGCAAGGTATCAAGCCCTGAACGTGTTTCCAACTTGCAGCTCGGGCCGACGTACTCGGACATCTGCACTGCCAATCATATGTCGCACGGACACTACTAATTGCTTAAGAACCCCCCCCCCCCCAAAAAAAAAAAAAAAAAAAAAAAGCAAAACCCCCTTATAAGGGATTATTATTTTGTTTCATTCTTTTGGGGTTCTTAAGCAAATACTAGGACAGTGTGAGGACGAGAACTGGTCACCGATCGGATCGGGCCTTCTTGGGTGCAAGGATCCCGAGCATCCGAAAGCTTGCGAGGAGGATGGGTATTTTGCATCGAGGTCCTTAAGGAAAAAAACCGTATTATAACCCATCTATGAAAAGGAAGCTATATATTTTTCGCAATTAATATGAATATTCATATTATGACCTACTAGTCAGATAGTAGTATTAATTAATATGAACATTTAACATCGTAAGAGTATACCACCCTGAAGCCCTGAACCCTAAACCCTAAACCCTTAAACCCCGCACACTGCAGGCGGCAGGGACTTCACCGACATGCCGGCAGTGGAAGTGGCAGATCGTGAGACAGGCACGGGGGAGTGAGCGCCCAGCTTGGACCGTTAGGGTTTTAGGGTTTAGGGTTTAGGGTTTAGGGTTTAGGGTTTCCCAGCTTCAATTAACTAGCAACTGCTGTGTGCAAAGAGCCTGCAATTTGCATGTTGCGGAGAGGTTACCGAGTCTGGTCCAACTGTGACCGGAAGCCCGACTATAAGTTCCCCAGCATCAAGGGATTAAGACTCGTACCCTTAAGGTTGTACCCCTAAAGGTTTCCCTTAGTACACTCTTCTCTTAACATGGCCCTCAGATAACCTTGGGGATCTGAAAAAGAAAAGAGGGTTCCCAAACCCAAGCGTAATCACCTTAGAGGTCCGAGGTTTAGAGGCTTAGGGTTTAGGGTTTAGGGTTTAGAGTTTAGGGTTTAGGGTTTAGGGTGTAGAGGCCCCTGTCAGCAGCAGGTTCTTCATGAGAAGGCCTTCCTCGATCTGCTGTCCAGATTTCTGGCAGAGGTCGGGACTTTCTGGATTTAGGGTTTAGGGTTTAGGGTTTAGGGTTTAGGGTTTAGGGTTTAGGGTTTAGGGTTTAGGGTCTAGGGCCCAAGAGCCTGAAGTGTGGCGCGAGCATGTCAGGCCCGCCTGGGTCGACTTCAGACGACCCCAAAGTATGGGTCGGCCAAGGACCGGAAGCTTGTGTTTTGAGGGGTTCAGGGCTTCAGGGCCTGAGGATTTGAGGGGTCTCAGGCTCAGAAGGTTTCACTGGGGAATCTCGAGGGATTTTCGAGGGTTTTGGCTTGGGTGAGTCTAGAAGTGGGTTCGGAACTCATGAAAGTGCTGAGGACTGCGATGGGGCTCCACGCCAGTCTGCATGTCCACCTGCATGTCCACAATGGTAAGCAAGGAGATTGGACCTCGCAAGACGCACGCCAACTCACGTCCTTCTCGCACTGCGAAGGAGCACTTCGCAGCAACTTTGATTCAGGACCCGAGAAGGAAGGTGTCGTGCGGGGCGTCACAGGTGGCTACAACAAGGCTTGCATCTGCTATTAGCTGAACACACGCCCCTCTCTGCTCACCGGTGCATTGGGTCGACATGACATACGTGACCGGCCGGTGGTGCCCTTTTTCCCTGTTTTTTTTGGTTCAAGGCTCCCTGGGCCTGGCGGGACAGGGTTTTTTTTTTATAAAAGGTGTGGCTCGGGCCTCCTTTTTTTAAAAGGTGTGGCTCGTCCCCCCCCCCCCCCCCCACTGGTCCCCTTGGTCCTCTGGTCCCCTGGTCCCGTGGTCCCCTTGGTCCCGTCGTCTGGTCCCGTGGTCCTCTGCTCCCCTGGTCCCGTTGTTCCCTTGGTCCCGCAGTCCTCTGGTCCCGTGGTCCCGTGGTCCCCTTGGTCCTGTCGTCTCGTGGTCCCGTGGTCCTCTGGTTCTGCGGTCCTCTCGTCCTGTGGTCTCGCGATCCCTGATCTTAATTTATGATATCATACATCATATAATGTAAAATATATAGTTTGCAATGTGTGATATAATATATATAACATTTATGTATTATGAATATAATATATATATATATATATATATATATATATTATAACATACAGTACATAGCATATAGTATACATTGGGGGGGCTGCGCCCCCCCCCCCCCCCCCCAATCCCCCGCTTTTGAAGCCGTGCAAGCTTGTTCCAAAGCATATGAACCTTTCATGCAAGCATTGAGTTTGCAAATGGGGGGGGCTGCCCGCCCCCCCAACCCCCCCGCTTCTTTAAGCCGTGCAAGCTTGCTTCAAAGCATATGAATCTTGAAACCTACATGCAAGCATTGAGTTTGCAAATGGGGGGGGGCTGCGCCCCCCCCAACCCCCCCGCTTTTTTAAGCCGTGCAAGCTTGGCCGTGCAAGCTTGTTTCAAAGCATATGAATCTTTTTGAAACCCATCATGCAAGCATTGAGTTTGCAAATGGGGGGGGCTGCGCCCCCCCCTCCCTTTTTTAAGCCGTGCAAGCTTGCTTCAAAGCATATGAATCTTGCAACCTACATGCAAGCATTGAGTTTGCAAATGGGGGGGGGCTGCGCCCCCCCCAACCCCCCCGCTTTTTTAAGCCGTGCAAGCTTGGCCGTGCAAGCTTGTTTCAAAGCATATGAATCTTTTTGAAACCCATCATGCAAGCATTGAGTTTGCAAATGGGGGGGGCTGCGCCCCCCCCTCCCTTTTTTAAGCCGTGCAAGCTTGCTTCAAAGCATATGAATCTTGCAACCTACATGCAAGCATTGAGTTTGCAAATGGGGGGGGGCTGCGCCCCCCCCAACCCCCCCCCCCCCTTGTTTAAGCGTGCAAGCTTGCTTCAAGCATATGAATCTTGAAACCCATCATGCAAGCATGAGTTGCAAATGGGGGGGGGGGGGGGGGGAGGGGGGGGGCGATATATATATTATATATAAATGTATAGGGGGGGGGGGGGGGGGAGGGGCTTGCATATATATATATAATATAAATATACATTGTATAATTACAATACATTATATACATATATACATATATACATATATAATATATACATATATACATATATACATATATACATATATACATATATACATATATACATATATACATATATACATATATACATATATACATATATACACATATGCACATATACACATATACACATATACACATATACACAGATAGATAGATAGATAGATAGATAGATAGATAGATAGATAGTGTATTATATATATATAATACTAAATAGCATATTGTCATATACACTTTACAAAATAATAACTATAAATACATAACCATAATATATATATATATATATATATATAGATATGTTTATATAACAGCATATGATTTATATCCAACCTCTGAACACACAGACATGCTGCTATTTACAGTATTTGCAGTGTCTGACAACGCAGAAATGCTGCCATTTACGGTATCTGAAGCCTCTGAAAACACAGAAATGGTGCTATTTAATGCCCTTGGTTGCAGCGTCTGAAAACCCAGAAATGCTGCTATATACATTTATGTCAGAAATGCTGCTACATACAGTATTTGCAGCCAACGCAACGCAGAAATTCTGCTACGCAGAAATGCTGCCATTTCCAGTATTGGAAGCCGCTGACAACACAGAAATGCTGCTATTTACAGTCTTGGAAGCTTCTGACAACGCAGAAATGCTGCTATTTACAGTATGTGAAGCCTCTGACAACGCAGAAATGCTGCCATTTGAAGTATCTGAAGCCTCTGACAACGCAGAAATGCTGCTATTTATGGTATTGGTGCAGAATTTGCAGCCTCTGACAACGCAGAAATGCTGCTATTTACAGTATCTGCAGCCTCTGACAACGCAGAAATGCTGCTATTTACAGTATTTGAAGCTTCTGACAACGCAGAAATGCTGCCATTTGAAGTATCTGAAGCCTCTGACAACGCAGAAATGCTGCTATTTACAGTATTTGCAGCCTCTCTAAACGCAGAAATGCTGCTATTTACAGTATTTGCGAAGCCAAGCTGAGCCACACCTTTTAAAAAAAAGCGTCCGAGCCACACCTTTAAAAAAAAAAACCCTCCCGCCAGGCTCCCTCATATAGTGCCCAACCCAACAAAGGGTACCCTTACGAAGTTCCTGGGACGCCACGCAGAATTAATGAAGCCCCATCTGTGTTTGTGGTTCTTCGCGGACAGAACCCTACGTAGCAGATTGGTATAGGGACGAGAGATCCCACCACGCCTGAGTGTGAAGCAGTCCCGTACCCCCGAAACCAGCACTGAGTCTCAAGCCCAGCGCATCGATGCGCAAATTACGTGTCCCGAACCCCAAACTGTCCTCGCCATAAACTCGGCCCTTTGCTTGGGGAAGGACGAGCTGGCCTGTTTCGCCGGCCGCCATGGCCCTTTGAAGATCGAGGCCTTTTGGGCGCCAGTGCATGTGTTGAGTGGGTAGTTGATATTACCCTGAAGTTATCTCGAAATGAACTTGCTTGCACATGACCATAAGGTCTACGGGCGGATGGAGAAACTTGGGCTCAAGCCTCCCAGCCTACACCCGCAGACCCCTGCAACCGGTGCTTTTGTCTTCTCCGGCCATGGCTTCCTTTCGCTCAACCGTGGTAGTGCTGTTGCAGCTTTTGCTGGCCAGGGCCGACAACTACGACAATGCCATCGTTGGCAGCTTCGCCCCATACCCGGGTTACGCTGGATCCTTAGCCGTGGAGGGCATCATGGCCGTCGTCTCCTCCGGGGATACGCAGACCCTGTCCTGGAAGCTTTCGGGCCTGGACACCCGGTGCAACGAGACCTGCACCGCCGCGAATTGCTGTGGCGTCCACATTCACGAGGGCAAGACGTGCTCTGATGCCAGCAGCATCGGAGGCCACTACTGGACTACGAACGGCACAGACCCCTGGCTGACGGTCATGTACAACACCACGAGCATGCCGGCGCTGGAGACCAACCTGGCTGTCGTAACTGGCGCATCGGGCGCGGATGTCTCCGGCCGTGCGATGGTGATCCACGACTATGACGGCGGCCGGATCGCCTGCGGGCTCATTGACGAGGGCTCCACAGACAGCTTTGCTGCCTATCCTGGCTACACCGGCAACCTTGCCACTGCCGGCGTCATGAAGGTGAGCTCCAAGGACGTCACACAGAGCTTGTCCTGGATTTTCACAGCCGGGCTGGACACGCGATGCAGCGACGCCTGCACTGCAGCAAACTGCTGTGGAGTCCACATCCACGTAGGCATGAACTGCTCAGACAAGGACACCATCGGCGGCCACTATTGGAACTCCACCTATGTGACCGCCGACCCCTGGGCCATGATCATGTACAACACCAGCCACATGCCCTCGGTGATGATGGACGTCATGGTGCCCACAGGCTATGAGGAGGATGACGTGGAAGACCATACCATGATCATCCACGACTTCGACGGTGGCCGCATCGCTTGTGCCACGATCTCGGAGATCCATGACGGGATGTGGACCGTCACCACGACAACGACCACCACGGTCGCAGCCAGCCCGATCTCTTCAAGCGTTGCCGCCAAGATCAGTCTTGCTGTGGGCACTGCCGTCCTGACGAGCCTTGCCTAGTCGAACTGGGAGGAAACGGTGGAACCCCCGTCCGTGTGCAGTCACTGCGACCTGTGCCGATGAGCGCAGCCTGCGGTTTCTCAGCCGATGGGTCATATGCATGTAAGCGAGAGTGGAACCCCCGACCATGGGGGTTCTACAGGCATTGTCAAAGAACCCTGCAGCCTGGTAGGGGATCTGTCGCGATGTTTGGCCGACGCTTCACGGAATGTAAGACTAGACTAGACAAGCACGTTGTGTCGGTGTTGTTGCTCAGCTTGTTTGATTGCAGGGTCCTACTCACATGGTTCTTTTTATGAAAATGCAATTCATCTGAGCAATGGCTCAGATGTGCGTGGGTCGCTGGGTCGTTTCCCTGGAGGGCGTGAGCCCGAATCACCAACACAGGAGCCAACCTTACGAGCCCCCGACACCTATTCTTTGCTAGATTACCAAAAGAATACGACAAGGGGCTTTACAAAGGTAGGGTTTGGCAGTTGGTGTTAAGGGGTAACGGCTTCCGGAACAAACCGGACTCTCACGCCTAGCCCTTTACGGAGCCAGCAGAGCCTTGCTCCGGCCGCACCCGTCATGTCAAGCCGGCGGCAAAAACGCAGGGTATAGGGTTTAGGGTTTAGGGTCTAGGGTCTAGGGTTTCGGGTTTCGGGTTTCGGGTTTAGGGAAGAAAGTTGTTTTGCGCATCAATCCCTGGGGGAACTTGGGCTCAAGCCTCCCAGCCTACACCCGCATAATCCTGCAACCGGTGCTTTTGTCTTCTCCGGCCATGGCTTCCTTTCGCTCAACCGTGGTAGTGCTGTTGCAGCTTTTGCTGGCCAGGGCCGACAACTACGACAATGCCATCGTTGGCAGCTTCGCCCCATACCCGGGTTATGCTGGATCCTTAGCCGTGGAGGGCATCATGGCCGTCGTCTCCTCCGGGGATACGCAGACCCTGTCCTGGAAGCTTTCTGGCCTGGACACCCGGTGCAACGAGACCTGCACCGCCGCGAATTGCTGTGGCGTTCACATTCACGAGGGCAAGACGTGCTCTGATGCCAGCAGCATCGGAGGCCACTACTGGACGACCAATGGCACCGATCCCTGGTTGACCGTCATGTACAACACCACGAGCATGCCGGCGCTGGAGACCAACCTGGCCGTCGTGACTGGCGCATCGGGCGCGGATGTCTCCGGCCGTGCGATGGTGATCCACGACTATGACGGCGGCCGGATCGCCTGCGGGCTCATTGACGAGGGCTCCACAGACAGCTTTGCTGCCTATCCTGGCTACACCGGCAACCTTGCCACTGCCGGCGTCATGAAGGTGAGCTCCAAGGACGTCACACAGAGCTTGTCCTGGATTTTCACAGCCGGGCTGGACACGCGATGCAGCGACGCCTGCACTGCAGCAAACTGCTGTGGAGTCCACATCCACGTAGGCATGAACTGCTCAGACAAGGACACCATCGGCGGCCACTATTGGAACTCCACCTATGTGACCGCCGACCCCTGGGCCATGATCATGTACAACACCAGCCACATGCCCTCGGTGATGATGGACGTCATGGTGCCCACAGGCTATGAGGAGGATGACGTGGAAGACCATACCATGATCATCCACGACTTCGACGGTGGCCGCATCGCTTGTGCCACGATCTCGGAGATCCATGACGGGATGTGGACCGTCACCACGACAACGACCACCACGGTCGCAGCCAGCCCGATCTCTTCAAGCGTTGCCGCCAAGATCAGTCTTGCTGTGGGCACTGCCGTCCTGACGAGCCTTGCCTAGTCGAACTGGGAGGAGACGGTGGAACCCCCGTCCGTGTGCAGTCACTGCGACCTGTGCCGATGAGCGCAGCCTGCGGTTTCTCAGCCGATGGGTCATATATGCATGTAAGCGAGAGTGGAACCCCGGACAATGGGGGTTCTACAGTCAAAGCACCCTGCAGCCTGGTCGGGGATCTGTCGCGATGTTTGACCGGCGCTTCACAGAATGTAAGACTAGACAAGCACGTTGTGTGTGTTTTTGTTGTTTGCTCAGCTCTTCTGACTGCAGGGTCCTACTCACATGGCACTTGTTATGAAAATGCAATTCATCTGAGCAATGGCTCAGATGTGCGTGGGTCGCTGGGTCGTTTCCCTGGAGGGCGTGAGCCCGCATCACCAACTCAGGTTGAGCTTAGGAAGCCAACCTTAAGAGCCCCAAAACCCACTTTTTTTGGATTACCACAAGAATCGTACAAGGGGCTTTACAAAGGTAGGGTTCAACCATGGCTTGGCATTTGGTTTTAAGGGCCAACGGCTTCGGGAACCAACCAGATTCTCACGCCTAGCCCTTCACGGAGCTAGCAGAGCCTTGCTCTGGCCGCACCCGTCATGTCAAGCCGGCGGCAAGAAAGCAGGGTTTAGGGTTTAGGGTTTCGGGTTCCGTAATTGGGGTTTAGGGAAGATAGTTAGTTGGATAATCCCTGCCTCTGTAGGGATCATCAGAGACCGAGCAGCCAAGGCGACACGACCATCTTACAGCGTTCGAAAGCTTCATCGTAAAGAGGTGGTCACTGATACAGCACCCCCCCCCCCCCCACCCCACGTGGAAAGCCTCACCGAGCCGACCCATGCAGTGTTTCTAAAGCATGGTGAGAAGAGAGCTCTGCGAAGCTTGCTTGCTCAGGTGCTGGAGTTTGAAACGGGTCGGCCAAATCTAAAGGCAGGGTGCCTATTGATGCCATGCTCTTTGGGGAAGGGTCGGGCCAGTACTGCGTCCAGGAATCTCCCATGATGGCCCCTTGAAAGCTGTTGTCAGCTGACACTTCCACGGCACATGTCGGCTTTTAGGGTTTAGGGTTTAGAAGGGTTGAATACGCAGCGGCATAGGCTTATGAGCTTGCCATCGCTGCTTGCCCATGTTGCTGTTTCAGCACGTGAAAGCAGGTCACATATCCAGGGCTGGAAGAGGGGGACACAGTTACCTTTGTCAGCCGCAATCTCAGTCCTTTCTGCCATGCCATCTTTCCAGCTTCACTTGCCGGGCAAACCCTGAACCTTAAACCCTAAACCCAGCTGGATGAGGCCACTTTGATGTCCCTGCCTGGGCGCGGCCAGACGTCTCCTTGCCCAGTGGGGGCTGCTGCGAGCGGCGGGGGCGCCCAAGCTCCCCAAACGGCCTTACAAAGTCGGACCAGCTGGTGCCCTTTTACCCTTTCGTTCTAGGTGCCCTGATAAAGCAACCAACCCCAAAAAGGGTACCCTTATTGGAATATGGCGTACTACTGGCCTACAAAGTCGAGAAGTTGTGAAGTAGGGCGTTTCTGGTGAGAGCTTTGGTGAGTGTACATACAGCGGTCGGGACAAGGGACTCCAAAATCCCCAAAAGGAGGCTTCAAGCCGTACAGTAGAAAAGCCCAGAGTGTAGACTCCAGTGGACGGTAGAGTTTGTAGCGGTTGTTGAGACAGCCAGCCCTAAACCCTAAGCCCTTAGCCCTATAAGCCCTCAGCCCAAACCCTAAACCCTACACCCTGTGACTCTTCCAGGTTCCTCTATGGGCAGCTGGGCAACCTAATGCTTCGAGGTCCTGGCGTAGCAGGTGCGAGCAAAGCGGAAACTGAACCCAAAGCCCTAAACCTAGCAGCTTTATAAGGCTTAAGTACTTTCCGAAGGTTTGGGAAGCTGTCGCTCTCTATGTCCATTTTGACAGCATCCCGTTTGCTACCTCTGCTGGCGGCACGCAGCTCGCAAAACGCATGACAGGCCCCCGACAAAAACACCATGAAGGCCCCTAGGAGTCCTAGGAGCGTCTATCTTTCTTGCAGTCTTTCGTTGGGCATAGGGCAAACCCCATCGCAACGCGCGAGTCTCCCTCCCTCCCTCTCTCTCTCTCTCCCTCCCTTTCTCCTCTCTCTCGCCCCTCATTCTGCCTTAGTTGCTGAATTCATAAGCTCCAAAACAGTGTACACTTTCAGTTCTGTAGGGGATGATAGGAAACCCAAAAGGAGTGAGCTACTAAGTTGCTCTATATAGGAACTCCTTGAAGGGCCAAGTAGATACTAAACCCTAAACCCTAAACCCTAACCTAAAACCCTAAACCCTAAACTACATAGGTACATGAACCGAAGCACCAACATTTATACCAAAAAGGAAGCAACCATGGGTCCTTTTGGGCCCTTCCAGGATAGGCGAGTTATAATTCAGCCTTATAAAGGGCCTTTTTTTAAGGGGCATAGGGTATACTCGCCACCCTAAACCCTAAACCCTAAACCCTAACCCTAAACCCCAAACCCCAAACCCCAAAAAACCGTCCTGGCTGGGTGTGGGAAGGTCTCGCACATACCACCCTCCGTTGTCCTAAATACTCAGCGAGTTGGCCCGCCCGTGGACTCGGCCGTTGCCATTGGAAGCACAGAGTCTTGCGGTATCGGGTTTCGGATTTTAGGGTGTAGGGTTAGGGTTTTAGGGGGTATTGTTATTCAGGGTTTGAGTGGTTTAGAGGGTGGATCCCATTGTACGACACTCCAAGGGAACATTTGGGGACGAGCGGGGGATGAGGGGGGTGGATGGGTGCGAGGATGGTGGAAGGCACACATCTTCAGTGGAGCCCCAAAACCTTAAAGCTTAACCAAAAACCCAATACCTCAAACCAAACCCCCTTTTAGACCCTATGGACCCCCTGTAGACTCTATAAACCCTACAAGAACCCTATAAAACCCCTCAACACCTACCTACCCCAGTTTTAAACCCTCGAGGTTCGCGACGCCTGCGGCGGAGCGTCGTTTGCGTGGGCCGGGGCTGGATATGGGAGTCCGACAATCAGGATTAAGGTTTAGGGTTTAGGGTTTAGGGTTACTGTACCATGAGTTGGGATGTTTCACCCTTATACGAGCAGTCACAATAGGGATTACACTAGGAGGTATTTGATCCCTATTCAGGACTATTGCTTTTCAAAACCCGCGCCCAAGAAATGAAAATGTTCTTCCGTTATGAGGGGAATATAGGGATTATTGTCTTGAGTTTTGGGGTTGTTTTAGAGAGCAAAATAATAGTTTAGGGTTTAGGTTTTCATGGGGCCATCTTACCTAGGGTAACCTTTAAAAGAAAGGTGCCGTTTTCTAAAATCATTAAAGCTACATTGACCGTTTTGTCAGGGTACGAAAGGTTACTCTAGGGTAGGCCTTTAATTAGGAGCCGGGTTCTCGAAACGTTCGATGTAGTCTCCCGAAAATCAGAGTGCCGCTGTGCGAAGTTCCTTGCGCGCAACGCACCAGGGGCGAGGGCCGTGTGTGGGGGCGGGCGCTGAGGCAGCGTGGAGTGAAGGGAGGTGGCGGGAGGGTGTGGACGTAGTAGTGCTGGTTGCAAATGGCAGGAAATTGCAGCGAATATGGTTCCCCGATTGTTACAATATGTATATAAGTATAGAAATCTATATATATATATATATACATACATAACATACATATATATATATACAACAACATATATATATATATATATATATATCCACACATGTATGTATATATGTATCAAGGGTACCCAGAAAGGGACCGTAGTGGAGAAACCAGCCCCAATGTCTTGCCGGACTTCCCACATCTGTTACTGCAGAGCTGCGGGCGTTGGATCTGCAACTTGTTTCTGAATTGCCGCAGTGAGCAAGCTTCTTCACTATGATGAATCTAACCCTAAACCCCAAACCCCTAACCCCTAAAGCCCTAAGCCCTAAACCCTAAACCCAACTAAGCTTCAGCCAACTTCGGAACGATCAATCCGGGTCAGAAACCGTATTTGGAGGAGTGAAGAAGTTCCCGCATCTACAAGGTTTGGGTTTAGAGTTTAGAAGTTTAGGGGTTAGGGTTTAGGGTTTCCTGCGCAAGGTTCAGCAGACCCTTGGGCACCCGAATCCAAAAATGTTCGGGATTTGTCCGCCTTTCTGTTCGGAGTCTAGGGTTGCAGCACGCCTCGGAGGAAGGCAAGTGGACTTCGGATCCCAGGTTTAGGGTTTAGGGTTTAGGGTTTAGGGTTAAGGGTTCGAGAGCCCGTTTGAAGGCGATCAAAGGCGAGTCGCTGGACGAGCTCTCTCGAGGGTGGGCTGGGCGTGCTCCGTAAATCTAAGAATACTTCAGCATTCCCCAAACCCATACCCGTACCCCTGGGAGGGTCCAAAAAGTAGATCCCCGTAAGAGTTCCGAAAAAGGGCCCAATCGTAGTATAGGGTACTATTTGGGTGTTCTACTTTTTGGATCCTCCCCTTAATGTCTATGTGAGGGTATGCCCACGAGGTATGTTAAGCATGTCTTAGAGAAAACCTCAAGCCTGTAAACGCAAGCCCTTATGGACCTATCAGCCTCCTACACCTAGAGCAAACTTGTTCCTGAAAGGAAGGCTATACCTTCTTAGGGTTTGTGGGGCTTACCTAAAGTAACCTTGTACCTTCAACAACGGGGTTTGTTGCCTAAGAAGTAAGGTACATGACTCCTTGGTAAGCCCCAAAGCCGTATAAACCCTACAAGTTCTGAACCCTTAAGCTGGCAGATCTGTCCTGCAGGGAACGTTTGCACAAATCTTTCGGCAGGGTTGAGGGTTTAGGGTGTAGGCAAGCCCCGAGCCCCGAAACCCCCTAAACCCTAAACCCTAAACCCTAAGCCCGTCTCCTGAGCGCCATGCCCCCTAACAGCCAGGCCGGTGTTTTGGCTGGATGCTGCAGCTTCTTTGCCTCAGGAGCAGCCGCCCCATCGACCCATCGGCTGCTGGGTTAACTGACTGTGGGCTGAGTCTTAGGGTAGTTCAATGGTCCCTTCGTATGGTACACCCCCTATAAATATATATATATATATATATATATATATATATATATATATATATATACATATACATCCCCTGATATTACCCTGTACAAATTAAGGGCCCATGCATCAGAACCTCTTTAAAGGAGGCAAGGGACCATATTAAGGGCCCATGAAACTACCCTTGGATTGAGGGTTCCGGGGTTGAGATCTAGGGTTTGCAACGGTTTAGGGTTTAGGGTGGGATCCTCACCCCACACCCCAAAGTCCGCAGACCCCCTACCGCTGCAAGAAGATGAGCAAACATACGGCCGCGCTGCCCAGATCCAGGAAAGAGCTGACAGTAGCAGCACCCTTATACTTGGAGGTTCATGGCCCTTATTCATCGACCAATTATAACTATAACTGTACTGATACCTGCACTTATAAGCATATTAGGGCACTTGCGGGGCTTGCAAGTGGATCAGTTGCCTTGGAGGCTTAGGGGGTTGGGGCGTCGGAGCCACTGCTCGAGGACAATCCTGATGGTGATTTTGGGGCTTAGGAGCCAGATGGTCGTTTTGGCATGTTCCCCCTTATACTAACAGTTCTTAGCCGGGATTGTAGTACCCCCTATTAGAATCCCTATTTAAGGAGCCTGTGAGTATGAGGGGGAACATCCCAAGAGTCATTGCCTGAACGGTTGGGATTTGTTCTACTGCTCCACTGGGGAGTTCTGCAAGCCTGGCAGGCTTGACACGAGCGAGAGCAAACATACGCTGGAATCCAGGTTTTCAAAGGTTTTAGGGTTTAGGGCTTTTGCTTAACGGGGTTTACACTACCTAAAGGCTGCTATGTAGTACCTTCTTCGGGTGAATCTCTAGAACTAGCCCCCAAAAAGATTTAAAAAAGTAACTACATAGAGCCTTCAGCTACAAGGGAGCCTAAATGAGTACTTGGAGGTTCATGGTACTTATCAACCCATTGAAACTGTGCTTATAACCCCTGGACCCGCAAGAAAACTGGCCCAAACCCTCAACCCCCACAACCGGAACCCCCAAGGCCCTTCGAAACCTCAAGCCCCCACGAAATCATAAACTTCAAGCCCGAAAAGCCCATAAGCCCCCCCCCAAACCCCTACAAGCCCAAAACCCCCAAAATAAAACCCAAAAACCCCGTCATAGACCCTTAACGTCCCAAAAGCCCCACCCTAAACCCGCAACCCTAAACCCCATAGCCCCTCAACTCCACACCTCGAACCCTATAAGCCACAAACCCAAAAACCCAAACCGTTTGGCTGGCTAGGGTTTAGGGTTTAGGGTTTAGGGTTTAGGGTTTAGGGTTTAGGGTTTAGGGTTTAGGGTTTAGGGTTTAGGGCTTAGGGCTTAGGGCTTAGGGCTTAGGGCTTAGGGCTTAGGGCTTAGGGCTTAGGGCTTAGGGCTTAGGGCTTAGGGCTTAGGGTTTTTCAACCCTAAACCCTCTAAACGCCCATGGCCTCGCAGGACCTGCCTCGCCGAGCCCCGGTGCCGCTTTGCGTGGGCGCCCTCGGCTCCTTAGCCTGGTGGGGAGCCCCTGTTGAGGGTTTAGGGTTTAGGGTTTAGGGTTTAGGGTTTAGGGGTTTAGGGGTTTAGGGGTTTAGGGGTTTGGGGGCTTGGGGGTTTAGGGTTTAGGGTTTTGGGGAGTATGGTTTAGGGGTTTAGGGGTTGAGGGTTTTGGGGATTAGGGTTTAGGGGTTTAGGGGTTGAGGGTTTTGGGGATTAGGGTTTAGGGGTTTAGGGTTTTGGGGTTTTGGGGTTCAGGGTTTAGGGTTTAGGGTGAGATTGGTGCGAGTCAGGGTTTTAAGGTTTGGGATTTAGGGTTTAGGGGTTTAGGGTTTAGGAGTTTAGGGTGAGGGTTAAGGGATTAGAGTTTAGGTTTTAGGGCTTCTGGGGCTTACATGGCAGGGCCTGTGGGGCTTTCAGCGCTTGTAGGGCTTTTTTTTTTTTTTTTTTTTTTTTTTTTGGGGGGGGGGGGGGAGGTTTCGGTCTTCGGGGTTTTAAGGCTTTTGTTTGGGCTTAAGGTTTCATTGCGCTTAAGGCTTTAAAGGGCTTTAGGATGCTTTGGGGTTGGTGGGGCTTTTGGGGCCGTTAGGGTAGGGGGGATTTCACAGCGGTTTAGGGTTTGGCGTCTATATGGTTTAGGGTCTAGGGCACCGGGTTCAAGGACCATTTAGGGTGTAGGTCTGAGTGTTTACGGTACGAGATTCGGCCTGTGAGCCCAGGAAGTGATGGAGGTGTTGAGGAAGTAAGTCTGCACCGTTCCTGGTCGCGAGGTCCTTGCGTGTAAGGCCGCAGTCGACGGTGAGCTCCATTGAGCATCCGGCTGAGCTGTCGGGTGAGCTCGCTTTCTGGCTGGTGTTACATTACCCGCTTTGTCCTAAGGCCACCCGAAACTCTACAACCACTAAGCGACAATGAATGAAGAAAAAGCAAACAAGATTGAAGGGTTTTTCCCCAAGATGTAGGGGCGAATGCACAGGAAAGCTTGTTTGCCTTCAGGTGTCGTTTTGGCTATGGAGGCCCTAAACCCTAAACCCTAAACCCTAAACCCTAAACCCTAAACCCTAAACCCTAAACCCTAAACCCTAAACCCTAAACCCTAAACCCTAAACCCTAAACCCTAAACCCTAAACCCTAAACCCAGTTCGGGTGGCACCAATGGTTAGTGCGTTTCACTCCCGCGCTCATGGGACTCGACTTTGGACCCCGAAGGTGGTAGCCTTGGGTTTGGGGACCCTGTTTACAGATCCTCTAAGGGAATATAAGGGCAAATATTAGGAGTTTTTTCAGGGGAACATTGAGGGATACAACCTTAGGGGTACGAGCTTTAACTCCTTGACCCTTCGAACAGTCGATTCCGATTCGGGCACTCCTTTACGTGGTCTGGGGAGACTCGGGAGAAGGAAGGCCGGGGTAATTGATTTTTCATGTTGTATCACACAAAATACGCCGCGAGGAAATCTTGACTTTCAAGCGTCCTGAAGAGCCCGGCAGGCTTGACTTTGAGATGTGAAAGGGGGTGCAGCATTACCGCACACGTGGGCGTGGGCTGCCTTGAAGCAATGAGAGGATGCCTCAAGCCCTAAGCCTTGGGATCTTACCCCTTGTACTAGCAGTTCTGGGATTATACCTAGTACATACCCCTTAAATTACAATCCCTCTTAAGGAGCTGTTAGTATAAGGGGGGAACATCCCAACCTACAATCCCCATACGCCAAGTAAGGCTAGCAGCGCAGGCGCTATCGCAGATTCAGGAGCCGAGGGTGTTCTTCCTAGGTAGGATAAGGGGGACCCTTAAAAGGGAACCCCTTCTTAACCCTCTTCTGGCTCTCTTAAACAGAGACCTTATTCAGAGGGTCTATACCCCCAAGGGTCCCCCTAATCCTATCCCTAGTTCTTTGGAAGTGACAAGGTTTCCGGGCATTCGCTCGGAATGAAGATATGCGGGGATTGCCCGGAATGAAGATATGGGGTGATCCGAAATTAAATTAGGGGTACATCTTCTGGAAGGTCCCTCTGAGGGATTCTATTCTATTTGGGGTATAAACGGCAACGGGATACCCGTATTTTGGGAAATGCGCATATTTGTGCTGTGAAGTGCCAAAGTAGGGTGTGTCCGGGCTTCGGGTTGAGGGTTTAGGGCTTAGTGTCTTGTTGTACAGAGTCGCGCTTGAAGGAGTCGTTTGCGAAGAAGATCACTGCACATGCGCCGGAGGTGCACTGGATCATGCACTCAGTCATGTTAAGCCCTGGGCACCTAATTTTCCTGTGGTTTGCAGATGTTAGCGAACAATTACTTGTTGACCTGCAGGGTTGGTGCTTCTGTGTGGGTTTAGATTTTGAGGCTTAATCGGAGGTTCATGGGCACTTTCTAAGTAGGGCCACCGGTGCCCTAAAAAAGGTTATAACCATAGATACCATGCTTGTAACTCTACTTATAAGTACCCATGAACCTCCAAGAGTAGGGCTTAGGGCTTTCGCGCTGCCATTCGTGGGTGTGGCAAGGGTTTAGGGTTCAGGGCTTGTTGTATCCCAACCCTGCGGTTCGCGGTGGGTTTAGGGTTTAGGGGTTTTTGGGTTTAAGGGTTCCCCCCCTTAGATTTTACGGCTTTTCACTCTGCCACCACGTGGTTCATGGTGGGTGCAGGGTTTAGGTTTAGTTATTGTTTCCCTGGTTCGTACTATATTAAAGTTTAGGGTTGAGGCCTAGGCGACGTGCACTGAAGGCCTGCAAAGGTGTCGCTCACGTGCGTAGAACATGGCCATGGTGTAGGGGACTGTTGGGGTTCCGGCACCCGCAACCCACAACCCGAAAAGCGATCTGAAACCACCGAAGCCCTAAAGCATCTTAAAGGCCTCAAGCACTACAAGCTCTAACTCCCCAAAACCCCGCAGCACTAATGCCCTAAAAGCAAGCCAAACGCCCCAAAGCCCAAAGAGCTAAAACCCCAACGCACTAAAACCCCTGAATCCCTGAAGCCCTAAAGCAAAGGCCCTAGAGGAGTAAAACCCTAGACCCTAAACCCTAAATCCTAGACTCTAAACCCTAACCCCAAATTCCAAAACCCCAAACCCTAAACCCTAAAATCCCTGAAGCCCCACCCCGGCTCTGGGTGTCAGGTAGCTGGAGTCAAGCCCGAGGCGCGCCCAAGGGGCCCATTTAGGTGTTAGAATTTGCGTTTATCTTCGGGGGTTTAGGGTTTGGGGTTTAGGGTTTAGGGTTTAGGGTTTAGGGTTTAGGGTTTAGGGATTACTGTTATTTGTTCAAAGGGTTTTGGGGCTTGAGGCTTCTATGATCCCGGCGCTGGACCTTTCCGAAAAACGCCGCGGCGTAGGGAGTAGGGTTTGGCGGGGTTGTGTAGGGTTTAGGGTTGGGATACAGGGCCCTAAACCGTAAACGCCGTAAACCTTTGATACAGCGAGAAGACCAGTCCCTTTAGGTGTTGCACAAGATGTCCATTGAAGACCATCGACCTCCCTGAGAGGGTTCCGGGTTCAGGGCCAGGAAAGGCCTAAGCCCTAAAACCCTGAAAGCCTAAAGCCCTTCAGCCCCAATTGAAAGCTTCAATAATGCCCCTAAACCCTATACACCCTACAAACCCTGTAAGCCCTATAAGCCCTAGAAACCCCAAAATCCCCAACACAAACACTCAAAGCCCTGAACCCCAGGCGATTGGGGCAGTCCTCATGCCTAAGGCCGCTAAAAATCGCTAAGCCATGCACAGCGGGTGTTTGAGGGTTTAGGGTTTAGGGTTTAGGGTGGAGTGGTTTAGGGTGGAGTGGTGGGTCCAGCCCTTCTGCTGGGTTTAGGCCGCCACCTTCATGTGGCCATCCCAGATAGAGCATCAGAAGGACGACCGCACCTCGCGCCCGAGAAAGCATTTAGGGGTTGAGAGTTTGGGGCTTAAGGGCTTCGGGGGGCGAACCCGAAACTCGAAGCCCTCAGCCGCCTAAGCCTTCAGCCCTGAAGCTTTAGACTTATACCCTAAAGCCTCAACCGCCTTGGGGGTTCAAGGTTTAGGGGTTTAGGGTTTAGGGTTTAGGGTTTAGGGTTTAGGGTTTAGGGTTCAGGGGTCTAGAGTTTCAAGGACGAGCCCCAGACCCGAGAGTCGCAAGTAGAGTTGAGGCGAGCTTCGGCGGCACTAGAGAAATCTTGCTCCCTCCTCCTGGATCCCAGTCTTACAGCCTTGGCAGAGTAAACAAGCAAACACAGAGAGAGAGAGAGAGAGAGAGAGCAAGTTTCGAGGGGTCATGTCATTTTTTTTTGGGGGGGGGGGGGGGGGCCTACAGGCTTACAGGGGATAGACCTTAAACCCTGAACCTTAACCCTAAGCTTCCGAGACTTGAGGGTTTAGGTCTGGGTCGCAGGTGGATGTGTGGGATCGCATCAGCACGAACACGCGCGCACACACGCACACACCCTTGACCGGTCGTCTTCTTGACGTGAGGTCCTGCCAGACCAATGCCGGGTCCCAAAGGGTTCAGGGTTTAGGGTATTCAGCGCATGCGTGTGTTTCATCGCAACAGTTCGCCATGTCTTGCATGCGTTCCCGGAAGAAGGGGTTAACACCAACGTTTCCAAGGTGTCCGGCATCATCCGCCTGGCACCTGGCCAGCCGGTGGTGGAAATCATCGCGGCGGTCCAGGCTTGATTGTGTTTTCCTCAGCCTTTGATACTGGACACCAGGATGGGCTTTTTGGCCCTATAATCCCATAATGAACCCTATAAAGGCCCTTTTAATCCCCATAATCAACCCTATAAGGGGCGGCCTTACTTAAGGGGGTTATAGGGCATCATAGCCCGCTTGGCATGGCTTTTGTTATCATTGCGATTAGGATAGGCGAATGTGATTACAACTGCGCTTGTTGTTCCTGTTTCCTACCTTTCTCTTACTGTAGTCAGATGAACACATACCATGGTTCCTTTGTTAACACCGAACCCACGACCCCTGAACCCTAAACCGTACCCACTACAAACTCTAAACCATTACCGATATGTGAGATATGTGAGTTAGATGTCCTACTGCAGCTGCCCCAGAAAGAAGGCGCCCCTCGCACTTCTCGACATCTGCCAATCTCCCTCCGCCGCCCCCGAGAACTAAGTAGAGGGACCGCCTTGAGTACTTCTGACACCCATGGTCGGGGCGGATCGGGGCGGAAGCGATCGGAACCCTTTTTTTCAAAGGCCTTTGCTATCCAGTCTGCCAGCAACCAGGAGGCTGTTGCAGAGGCGAACCTTCGCCATTCCCACCCAGGCAGCACAGGCGGGTGATTGGGTGAGAGAGAAACCGTGTGATCTTTGGCTCCCGAACGTTTGAAACGGGCTGTGGTCTTTCAGTCAGTGTCCCAAAATTATTCAACAGTTACCCTTCACTCCCCTGCAGCTACTACTAGTATGAAGTTGTCACTGTGGGGGTAAGTATAGCAAAAGCAATCGCTGTCTTAAGTCACCTTGGGAATTTTGAAGAACTGCACTCTGCCCGGGTACCCTGAACCCTAAACCCTAAGCCTGGATTATCACCCTAAATCACACACACGAAGCCGAAGCCTAGCTGCAGTAATACACTTTCCGACAGCAAAGAGGTTTCTGAAGAGCACTTTTCACTTTGTCTATCTTGCTGGGGCTCTCAACCTGCGAGAAACCTCCACTGGTACCTTTTGAACGCTGAACTCCAAATCCCAGTCCCTAAATCTAAACCCCAAACCCTAAACCCCAAGAATCTAGGTTTTGAAGAAGCTGAAAGGCGCATTCTCGCGACGCATCACTCCAAGCGATCCAGAGGAAGAGGTGCAGCCAGCAGCACTTCGGGTTTAGGGATTGGGGTTTTGGGTTTGGGTTTTTTGTTGTCGATTGCTTGCTGTTGTGCACTGTGATTGCTGCTTCGTGCCTCTCAGCAAGTATGTTAGGGGTTTGCAAGGCTTTTTTACCCGCTACCCACCCGACCCCGGTCATAAAGTCACAAACGTGGCGGGGTGGGTTTGGAAGGGGCGCAAAGCCCGGCCATCACAACCCAACATGTAAGTCCCAATCCCGAAGCCGAAACATCCTAAAGCCTGAGCCCTCCCTAAACCCAAAATCCTAAACCCTAATCACTAAATAGACCCTATAGACCCTATAGACCCTATAGACCCTATAGACCCTATGGACCCTATAGACCCTATAGACCCTATAGACCCTATACACCCTATAGACCCTATAGACCCTATAGACCCTCTAGACCCTCAACCCAAAATCCTAAACCCTACCCTGCCCGCCTCCCCGCCGAGCCCCACAGGTGCTGCGGTCCAAGCCCAGACGCCGCTCTCAGCGCGAGCGCTCGCCGCCGCCGCTGCCAGTGTCGGGCGCGGACGTCGACGCAGTTCCGCAGGCTTACCTAAACCTGAAACCCTAAACCCTAAGACCCTCAGACCCTAAGACCCTAAGACCCTAATGTTGGGCGCGCTTTAGTGTCCAGGGCCTTCCCCTCCCAAAGAAAGTTGGGTTTTCGCAGATCCTCTATAAACTGGGTTGGGTCTGGGGGTCGGGGTCGAGGATTGAGGGGAAGCCTTGACGCTTGAGGGTCTAAGCTTTGCAGGCTTTGTGACTCCCTGACCAGGGGGCTGCGGATTAATGCGGGTAACCGAAACAACTGACTAAAGCGAATCAGGGCAGCTCGTGGGCTACTCCCTTGGAAAATTGTTTGGGGGCCTGTAAAACCGGACACCAGAAAGTTCCGGAGCTTCTTATTCAAAACTTCGTTCAGTTTTTCCTTTATGCCCCGGCCGAGAAACTTCGCATAATTGAGGACCACCATCATCAATGGGGGGTACCCTATAAGCTTTCCGGAAAAAGGCTATAGTAGCGGCCCAAGACACTAAAGCGGGTCCAACATTAAAACCCTCAGACCCCAAGACCCTAAGACCCACAAACCCTAAGTTCCTAGCCCTAAACCCGAAAGGTTCAGGGCTTTGGGCTTGAAGGTTCCCAGAGACACCAAGATCCTAGTTGATGTAGGGAAGATCGCAGCATTGGAGCGTCTGGGGCCTTTCTTTTTGCGGTAGTGTTTTTAATTCACGGCTTTCGGGTCGGAGGCTTATTTATAATAATAATAATTATGATTATTATTATTTGTTTTTTATTTATTTTTTTTTTTTTTTCCGGGCGGGGGGGGGGGGGGGCGTGTTTGCGGTTTGCAGTTCTTGGAGCTTCTGTTGGCGGGCTGCCTACCGAGCTCTTTTGGGTCGATCAGCTTGGGGGGGGGGGGGGGGGGGGGGTTGTGCTCCATCACGACTCTATCTATAAGCCGTACAATGGGTTTAAGTTGGAACTTCCCCCTTATACTAACAATGCCTATTGGGGATTAGAAATGGGGGGGGTAAGACTGTTAGTATCAGGGGGAGCATCCCAAGGTTTAGGGTTAACGTCCCTAAACCCTAAACCCTAAACCCTAAACCCTAAACCCTAAACCCTAAACCCTAAACCCCCCCTTCGAGGTGAGCGTGCAGATCACCTGGTCTCAGCGACCCGCCGTCGAGAAGGGCGCCACACCCCGACCTCGACAGCGAAGGTGCCATGGGCAGGTCTCTAACCCAGCCATAGAAGCCACGCTGGTATCATCACATTCTACAAGTCTGATAATCATAACAATGCTAATAATGTACACATAATATGTATATATATATATACACACACATATCCATTATCTAAGCTCTAAACCCCTAAGAACCCAAAGAAGTCCGAAGCTACTCTCTTGCTTCCGATTTCAACAGGTACCTCCTTCCGTGGCATCGCTCGCGTCAGGCGCGCTGGAGCCCTGCCGGAGCATCCTTGAGCTCTAGGGTTTAGGGTTTAGGGTTTAGGGTTTAGGGTTTAGGGTTTAACCTCCGGGAATGCTTCCTCAAAACAAAGTTCGCACTACACACACAGTTGTAAACTTAAAGGCTGAATGTAAGAAGATCAGTGCCGGTATTGGAGTGTTCTGATTCTTGCAAAAAAGCATGCTCAGAATACGATTCTTAGCTGCAGGTGCCCAGTCCCACTGCAAGCGCAGCGTCGCCAAAGAAGCGGCTGGCTTCCTGCCGCTAGGCTAATCAAGCCCGGTTGCATAGTTTTCTAAAATAGGGTTCCTTTGGGGGTCGTGTTCAATCTGTAGGACCCAAAAGGGGCCCAAACCATGTCCAAACGTTTGTGGCTTGGATACACCCCCCCCCCCCCACCCCGAGTCACCGTTCAAACTTAGCATGAGGCCTGTCATTCCTCTGACCAAAGAGAGCCAAATGCTGAGACTCGGTTTTTTTTTCGCATCATCTGTTGCACATCGCATCTACTTTAACGGTCGAAGTACCCCAAGGTGATGTCTCGACCACCCTGCGACCTAAACCCTAGGGAGTTAGAGGTACCAGATGTACTTATTTCAATGTGCAGTAGTATTGGGGGAGGGGACAGAATGGCATGTATGAAGTTTCGCAGAGGTAGCAGGTTCTGGGAGTTTGCTGTGCCCTAAAGCCTCCGGAAAAGGCCTTGCAGGGTCTAAGAGTCTAAGGTGCAAAGCTCATACATTCCAAACCCCAAACCCCGAACACTACGCACAGGCAAGCTGTGGCCCCTGCATCCCATCTAAGGCCCCAAGAAATCCCAGAAGCCCGGAAAGTCCACGTTTTGAGTTCAGGGGGTGTGGGGTTTAGGGTCTAGGGTTTAGGGTTTAGGGTTTCGGATTTGGGGTTTAGGCCTCTTAGAACGTGAGTTTAGGGCATAGGGTGTAAGGTTTAGGGTTCAGGTTTGAAGCCTCTTAGACCCTTACAAGCTTTCAGATTCCGCAGCTCAACCCTAAACCCTAACCCTAAACTCAAGTTCTAAGAGGCTCAAACCCGAAACCCTAAACCCCAAACCCCAAACCCCAAACCCCAAACCCCAAACCCCAAACCCCAAACCCTAAACCCTAAACCCTAAACCCTAAACCCTAAACCCTAAACCCTAAACCCTAAACCCTAAACCCTAAACCCTAACTTACACCCAGGTGGATCCCCGGTCCTTGAGATGGCGCAGGACTTCGAGGGGCTTCTCACCAGCAGCGGCTCCACGTCTGCAGAGTTTAGGGTTTAGGGTTTAGGGTTTAGGGTTTGGGGGTTTAGGGTTTAGGCTTTAGGGTTTGGGGGTTTACGGTTTAGGGTTTGGGGTTTGGGGGTTGGTTTAGGGTTTGGGGTTTAGGGTTTAGGGTTTGGGGTTTAGGGTTTGGGGGTTTAGGGTTTAGGCTTTAGGGTTTGGGGGTTTAGGGTTTAGGGTTTGGGGTTTGGGGTTTGGGGGTTGGGGGTTGGTTTAGGGTTTAGGGTTTGGGGTTTGGGGTTTGGGGTTTGGGGGTTTAGGGTTTGGGGTTTGGGGTTTGGGGTTTGGGGTTTGGGGGTTGGTTTAGGGTTTGGGGTTTGGGGTTTGGGGTTTGGGATTTGGGGTTTAGGGTTTAAGTTTAGGGTTTAGGGACAGCAGGGGCAGAAACGGCAGTCTTCTTGCGATCGAGATGGACTCAGCTATTGCAGGGTCCTACAAACAAGCAACTTTGACGCGGTCGTGCGGTGCACTGGACGGTCGCATTTTATTTAAGTGACACGTGGCACTCTCGCAATCCAAGTGAGTGCGGCGCACTGCGCATGTGAGATGTCGTGTTTCCGGAGGGTCTGTACTACTGGTCTTGGTGAGTTGAAGTCTGGTGCCTGATCATGTTAGGAGCAGTCATGCACGGGGCGTCCTTTGGGGAACACCAGGAATACACTAAACCCTAAACCCTAAACCTAAACCCTAAACCCTAAACCGTGTGTTTTTGATCCACGGCTGGTTTGCCTTTGACCAGATTCCTTGGGGCGCATGGTGCTGCAGGATGCGCTGCCTCTTGGATGCAAGGGGTTTAGGGTTTAGGGTTTAGGGTTTAGGGTTTAGGGTTTAGGGTTTAGGGTTTAGGGTTTAATTTAGGGTTTGGGGTTTAGGGTTTAGGGAGTCAGTCCATGAATTGGAGACATCTCCACTAGCCCCATTCTCCTACACCCCTTGTTTGCATGTGGTGTGTAGCTGCAACCCCTAAGCTCTAACCCGCGAGTGCAGAGTTGAGGCATGAGCCACGCGGGATCCCGAAATGCACATTTCTCTACAGCACCTTCCAGTCGATTCTTATGTAGGGCCTGTGTAGGGCAGTCGTTGTGAGGGTTTACCCTAAACCCTACACCCTAAGGCCTAAGCCCTAAACCCTGAACCCTGAACCCTTTAAAGGGTTGGGAGTTTGAGGAGTTTTGAGTCTGTAGGGGGGCGATGGGATCGCGTACCCCTAAGGTCATGTATTCCCTTAGGGGTCCTTGAAAAAGGTGGTCACCTTAGGGTCTTTAGACTAGAGAGGTTTAGGGCTTAGGGAAGTTTAGGGTTTACGTTCAAGCGAATTGACCACCCAAAGCCCTAAACCCTAAACCCTAAACCCTAAACCGCCTCCCACCCTCACGCTGCAGAGGTGGGCATGTCACTTCGAATGGGAGAGCCCGCCCGCACCGGCGCGATTCCATCACTTTGTGGTCAACGGCGCGGAGGGGGGGGGGGGGGGGGATGAGGGTATTTTAGGGTTCATGTGGTTCCCAAGGGTTCAGGGTTCTTTTGAGCCGAAGAATCGTACTGTGGCTGCGTTGGGTCCGGCTCACGGAGTGGTCTGAGCTTGACAGATCCATGTGCCTTTGCCAGAGACCTGGGTCTAGGGTTTAGGGTTTGGGGTTTAGGGTTTGGGGTTTAGGGTTTAGGGTTTAGGGTTTACGGTTTGGAGTCCCAAGCCCGAGCTGACTTGGCGCCTTGTGGAGGGAGCTCCCTTGCTCGCAGGCTCAGTATGCAACGCTCGACGTTTCAAGGACTGTGATCCAGCTTCCTGCTTAGCGGCTGGAAGCTATTGTCGTGCGCAGTAGTCGGTGGCAGCGGCTAAGGATATGAGTCTTTCACGACATGGCGGGTGGGGGACCCTTCATATACCCCCATAGACTATAATATTCATGGTCGAACCCCCAGAAAGGGTGCACCAATTTTTGGAAACCCGCAAAGATCTTCAATGACTTCAACCTACACTCAAGGATTCGCATCTGTCGTGTCTGCGTCAAGGCAGTTCATTGCTCGCCAAACCCTAATCCCTAAACCCGAAACCTTAAACCTTAAAAACCCGAAACCCTAAACCCTAAACCCTGAGCCACCCGAAGCTGCAGAGTCTTTCACTCCCTGGTGCACAGGGCGTGATCTGACTCACGTGCACATTCGGGGCCGAACTGCGGATCTTCCTGAAATGTTGCTCCTCGTATAATCCTAGGTCGGCCCTCGATCCATTTCACTTTTTTTCTGCTATGGGGTTAACATTCAGGAATATTTCTCCCAGTGGCTCCAACGACAAACCGGAAATCTACCAAAGTTCAGAGCTCAACCCTAAACCCTCAACCCTAAACCCTAAACCCTAAACCCTACAGGACAAGGGCTTCGACGTGCAGCTGCTGGGGTTTGCTCGCTGTCAAGTGCGGCTCGGCAGCAAGGAACAGCCGCAGGAACACTTGACTTGGGCTGGTAGTACCCCGAGCCCTCACCCCAACCCTAACCCCCTCGTTTGGGTTTAGGGTTTTGGGTCTTAGGTTTTAGGTTTTAGGTTTTAGGTTTTAAGTCTTGTTTTAGGGTTTGGGGCTGAGGGCTTAGGGAATAAGCAGCACTGAATTGAGCTACACTCCCAAGGACGCGGGAGGGAGAGATTGACGAGGAGCTGCACTGAGAAGGGCAAAACCCCGTAAACCCTGGAGCCTTGAACCTTGCAAGGATTCCTTCTGGCTGGTTCTTAGTAGGGAATGAGGGAATTCCCTCATTCCCTACAAAGGCCTAAGCCCCCCAAGCACTGAACACTCGCCCCAAACCCTAAACCCTAAACCCTAAACCCTAAACCCTAAACCCTAAACCCTAAACCCTAAACCCTAAACCCTAAACCCTAAACCGAGCAGTGTGAGGACAGCTGCTCCTTGGACGGTATGCGCGAGGGCTACAAGGCCTGCAGAAGGGACCCATTGTTGGGCTACCCGAAATCGGGTTCCGTCTACTTCGGCAAACTGTAAGGACCCTACTTTACTACTACTTGCTTAAGAACCCCAAAAGAATGCAAAGTAATAATCCCTATATTACCCTTAATGAGGAAGTTTTTTTTTTCAATTTTTTTCGGGGTTCTTAAGCAATTAGTAGTAGTTTTAGGGTTGAGGGCTTAGGGGCCTCAACAACCGAAGTCCTGAACCCGACAGGTTCTCCTTCACCTGCTGAAGCTCCTGGAGGAGTCGATGGTAGCGCTCTCTGACGGGAGCCTCCAAACACTGCCTTCCGGATAATCTCCTAAGCCCTAGTCAAAGCCTAAACCCGAAACCCGAAACCCCAAACCCCAAACCCTAAGCCCTAAACCGTAAACCCTCAACCCTGAACCCTAAACCCCTCAAACTGCGGGGCTCGTGGTTTCGGACCGCCAGCACCCTTCCTGTGCATTGACTTACTTAGCCACTGGTTGGACTTTTGTGTGGGGTTTCAGGGTTCAGGTTCAGGCTTTAGGGTCTAGGGCTTGATCTTGTTTTGGGTTCCCTTACAGGAGTAGTCAAGTGTAACCGGTTTTTTAATGCTCTGGCGTTAGGGGGGAGCAAGTGCGACTTGCACCACAGATTCAATGGAATTGGAGGAGCAGTCCAGACAGCCCGCTGAGCTCGAGGAGGAGGAGGAGGAGGCTCCGGGCTTGGGGTGTCTTAATTGAGGGGGGTCTCAAAAACGTGAAAACCTAAACCCTGAACCCTGAACCCTAAAGCCTAAACCCTAAACCCTAAGCCTGATCAGGTTCCGGCTTCGATACCAGGCACGGAGCAGGCGCTCGAGGAAGCGCCGGAGGCCTGTATTTGCACTCGCGATGCCTGAAGCAGGTTTAGGGTTTAGGGTTTAGGGTTTAGGGTTTAGGGTTTAGGGTTTAGGGTTTAGGATGAGGTGGACCATGAAGAACTGAACCCTATACACCATCTGCTCATTACCGGAATAGACTCTGGAGCAGGATCAGATCTGGGCTTTGAGTGCAGACCCCGGCGAGCCTGGACACGACGAGCCACCGGAAGCTGCAACCGATGCCTTGCCCATGAAAGCTACGTCCTCGAGCTACCTGACATGTAATAGATGTGGGCGGAAGGGAGTTGACCTCTCTTTGGATACTCCCCTAAAGCCTAAACTCCAAGCCCTAAACCATAAACCCTAAACCCCCTAAATTGATAAGAGGTTGGGAGTTTCGGGGCTCAGGATATCGGCTTCAAGGTTTCGATCGGAGGTGTCTGGCATGGCAGTGAGAAGGTTAGGGGTTTAGGGCTTATAGGGTTTTGGGTTCAGGGTTTAGGGTTTAGGGTTTGGGGTTTAGGGTTTAGGGTTTCCTATCAAATAACTTGTACCCCTCCCCCCACTTGCACAAGGTTGGCGCACGTTCAGGTCTTGACAATAGGCAACAGCGCCCACTTAGCCCTCGACTGCTCTCGCACGCACGGCTGTCTTCCTCTCTGCAGCACCCTTCGTAGTATGTAGAACAACCTTTCCGCCTCTAGGTTTAGGGTTAGGGTTTAGCGTGTTAGCACTGCTCCTGCCTCGCACCTATCCCATCAGAAGATGACTTCGCGAACTCGTGGGGCCCATGAGCACCCTGCAATCCCAAGCTTAAAGCCAGATTCAGATCCCAGACTAGCAGCATGAATACAACATCATAACAGAAGAAGTAAAAAATAAGTTAACAAGAGACGCCAACAAACAGTACTATCGGGGGCCAACCATGACCCTGGCAACCCAGGCCGCCCGCTCTGCGCATGGGGCTCGGCCTTCTAGGTTTAGGGTTGTGGGTCGGGTGTGTTTAGGGTTGAGGGTTGAGGGTTTAGGGTGTAGGGCTTAGGGTTTAGGGTTTAGGGTTCAGGGTGGAGGTTTGATGGTTGGGGAGTTAAGGCCTCTTGCGTTCCGAGAGGTGTGGGCTGCAGCAAGGGCTCAGGCGTTTGAATCTACGAAAGGAGTCGTTCCCCGAACTCTCTCTCTGGCAGGATTTGGTAGGTGCAGGCTGCTTGTGTGGAGCATGAAGGCTGTGAGTTAGATGCCCTTCACCGAACCTCTCGTGAAATCGGCTTCTATGCCGTAAAAACGTCTGCTCGCACGTTGTAGCAGCTGAAAGCAGACGGGTGTTCAACCCAGGGCCGACGTGCCACGAGCCTGGAAGATTTGGGGGCGCTGGAGCTGCGTGCAGAGGCCGATGGATCAGAACTTTAGGTTCGCCGCGGGCGGTGTCTTGTGGATTGGTTTAGGGGTTTAGGGGTTTTGGGGTTTAGGGGTTTAGGGGTTTAGGGGTTTAGGGGTTTAGGGGTTTAGGGGTTTAGGGGTTTAGGGGTTTAGGGGCTTTGGGGTTTTGGGGTTTTGGGGTTTTGGGGTTTAGGG
>CAJNDS010002035.1:562499-715289 GCA_905221605.1 Symbiodinium natans
AGACACAGCTGCAAGCACTTCTAGCTGTTCTTTGCTGCGCGTTTGCTCAAGCCTTGCAAGGGCAGGTCCAGCCAATTACGAATTTCGCATCGATGCTGACTAGGCTGGCGCTTGGTGGACTGGCGACGGGCTAGACAAAGAAATCGCGCAAGCCAGCATCGTCGTCCTCGGGAAACTCTGCAAGAGGCAGCGAGGGGATGTCAGGCTCGACAGGGGCGCTTGCGCTTGGGCCGCTGGGGGCAGCGTCGACCCTGCGGAGATCTTCCACAACATTGGAGCCAGCGATGTCGGCGGTCGACGGCAATGCGATGCGCATCGTCCTGGAAATATTCAACGGGGAAGAACGTTTTGCCCAACCCTCCATCGCCTTGCACCACCAAGGCCTTTGTTTTGGTCTCGTGCTTCAACCATTCCTTCATACCGTCAGAGATGGAAAACGCTGAGACGGCATACCGAGATTGGGTAAACAAAGTTGAGCTTTGCCCACGCAAACCAGGTCAAGATCTGGATGGAGATGCTCTCCCCCCTCGAATCTTGTTTTATGTTTTGGATTTCATTATCGGCAGAGAAGGAAATTTAGTCTAAATTCCGCCCCCTTCAAATCTTGTTTTGTTTTTCTATTTGTTTTTTAGATTTCATGATTCGAAATCGGAGAAGTGAGGGGGGTTTTAAGGGGGAGGCTTATCGGGGGTTTAAAGGGGCTTAAAGGTCGAACCTGGGTTGAACCTGGGTTGAACCCGGATTCTGGCTCAAGTTTTCGGCCCAAGGAGTAGCCTGAGGGAGTTTCGGAGGTCTCAGCCTTCCTAGCCTGGTAGCCAGCCTAGGACAGTTTGCCCAGAGGTGCCTTCCTCTCAGCCATGGCCCGCGAGTGCATCTGTTGCAGTGGCAAAAGCTGCACAGGATGGATTTGGGCGGACAAGGCTCAGCTGCACATGCTCTGCCTTGGGTGGTTTGTACCCTGCCTCCTGGAGGTTCTTTTGCACCTCTTCAGGCACATGGTCCCACGCCACTCCAAGGGCTTGCAGGACCTTGTTCGGCAGTGGTGCTTTCGGAGTCTTGGGCTTCTTTGGCGGCTGCCAGTAAGCGGCCTCTGCGACCGTAGGCCATTGTGGCTTCCACTGGCTCCAGTTCTGTCTCGCCTTGCGAATGCTGTTTGCCCGGGTGTTCTGCATTTCTTGCTTGAGCTTGCCAGCTGCGCTTTGCCAGCTCTGGCTGGCCTGGCTTGCAGCTTGGGAGGGCGGCACCTCCTGGCTGGCCTTGAGGCCTTTCAGGTAGGCTTTGACCTCCTCCGGCAGGGCGGCTTCATGCTTCTGGCACAGGTCCGTGAGGTCGTCCACCTCTTCCTTGACCTGTGCACATTGCCGATCAAAAGATTGGCCTGCAGAAGCGCATCGACATGGCGAAGGAGTCATTAAGGCAGCTTCTACAAGAAATGATCGTGCTGAATGAGCAAGCTGAGAGGGCACAGAAGGCAGTCGAAGCAAGCTCAGGCCTGCTCAAAGAGAAAGTCTTCTGCGAATCCGCTGCGGACCTGGAGGTCGACAGCATCCTCCATGAACTGGGGGTAAGCCTCAACGAGGAGCAAGAGAAGAAACTCCATGAAATTAAAGCGGAGCGAGAAGCAAAGAGGCGTCGCACACAGGAGGGCCCCACCCCTCCGGGCCTTGAGGAGCAAACCCAGGAGGGGATGCCTCCCGGCAATGCCAATGCCCCGCCGGGGTTGGGCCCGGTGGCCTAGGGACTCGGCGTGTGGGGCCTGGAGCCCCAAAGCAAGGGCCCCACAGAGCCAATGTGCGACCCCAGCCCAGGGCTGGAACACATGCTGCGAACTGCCCAGCAGTTCCTAGTTGCATGTGCTGACTATTACAAGCGAGGTGCTCACATCAATCTACATGGGAAAAGATTGAGGGAGGCCTTGGGGAAACAACTTACTGCAGATAGCAGTGGTTGTGAGCAAGGCTGGCAGAAGCCCAGCCACTTTTGTCGGCCTGGAAAGGAGTCGCCAGAAAGCGTTCCGATCACAGGGCCAAAGTTTTTCAAGCTGGACCTTACAGATGATGAGGCACCAGCAGACGGCGAACAAATGAAGCCACTGTGGGAGGTGAACCCTGATGAAAACCCTCTGGTTACCCAAGGCCCCCCCCCACCACAATGGAATGATGAAGCCCAGAAGGTGATACCTTCCCTCTGCAGCCCAGAAGATTTGGGTTTGGAGATGACATGGCAGGAGGTGGTCAGCCCAAGCGAGCCCCTTCCAGGCGAAGGAAGCCACCCTTCTAAGCTTCATCGAAGCCCAAGAGGAGGTGATGGCGGAGGACTCCCTGGCCTGGGGTTGGTGTAGGATGGTCCTGCATGCCCAAGAGCAAGGAGAGGATGTCACCGGGAAAGCCATCCAACAGGCAAAGGAGGTGATAACCTCTGAGCTCCCAAAAAGTGAGGAGCCCCTGACACCGGAACAGGTGCTGGGTCAGCAGGAACGAGGGGAAGACCTTGCGCATGGCGAGGGCACCGACTCAGAAGAGCCCAGCCATGAGAAGGTTAAACCTTCCGCCTCGCCTGACCAGTATCTCAGCATCATGAGCGCCAATGTCACCAGTTTCAACAACGGGGCGTTGGAGTGGGTAACCTCCTCCAAAGCCAAGGTGGTGTGTCTGCAGGAAACCCACCTCACACCGGAACTGCTGCATGGAAGGCGAGCCACACTGCAATCCCTAGGATGGGATCTCTATGCTGAGCCGGCCTCCCTGTCGGACAAGGGCACAAGGTTGGGGGGCACTGCTTGTGCCTTTCCCAAAAATAGTGGAGTGTGGCAAAAAGCCACCTACCAATGCAAAGGGGCGGGCTACACAGCCGTGGGCCTGAGACAAAGACGGTGGGACTACACGATTGTGTCCCTCTACCTGAGGGACACGGAAGGCCTGAATGGTCCCACGAATGCAGAGGTGCTATCCTCTCTGGTGGCTTTCGTAAGAACCCTCCCGGAGCCCTGGATCATCTTGGGGGATTGGAACCTGGACCCGACTGAAGTTCAGGACACAGCGCTGATTCAGGTGATGCGGGGGCGGATGGTAGCCACTGGAGAAGCTACATGCAACCATGGGGCGGAGCTGGACTTTGGGGTGGTGAGTAGGAGCCTGGAAGCCCTGGTGGATCTGTCTGCTACCTGGGCAGTCCCGTGGAAACCACATGCAGCCTTGCACCTCAAAGTCAAGGATGGTGCCAGCGAATGGAAATCCTGGAAACTTCCCCAGTTCCCGAAACTCACAGCAGACCTCAAAAACCAAGAATGGCAAGAGGTCCAACCCTCCCATTTCGCCATAATGGACAGGACCTGTGCCCAAGAGGACCAGAGCACCTGGCAGCTGGCGACCTGGGCGGCCAGCCTGGAGCACTGCCACGAAGCACCGAGGACTGGCAGAGGTTGGTGTGTGCAGGCCCAATGGGGACCCTTAGTCTTGCAGCGCCCTTCCACTGCCCCCAAAGGCTCTGAAGTGGGCTGGTGGGCACGCATAGCCAGAATCCTGGAAGAAGTGCCCGCCTCCCAGCAGCACCTACCGGACCTAGGCACCCTCCAAAACTGTCAAGACATTGCTGAAGGTACTGCCTTCCTCACAGAACTGTACCAGCAATGTTCAGCAACAGCACCACAGTGGCGGTCTTTGAGTGTTGTTGCCAGGCACAAGGAGGCGGCCCTCCAGATGCAGAGAGCCAAGGAGCAGCAGGCCCAATACAAGGACTGGCTCCAAGCGGGTTTAGCGAAAGGGATGAGACCTCTCTACAGTTCTCTCAAGAAGAGTGAGAGAGTCCTGGATCGGCCCTTCCAAAACCTCCCAGGCGAAGAGCGCCCAGGGGCCAGGAGGAAGCAGTGGGTCGCAATTTGGGGAGAGGTAGAATGTTCCCCCCCGATCGGCCAGACCCTGCTGGATGCAGCAAAAGCCTCCCCGCTGTTCAAAATAACAGCAGAGGTGCTCGAGGCCATCCTCAAGAATGTCACCGACAAGGCAGGAGGTCTTGATGGGCTCACCTATGCTGCCCTAAAAAACCTCCCTGGACCGGCCTATGAGCAGCTCACCCAAGTCCTGAACTTGGCTGAAACCACAGGAGTGGCGCCACAGCACTGGCAGGCGCACCATGTGGCACTCCTGCCCAAAAACGCTGACATAGAAAGGCCCATAACCCTCACATCCATCACCTATCGGCTTTGGTGCTTCTGCAGAGCACAGGTCGTCAAGAAATGGATGCGAGAAACTGCAGAGAGGTTCCCATGGGATAAAGCCTCCCCGGGTAACACTTGTCTAGAAACAGGCATGCAGAGACTCCTGAGAGGAGAGGTTAGCCGCGCAGCTAACAAACATGCCTGTGCGGTCCTGTTGGACCTGCAGACTTTCTATGACAGTGTTAATTGGACCAAATTGGAGGAGCGGATAGTGGCGACCGGCTTCCCGCCAGCTATAGCCCTCCTGGTCATGCAAGTCTACCGGGGAACGAGATATCTCGTGGCAGAGGATCTCCTTTCGGAGGGGATCCTCCCTGCGAGGGGCATCCTAGCAGGGTGCCCGTTCGCAAGAAGCCGCTCAGCTCCGAAGTATCACTGCCTTAGACACCTGGGTGGATGATATCGGAGCGGATTTCGAAGCAAGATATCCTGAGCAGGCGGCATTTGCGGTCTATGAAGGTTACAAAACCCTTCGCCGGCTTTTGGAAGGTAGCGACCTCCGTCTGTCCCTCAAGAAAACCGGCTTCCTGTGCACCACCGCGGAAGCCAGAAGGGAACTACAGAAGCTGCGCAAAGACGGGGACCCAGCTATCTGCGATAGTATGAAAGACTTAGGCCTGGACTGTGCCCTAGGTCGGGTCCGAAGGGTCAAGGTGCAAAGGGCCCGGAGGCACAAAGCGGGCAAAAGACAAAAGAAGCTAAAACAGCTGAGAGTCCCGAGTGTGCCGGCCAAGGTCCGCCTCTTCCGAGGAGGGGTTGCCTCCGCCCTTACCTGGGGCCACCAAGCCCAGGGCATGCCACCCACCCGGCGACAAAAGCTCCGGACTGCCCTGGCGGAACAGTGTGGCAGACAAAAGATGGGCAATCTGGAGGTGGCCCTGTCCTCCGTGGGGGATAGGTACCAAGACCCGGGCCGCACCATGATGGTCCAGCAAGTTGAGGCCTGGTTCCAGCTTAAGAAGCGCTGGGTAGGAAAGGAAGAGCTGCTGGAGAGAACATGGGGCCTCACCGTCCAAAGGCTGGAAGAGGCCAGCAGCAGGTGGCAAATGGTCAGGGGCCCTTTGGCAGCCACGGTTGCGTACCTGCTTGACATGGGTTGGCAGCCGAGGCAGTGATGAATGGTTAGACACCCACGGCACCAAGCACACCATACACACCCCACAGCAGGAGTGTCGTGTCTTAGACCTCCTCCAGCAAACCTACCAGAAGGAGATGAACCACCGCATCGCCACTGGTCTTGCTGCCCCTGAGCTACAGGAGGGAGTCGACTGGACGGTAGGGAGGAAATTGCTGGGGGAGTTCAAGAAAGCAGGTCGAACCACGAAAGCAGCTGCCCTGAGGTGCGTCTGGCAGGGTGCCTTGGTTTGCAGCCAAAACTCTGCTGTCAAAGTGTGCCCCCGATGCCACCAGCAAGCGGACTGGGAGCATGTGCTCTTGGATTGTGCCTGGCGGGAAGCCCAGAACTGGGAGTTGCCAACATGGTTCCAAGAAGGCAGGGCCCAAGGCCCGAGATCGCTGTGGACCAGGGGCCTCCCGCCCAAACCCGAATGGGAGGTACAACCTCCACAGGAGGACAATCCCATCTTTGTGGGTATATGGGCTGACAAAGAGCCCTCAGTGACCCGGAGCTTGTGTATGGCACAGATGCTAGTGGTGGCCCCTACACGGCGGACCCGAGACTCCGGCAGGTGGCATATGCAGTTGTAGCCTGCAAGAAACAGGGCCAAGAATACATCCAGGTAGGAGCAATCGTAGGCCAAGTCCCTGGACCACAGACGGTTTTTCGGGGGGAGCTGTATGCCGTTCTGCAGCTGGCCCGTTATACCGAAGGCCCTATTGACACGACACTAGACTGCCTTGGTGTCCCGAAACGAGTCCGCAGCCCAAAGCCGGGCAAGACCCACGGTGACATCTGGTGGGAGCTGCAAACCACAGATGTCAACCGCCTCAAAATGAAATGGGTTCCATCCCACGTTTCAGAGGAGGAGTTCCTCCGGAAGGTGGGTGCGGAAAACTCGTGGAGACAGCAGGTCAATGACCTGGCGGACAAGCTGTGTGGGGAAAAAGCGGCCGAGCTGGCCCACCCTGCTGTCCGGGCAGCCAGTCAGTACCAGGACCATTGCAGCAAAAAAGCACAAGAATTCCTGGCGAGCAGGGCGGAAAAGATCCTTACTGCCATTGGGGAAAATCAGCACCCAGTGTATAAGGTCTTCCTACAGGAAAAGCAGGCTCGCAAGAGCAATGAGGCCACCTCCAGGCCCTGCAAAAAGCGCATTGGCTCCAACATAGGGAGAGGCCACATCACCACCCAACAGGAATGGTTCCAGGAGCTGGTCCGGACCAAACCTGTGCATGCGTGGGAATGGGAAGGTCTCAACCTCCGGTGTGCTCAGTGTCAACTTAAACTCCTGCACACAAAGAACCGCAAAACCTTGGAAGCACTGGCAGCGCACCAATGCACACACCAAGGCAGAGTGACGGTTGAAGGGGTACATGTTACACATGTTTTAAAACTGCTAGGGAACAGACAACTGTGGGTCTGCGAAGGTTGTGGTGGACAGTTGTCCTTGAAGACTAAAAAAGTTTCGCAAAAACTTTCAGTTGCATGCAGTTTTAAAAAGGACCCCAGGTGCAAGGCGCAGTTTAAGCCCGAGCCAACCAATGCCATCCGCAGCCTCTTTCAGCAGGTGCAAGGGACAGCCCAAGTTGCAGCAGACCCCCTGTGCAAAATCCCTGAAGGCAACGGCAGCTGAAGCAACCTAGGAGGTTGCATCCTCCCAGTGAGGATAAAGTGAAGGTCATCCTCGCTACCAGAGAAACCACCCCTGACCGATCCCCTCTAACAGCCTGCGCCAGGTGCACCAGCGGCCTTGAGGGAACTTTTTGTCAGGAGGTTTAATCCTCTCATGAGGTATCACCCTCTGGTAGCATCCCAACGAGGATGATGGAGTCGAGGTTCATCCTCGCTGCCAGAGAACACACCCCTGGCCGATTTCCTCTCACAGTTTGCACACAGTGCACCAGAAACCTTGAGGAATGTTTTGCCAGGAGGTTCAATCCTCTCATGAGGTATCAACCTCTGGTAGCATCCCAAAGAGGATGATAGCTTAGGAGGAGGTGATATTCCTCCCCTGTACCATAGGGCCAAGAGGGCCATCAGATGTGCCAGTACAGAGGCACGGTTTTCACAACCCAAACACCAAGGAGGTGGTTCGCACTAGTTCGCTCAACTCGAAAAAAAATTGAACCCGGATTCAACCCAGGTTGAACCCAGGTTGAACCTGGATTTGGCTCAAGGCTCTCGGCTCGAGTGAGAAGGCAAGTGGTAGGCAGTTTTCAGGTAGGGTAGCTGCCTAGATGCCATGGAGCCCACCCTCTAAGAGGGATAGCCTGGCTATCATAACCTCAGAGGTGAGCCGAGAGGGAAGGTGCATCCTTCGACTGGAGCGAACTACCAGGGCAGGGCACTTCCGCGATGCCCAGTCCCTGGAGCAGAGTTTCAGCGAGCGTGCCAAACAGGGATGCCTTCCATGGGCCTCGTGGCCAAGTGGCACCGAGGCAGCAGAGAGGTGCAGACCCTCTGACCCGAACAGATAGGGGCAAGGGCCGGCGGGCAGGGATCAGCCCAGTATGCTCGGGGGGGAGCGCAAGGCACGGTTAGTAAGAGAGTGAAAGCCGGAGCTGCGGCGAACTTGAGCAACTGGTCTGTACAGCCTGTTGCCACCGCTTGCAATCCCTGGAGAGCTGGAGTTAGGAAGCTGGAAGTTTGGGAGTCTGCAGTGGCGATTAGGGAACGTGATGCAGTGGCCAGCAGGCCGAAAGCACATGCCCCCTTCTGGAAGCCTGCTACATTGTCTGTGGCTTGTAACGGGCTATCGCCTACACTGGCTGCTAACCAGTTCAACATTGGCTTGAAGTGTGAGATAGATCTGGCGGGCTCTTTCGTAACTCACACAGCCAGAGGTTTTATCCTCTTTGAGATGAGTGGTATAAGGCCCTCCTGACCTTTGTCATGCTGGGGTATGCCCAGGCCTACCAAGCTTAGTGTCAGGAGCTTTAGTTTGTCCACCTTGGCCTTGCCTAGGACTCATCTACAGTAAATCCACACTGGCGGCAGTGCTTGAGAGTGGTAGCTACCAGAGGCAAGATTCCGCCTTAGGCGCTGCCTGAGGTTTATGTTTATGGGTTTGGCTTCTGCCTGGCGTGTTTCCCCGCGCCAGTGCACTTCGTGCATGGGGGAATTGAGGGGAAAGCGTGGTCCCCGCGCCTTGTTGAGGGGAGGCGTCGACCCTGCGCCAAATATACCAAGTTGAGGGGTGCAGTGTCCCCAAGCCTGTCGACATAAGCCTTGTCCAGGTGGTCCCATCCACCCTCGCACAGGGTAGTTTTCAGGAGGTGCTTTCTGGAACCCTCCACACAGTGTCCTGGAGTGCCAGACGCCAGGAGTGTGGAGGTGGCATCCTCGGGCTGTGAAGTGGCGGGCTTCACTGCCCAGGGCCCACAGGGCTGCAGGCTGAGCAGTCACGGCAGTTCTTTCCTCTCAGCTGAAGCAGGCGGACAACCCTGTAGCTGGGCCAAACCAATTTGTACAGGTAATTGGTGCCTGTGGCCGAGGGGTCGCAGGTTCTGAGTGCAGAATGTATATGCCTTGCTGTGCACCAGGAGGGATGCCCTCTTACTGACAGGAAAGGGAGAAGGGTAGTTTGCAAGCGGACATGAGGCAATCCGCACCCACAGATAGGGGCTACCCTCTCACTCAGTACTGGGAAGAGGAGCGATTGGTGGGGCTCGGTGGAGCTTAGCAGCAGCGAGAGGTGCCACCCTCTAGTGAGAGGCTGAGGCAATGACCTCATAGGCTTGAGGTCCCACCTCAGTAGTGGCACTAGTAGCAGAAGGCTTTACCTGTACAGTTAGCCTCTGCTGCTCAAGATAGTGTAGTGGTACTTAGCAGTACGGACTCCGGTCCCAAACACCAAGACGGTGGACTCGCAAACCAAGCTCAACTCGGAAAAAAAAAATTGAACCTGGATTCTGACCCGGGTTCTGAACCCGGGTTGAACCCAGGTTGAACCTGGGTTGAGGAGGTTCAATCCTCTCTCCTGAGGTACAACCTCTGGTAGCATCCCAAAGAGGATGGTAGCCTAGGAGGAGGTTCTTTCCTCCCCCTGTACCATAGGGCCAAGAGGGCCATCAGGAGTGCCAGTACAGAGGCACGGTTTTCACAACCCAAACACCAAGACGGTGGATCGCATTTGTTCGCTCAACTCGGAAAAAAATTGAACCTGGGTTGAACCTGGGTTGAACCCAGGTTGCACCTGGGTTGAACCCAGGTTGAACCCATGTTTAAACCCAGGTTGGCTCAAGGTTGTGGCTCAAGGAGTAGCCTGAGGGAAGTTTTCGGAGGTCTCTACCTTCCTAGCCTGGTAGCCAGCCTAGGACAGTTTGCCCGGAGGTGCCTTCCTCTTAGCCATGGCCCCCCGCGAGTACATCTGTTGCAGTGGCAAAAGCTGCACAGGATGGATTTGGGCGGACAAGGCTCAGCCGCACATGCTCTGCAAGAAGTGCAGAACGCCCTGGGCAAACAGCATCCGAAAGGTGAGACAGACCTGGAGCCAGTGGAAGCCACAATGGCCCACAGTGGCTGAGGCTGCTTACTGGCAGCCGCCAAAGAAGCCCAAGACTCCGAAGACCCCACTGCCGAACAAGGTCCTTCAAGCCCTTGGAGTGGCATGGGACCATGTGCCTACAGAGGTGCAGAAGAACCTCCAGGAAGCAGGGTACAAACCACCCAAGGCACAGGTCAAGGAGGAGGTGGACGACCTCACAGACCTGTGCCAGAAGCATGAAGCCGCCCTGCCGGAGGAGGTTAAAGCCTACCTGAAAGGCCTCAAGGCCAGTCAGGAGGTTACGCCCTCCCAAGCCGCAAGCCAAGCCAGCCAGGGCTGGCAAAGCGCCGCTGGCAAGCTCAAGCACATTGCCGATCAAAAGATTGGCCTGCAGAAGCGAATCGACATGGCGAAGGAGTCATTAAGGCAGCTTCTACAAGAAATGATCGTGCTGAATGAGCAAGCTGAGAGGGCGCAAAAGGCGGTAGAGGCAAGCTCAGGCCTACTCAAAGAGAAAGTCTTCTGCGAATCCGCTGCAGACATGGAGGTTGACAGCATCCTCCATGAATTGGGGGTAAGCCTCAATGAGGAGCAAGAGAAGAAGCTCCATGAGATTAAAGCGGAGCGAGAAGCAAAGAGACGTCGCACACAGGAGGGCCCTACCCCTCCAGGCCTTGAGGAGCACTCCCAGGAGGGGATGCCTCCCGGCAACGCCAATGCCCCACCGGGGTTGGGCCCGGTGGCCTAGGGACTCGGCATGTGGGGCCTGGAGCCCCAAAGCAAGGGCCCCACAGAGCCAATGTGCGACCCCAGCCTAGGGCTGGAACACATGCTGAGAACTGCCCAGCAGTTCCTGGTTGCGTGTGCTGAATACTATAAGCAAGGTGCTCACATCAATCTACATGGGAAAAGATTGAGGGAGGCCTTGGGGAAACAACTTACTGCAGACAGCAGTGGTTGCGAACAAGGCTGGCAGAAGCCCAGCCACTTTTGTCGGCCTGGAAAGGAGTCGCCAGAAAGCGTTCCAATCACAGGTCCAAAGTTTTTCAAGCTGGACCTTACGGATGATGAGGCACCAGCAGACGACGAACAAATGAAGCCACTGTGGGAGGTGAACCCTGATGGGAACCCTCTGGTTCCACCAGACTCCCCCCCACCACAAAGGCATGAGGAAGTCCAGAAGGTGAAACCTTCCCTCTGCAGCCCAGAGGAGCTGGGTTCGGAGATGACATGGCAGGAGGTGGTCAGCCTCCTGGAAGACCACGAGAGCCCCTTCCAGGCGAAGGAGGCCACCCTCCTTAGCTTCATAGAAGCCCAAGAGGAGGAGATGGCGGAGGACTCCCTGGCATGGGGTTGGTGCAGGATGGTCCTGCAAGCCCTAGAGCAAGGAGAGGATATCACCGGAAAAGCCATCCAACAGGCACAGGAGGTGATAGCCTCTGAGCTCCCCAAAAGAAAGGAGCCCCTGCCACCGCAGCAGGCGCTGGGCCAGCAGGACCGCGAAGACCACCTTGTGCATGGCGGGAGCACCGACTCAGAAGCGCCCAGCCATGAGAAGGTTAAGCCTTCTGCCTCACCCGACCAGTATCTCAGCATTATGAGTGCCAATGTCACCAGTTTTAACAACGGGGCATTGGAGTGGGTAACCTCCTCTAAAGCAAAGGTGGTGTGCCTGCAGGAGACCCACCTCACACCAGAAATGCTGCACGGCAGGCGAGCCACACTGCAATCCCTAGGCTGGGATCTCTATGCTGAGCCGGCCTCCCTGTCGGACAAGGGCACAAGGTTGGGGGGCACTGCTTGTGCCTTTCCCAAAAATAGCGGTGTGTGGGCAGAAAGCCACCTACCAATGCAAAGGGGCGGGCTACACAGCCGTAGGTCTGAGGCAAAGACGGTGGGACTACACGATTGTGTCCCTCTACCTGAGAGACACAGAAGGCCTAAATGGCCCCACAAATGCAGAGGTGCTATCCTCTCTGGTGGCGTTCGTGCGGACCCTCCCAGAGCCCTGGGTCATCTTGGGGGACTGGAACCTGGACCCGACTGAAGTTCAGGACACAGCCCTGATTCAGGTCATGCGGGGGAGAATGGTAGCCACTGGAGAAGCTACTTGCAACCATGGGGCGGAGCTGGATTTTGGGGTAGTGAGTAGGAGCCTGGAAGCCCTGGCGGAGTTGTCTGCTACCTGGGCAGTCCCGTGGAAACCACACGCAGCCTTGCACCTCAAGATCAAGGATGGTGCCAGCGAGTGGAAAGCCTGGAAGCTTCCCCAGTTCCCGAAACTCGCAGCAGACCTCAAAAACCAGGAATGGCCAGAGGTCCAACCCTCCCATTTTGCCATAATGGACAGGACCTGTGCCCAAGAGGACCAGAGCACCTGGAAACTGGCAACCTGGGCGGCCAGCCTGGAGCACTGCCACGAAGCTCCGAGGGCTGGCAGAGGGTGGTGTGTGCAGGCCCAGTGGGGGCCCTTGGTTTTGCAGCGCCCTTCCACTGCCCCCAAAGGATCTGCAGTGGGCTGGTGGGCACGCATTGCGCGAATCCTGGAAGAGGTACCAGCCTCCCAGCAGTATCTACCGGACCTAGGCACTCTCCCAGCCTGCCCAGACATTGCTGAAGGTGATGCCTTCCTCGCAGAACTGCACAGGCAATGTGAAACCACAGCCCCACAGTGGAGGTCCTTGAGTGTTGAGGCCAGACACAAGGAGGCGGCCCTCCAAATGCAGAGAGCCAAGGAACAGCAGGCACAGTACAAAGACTGGCTCCAATCGGGATTAGCAAAAGGGATGCGGCCTCTCTACAGCTCTCTCAGGAAGAGTGAGAGAGTCCTGGATCGGCCCTTCCAGAACCTCCCGGGCGAGGAGCGCCCAGGGGCCAGGAGGAAGCAATGGGTCGCCATTTGGGGAGAGGTAGAAACATCCCCCCCGATTAGCCAGACCCTGCTGGATGCTGCAAAGTCCTCCCAGCTGTTTCAAATAACAGCTGTTGGAGGCCATCCTCAAGACTGTCACTGACAAAGCAGGAGGCCTTGATGGGCTCACCTATGCTGCCCTCAAAAACCTCCCTGAGCCGGCCTATGAGCAGCTCACCCAAGCCCTGAACCTGGCTGAAGCCACAGGAGTGGCGCCACAGCACTGGCAGGTGCACCATGTGGCCCTCCTACCCAAGAATGCTGATATAGAAAGGCCTATAACCCTCACATCCATCACCTATCGGCTTTGGTGCTTCTGCAGGGCGCAAGTTGTAAAGAAATGGATGCGAGAAACTGCAGAGCAGTTCCCATGGGATAAAGCCTCCCCGGGCAATACCTGTCTAGAAACAGGCATGCAGCGACTCCTGAGGGGAGAAGTTAGCCGCGCGGCTAACAAGCATGCCTGTGCGGTCCTTTTGGACCTGCAGACTTTCTATGACAGCGTCAACTGGACCAAACTGGAGGAGCGGATAGTGGCGACCGGCTTCCCGCCAGCTATAGCCCTCCTGGTCATGCAAGTCTACCGGGGAACGCGATATCTCGTGGCAGAGGATCTCCTCTCGGAGGGGATCCTCCCTGCGAGGGGCATCTTAGCAGGGTGCCCGTTCGCAACAATGATGGCCAGGGTTTACCTCCAGCCAATAATGCAAGAGGCCGCTCAGCTCCACAGTATCACCGCCCTGGACACCTGGGTCGATGATATTGGAGCGGATTTCGAAGCGCGACATCCCGAGCAGGCAGCATTTGCGGTCTATGAAGGTTACAAAACCCTTCGCCGACTTCTGGAAGGTAGTGACCTCCGTTTGTCCCTGAAGAAGACAGGCTTCCTGTGCACCACTGCCGAAGCCAGGAGGGAACTACAAAAGCTGCGCAAAGATGGGGACCCGGCTATCTGTGACAGCATGAAAGACTTAGGCCTGGACTGTGCCGTGGGTCGGGTCAGGCGGGTCAAGGTGCAACGAGCCCGCAGGCACAAAGCGGGCCATGGGCAGAAAAAGCTGAAACAACTCCGAGTCCCGGGTGTCCCGGCCAAAGTCCGCCTCTTCAGGGGAGGGGTGGCCTCCGTCCTCACTTGGGGCCACCAAGCCCAGGGAATGCCGCCCGCCCGGAGACACAAGCTCGGGAACGCCTTGGCTGAGCAGTGTGGTAGACAGAAAATGGGCAACCAGAGGTGGCGCTATCCTCTGTAAGTGACAGGTACCAGGATCCGGGTCGCACGCTGATGGTCCAGCAGGTTGAAGCCTGGTTCCAGCTCAAGAAAAGGTGGACCGGAAAGGAAGACCTGCTGGAAAGAACCTGGGGCCTTACAGTCCAAAAACTAGAGGAAGCCAGCAGCAGGTGGCAAATGGTCAAAGGCCCTCTTGCGGCTACCGTTGCATACCTGCTCGACCTCGGCTGGCAGCCTAGGGACAGTGATGAGTGGCTGGACACCCGGGGCGCCAGGCACACCATGCACACCCCACAGCAGGAGTGTCGTGTCCTTGACCTCCTCCAGCAAACTTATCAGGAAGAAATGGACCGCCGTATCGCCACCGGCATCGCTGCTCCTGAGCTAAAAGGGGGAGTAGATTGGACAGTTGGGAGGAAACTGTTGGGGGGTTTTAAGAAAGAAGGGCGAACCACGAAAGCCTCAGCCCTGAGGTGTGTTTGGCAAGGAGCCCTGGTGTGTAGCCAAAACTCTGCCGTCAAGGTGTGCCACCAGGAAGCAGACTGGGAGCATGTGCTCTTGGATTGTGCCTGGTGGGAAGCCCAGAACTGGGAGCTACCGGGCCTCCTATGAGGTCCAGGGCAAAACCCGGTTCCTGACCATGCTTGCTCGGGGGGGGTCAAGGGTGTGCTACACCCTTGACCGGGAACCCCGCTGGGTCCTGAAGGTGGGCATTCAAGAGGCCACTTCGAGTGGGAGCTTTTTGCGCTGTCCCTGGATTCCTGGCCGCAGGTCTGCCGGAGGTTCACCCTCCAGGTCGAGGTTCCTGGGATCCCGGCCCAGGACCTGAGGGCCTTCACAGTTGAGCGGATGGTGGCCCCCATCCGCCCAACACCGGACGGTTCGTTCCTCCAGATGTGCATTATGTTGTGCTTCTGGTCAGGACTACGCCTTCCGGAGGGGTACCTCCATCCCCGGGATCAAGGGGAGCATAACTGGGGGTACTTGGGAATGCCCAAGTACCACCGGTTAACGTCCCTGGACGTAGCCAACTGGGGCACAAGGGAACACTACGGTTTCGCCAGCCAAACCCGGCTCGTCTCCTTTTTCCGGTGGTTCGACCAAGACTCCCCCACCCTAAGCAACAAAGTCAGGAGGTGGGTCAGCCTCCACCATGCTAGCATCCCCATGCTGGCAAGCCTGTTGCTGTGGGAGTTAAAGAACATGGACATGGTGTTTGTCGAGGCTCTCATTGACATGAAAGTCCTATATGAGTTGCCCTCACCGGACTATGGGCTAGCACGACCCCTCGGCAACATCATGGAAGAGCCTCGCTGGGAGTTGGTCCCCTTGAGGGAGCCACCAGCTGATGCAGCCTAGGAGGTTGCATCCTCCCAGCGAGGAAAGGCAAGAGGTACCATCCTCGCTACCGGAGCGGAACCCTGACCGCCTCCCTCTGTCAGCCTGCACCAAGTGCATCAAAGGCCTTGAGGGAACTTTTGTCAGGAGGTTCCTAACCTCTCGTGAGGTACCAGCCTCTGGTAGTATCCCAAAGAAGATGAAAGCAGAGGTTCATCCTCGCTGCCAGAGAGCACCCCTGGCCCTCCCCTCACGGTTTGCACCCCTTGCACCAAAACCTGAGGTGTTTATGCCAGGAGGTTCAATCCTCTCTCCTGAGGTACAACCTCTGGTAGCATCCCAAAGAGGATGGTAGCCTAGGAGGAGGTTCTTTCCTCCCCCTGTACCATAGGGCCAAGAGGGCCATCAGGAGTGCCAGTACAGAGGCACGGTTTTCACAACCCAAACACCAAGACGGTGGATCGCATTTGTTCGCTCAACTCGGAAAAAAAAATTAAACCCAGGTTCTCGATGTTGTTGTTCCCACCCCCCCCCCCCCCCCCCCCCCCCCCCCCCCGGAGGGCCGGGAGTTCGAACCTGGGTTGAACCCAGGTTCGAACCCCCCCCCCCCCCCGAACCTTGCTCTTCAGTTTCTTGTTGTTCTTTGAAGCCTGTAGAAGAGAAGAGTAAAGAATTGTTCTAAATTTCACCCTCTTAATTTCTTGTTCTTCGAAGGCTTGTAATTTCTTTTTGAAGATGAGAGAGAATGAACTTCTTCTAAATTCCACCTCCCTCCCCCCCTCGAATCTTGTTTTGTTTGTGGATCTCGTTTTTGGATCTTATTCTTCGAAACTTAGAGAAGACTTTGGAGATGCCCCCGTCTTTTACCTTCCAAGCCTTCCCCCTTTGTCCTTACCTTCGAAGCCTTCGAAGCCCCTTCATCTTAGCCTTCGAAGCCTTTGAAGCCCTTCCCCTTTGTCCTTGCCTTCGAAGCCTTTAAAGCCCCCTTCGTCCTAACCTTCGAAGCCTTCGAAGCCCTTCGTCCTTACCCTTCGAAGCCTTCGAAGCCTTCGTCCTCACCCTTCGAAGCCTTCGGCTTTGAAGCCCCCTTCGCCGAAGGTTTTTGCATGTCCGTGACGCACTTGCCTGCCACGCATTGTGCTGTCAGGGTCTTTACTTCGTTCTTGTCGTGAACTGAGAGGGGCCTGTTTCACCCTTAGGATAAGAACGTTCTTGGCTTTCTTGTTGTTTGGTTGTTTCGCGCTGCTGGCGGTTTTTGTGATGCGTTGCTTGTTTGCTGTAGCATGTTTCACTTCCTTGCACGGGCCTTGACCTTTTTTAGAGCTTGCCCGTCGGGTCCAAGAGGCCCAAGCGGCACAAGAGGCCGCGAAGGCCGCGAAGAAGAAGGCCACCGAGAGAGCCAAGAGGCCAACGAGGCCAGAGGCCAGAGCGGCCGCAAGCGGCCAAGAAGGCCTGAGAGGCGGTCCGAGAGGCTGCCAGGAGGAGGGAGGAGGAGGCTAGGAGGGCTCGAGAAAGTATGCGGCGAAGCGCCGCCGTGTTTTTTTGGCCGGCAGCAAGTAGGTCGGCGCTTCCACCTACACTTTCCGTAGTGTCCTGCGCAACCTGGCGGTAGTCAAGTTCTTGCCACCTGGCTGTAGAGTTGTGCTTACGGGCTTACGCGTGCCTACACCCAGCTGTAGTGCTGTGGTGCTCCAGTGCTGTAGTGCTGTGCAGTGCTGTAATGCTGTAAGTGTGCTATGCTGCTGTTGTGCTGTGTTGCTGTCGTGTCCCCAGACTCAGACTGTTCCCTTCTTGAACCATGGAGCGGCGCGGGCACATGTTAAGGGTTAGAGCCCGACCCATCCCACAAGACCGGCCTCATGAGCTGCTGACGTAGTAAAGAGGCGCCCACTTCAAAAAAAAAGAGAAGAAGAAGGTCCTGTTCCACAGCTTGTGCAGAGAGATGGACGTCCTGGCGGGGCACTGCACTCACCACTTTTTGTGCTCGAAGACATCTGGTAAACGTTTTCGCGGAAAGCAGCTGTCCAGGATCTGTTTTTTGATTGAATTCCCGACTTTGCGGGCATTCAGCAGTCCGCAAGTGCTGGAGGCTGATGCACGTGCCGCGAAAGAGGTTTGGGTTGTCATTTTGGTTTCCAGATTCCTCCAGCCGCATGCCCGCAGCCAAAATCAAACGTATAGTGCATGCAATGTTGGTAACACTGTGCCAGAGGGGTGATTTCCATCTGACTGTGCTTTCTGCTGTATGGCATGGGTTACAGCAGTTTTTTGTCAGCGCGTCGTAGTGGTTTGTCCAAGGTACCACTGGCTGGACGCCGTTCTCAGCAGCAGGTTTGTCTTTCTGGCTTCCGTGACAGTTGCGGATTTCCTTGCACATCCGTGCAACTCTCCCAAAACCCTCTTCCAAAGCCCAATCCCTTACGGCTTCCGATTTATGCCAGCTTAAGGGCACCGCCCACCGCCACGAATCAGGCCTTTCTCGACGCCATCTCAGAGGGGCTTTCAGCCATGTCTTGCTCGCCGGTTCAGTTTGTCACCCGGCGGCTTTGAACCCCTAACCCCTCCCCCAACAAGGACAAAAGAAACCCTTCATTCCTGCAAACCCCTGACCCCTAAACCGTCCGCCCCGCATTGGGAAGCTCTGATGCAAGAGCCTTGAAAAGCACAGCGGTTAAGGCAGACCTTTTCTATGGCCCCAGGCAGTGAAAGGGTTTCACAACATAGAGGAGCCCATGTAAGGAAGAACCTATCGAGCGAAGTTGACAAGCTCACGCACCTCCGGAGGCTGGCGTTCACTTGGAGGTTCATGGGTTCTTTTTCCCGAGTAACTTAGGAAATTTATGAGGCCTATAAGTGCAGTTCGAGTTTGACTTAAAGTGCCCTGACCTCCAATTTGGGTTTAGGGTTCGGTTCAGCCCGTTTAGGGTTTTTGGGCAAGGTGCTGTGTTTCGGGTCAGCCCCCGCTGTCGACGCAGGCGCCGAATGAAGTTCACAAGCTCCCGGACTTGCGCCAGGGTGAGGGCATCTCGTTTTTGTCACAGTTCCCAACTGTCCATGTGGTTTGTGCTTGCGTTTTAGGGGCTTAGGGGTTTGGGGTTTAGGGGTTTAGGGGTGTAGGGGCTTAGGGGTTGAGGATTTTAGAGGTTTAAGGGTTCAGGGGTTTAGGGGTTTGGGGCTTTAGGGATCTGGGGATTTGGGGGTTTAGGGTTTAGGGGTTTGGGGCTTTAGGGGTCTGGGGATTTGGGGGTTTAGGGCAATTGGTGATTGCGAATTCTCCTACACTTGCGCAAAAAGCAGAAACAAGATGGTCTGACCCTGGTGCAAGTCCGGGAGTTTTGGAACCTGTCTGAGTTGGGGAGTCATTCTGCGCTTCTGCCAAACTCGCTCGATACGGTCCATGACGGCCGACATCGCCAGATGAAACATGGACTGTGTCGGATGTCCGCATGACAGAGAGCAGGTTCAAGACCGCCCAAATGGAGCGGCTCTATGAGTGAGGTACGGTTGCACAGGAGGCGAGTCCGACGTGCCCACCGTCTCGGCCCTGGAACGGCCTTCGCCTTGGCCTTTGCTTTGGCCTTTACCTTGGGCCCCGGCGGTCGGTACCTTTCTTTTGGTTGCCAAGAAGATTGCGCCTCATGTGTCATTCGGAAAAGCGGCCTTTCCAGTCGATGCTGATCCACTAAACCAATCAGATGGAGTTGCAGAGGAGGTGGCAGGCCATATAGGTTCAAGTCTGCTTGCAAGACTTGCCAGCCTTTGGCATGTATACTCTTGTCTTCCGTGGCGCTTGCCATTACTAACAATGCCAAAAGGTTCGGAGCCACTCGCCAGCCAAACGGCGGTACATCATGGCGCCTGGACAGTGCGTCCATGGGCTATGGGAGAGGTTACGACTTGAAAATCAGCTGATAGGGTCTAGGAGCATGGAGACATCTTCACATTGGCTGAAGGGCGAGGGACGGAGGTCCCAACTGTCGCCCCCTTTCAGCCGATGGCGGGGAGGGAGGAAAATGACTCTGAAGAGGAGGGGGGTTGGGCGACGCAGAAACTCTTGTCATTTTTTTGCAGCAGTTCAGTTCAGATCCCTTGTTTTCAAGCGCAAAAACCTTTTGCGGACTTGTTCACCCACCACTTGACAAGTTGAAGGTGCTCCAACTGCAGATCAGACTCAAACATGCTTGAGCCTGAGACGACGGTTTTGGATGCTTGAGTTTTTTGGTGGGCGTGGTTTGTCTAGAAGGTTGCCACGCCCAGTTTCAAAGGCATTTTGGAAGGAACAAGTTGATTGAATTGGCAAGGAGAGTCTTCCATTTTCGGTTTCAAGTGATGCCGAGTGCTTGGTGTTTTTGTGTAAAGAAGAAGCCTGGGAGTGCTTGCAAATCTTTCTCAACTACAAAACATGTCGCGATGCTGTTTCTATGATGCGATCATTCAAATTGTTTCTGTAGCTTTTTGTGCACAAGTTTTGGCAGCTGACATAACATCTTTGAAAGGTGTTTGACGCCATGGTGAACTCAGAAGAAGGCGCAGCCAAGCTTTGGACCACCAACAACAAGGCTCTATGGTTACTGATCTGGTCAGAGCTTTTGGTTCTTCCACGAGAGTGCAGTCGCGGGCATGAATGGAAGTTCAGTGGCAACAATTATGGTGCTTATTGTCATCTGCATTGCGCTGCGAAGTTGGATGATGTGTTTCCGACAAGTGGGGATGAAGATGAAGACGAGAAGGCTCCTCGACACAAGTGGTGCAACTACGAGAAGACATGGCGAGATCATGGTGACTTGCCCTTTTATTTGCCTCTTTCATTGACACCTTCCAAGTACCTGCGGGCCTTGTATTGGTTTTGCTCCGACGCCCCTCAGAAACATTCTGAAAGAGACTGGACTTGCGGACAAAGCTTGGACGAAGATCCGCACGACTCTTCGTGCTTTATTGTGGTTGGTCATTCAGCAGCAGTTCGCTCGGGTGCAGTTGGGTGGTGCTGGCCGTGTAGTGGTCATTGACGACACTTTTTTCACAAATGAGAAAACGAAGCGGGAGGTTTCGTTGGAAGGAACACTGCGGGCCACAAAACCATTGTCATGGGCTTCCTGGAATTGGATTTAGCTACCCGCAAAGCAACAGGTGCCTGTGTTCTCATCACCATTCCGAATCGCAAGATGTCGACACTCAAGAGGGAGATTGAGCGCCATGTTGTGCCAGGTTCGCTTATTTTCACGGACAGGCACAAGTCATACTCATTTCTCGGGTGCGCAGGCAGCCAGTATGTCCATCGTGCTGTGAACCACAAAGCAGGTGAGTTCTCTCGCGTCGAGCGTGTGTTTGGCGAGGACATCAATGTCACCATTAATGACTAATGCGGTTGAAGGGCTCTTTGGACGTCTCAAGACATATTTGCGGCAACGGCAATATGGCCGAGTCGGGAATAAGGCCTATGGAGAACTTCTCGCAGAATTCTTGTGGCGTCAAAGATGCTCAGCCTTTGGTGTGGAGCCTTTCTACAATCTCTTGAGAGAGATTAAGACCTGGCAGGATGCGCGCCCGCGGCGGGTTCAAGTGCGTTGTTCACATTCGCAGCTTTGATTTTTACGTTCGCGCAAACGCAACAGTCCTGTTTTTAGAGCGCAGTACTATAAGTCATTCAGCAGCTGCCAGGTTGAGCATCCTTTCACGGCGGAAGACATTCCCCACGACGTCAGAAGCGATTTTGAGTCCCTTCTCCCCGATGAGAACGAGAAAGACGAGCCCGTCTGTCAAGATGTACCGGCCCATGTTGAGCAGATGCCAAGGAACGAGCCAATTCGTCCTCCCCGTCTGCCCACGCCTGAGTTTCGAGACGACTCACCTGTTCCTGAAAGTGTGCCGCAGCAGCTTCAGCATTCTTCAGGCAGTGACGGTCCATGTCTTCCTCAAGGCCTCAAACGTGAACCAGACACAGACACTGACAGCAGCAGTGTTGAAGTCTTGTGCATCAAGCCTGCTTCAAGAAGGCCAGACGTGCATCGGCGACCATTGAGAAGGAGCCAGCCCAAGGGTCAGAAGTCCCAGCGCCATTGCCAGTGGCCAGGGAGAAGAGTGGCCCCTTCTGCGCGCAGGGCCATGACATGACTTGGGTGGCGCCGCCGGACAATGTCGTTCTAACCGCGCGTAAGTACGCGTACTTTCATGTTACCTGCAATGTCTGCGAAGTGGCAGTTACAGGCAGCACTTACAGATGCGATGCATGCGATTGGGATGTGTGTCTCACTTGTGCAGAGCAGGCTTGAGGGTAGTCAGCGGCCAGTTTTGCTTTCTCCGTATTTAGAGCTGTCTTCAGCAAAGAGTAGGTTGGCCACGTGTTTGGAGTGACTTGCCCGTGTTTGGAGCCGTGCAAGCGCATTTCGTGGCTCTTACATCCTTTTCCGTGCGCGCAGAGAGCCAAAAAGATGTTCCCAGGTGTCCCAGGTGCCCGCTTTGAAGTATGTGACCCTTCTTGCTTGCCGAGTTTTGTCTTGCGCAGATTTGCTTGACAGGAGAGTGCATGGTTGCTCACGTGTGATCACGTCTGAGAGTTTTGTCCACTGCAACCCGTAAACATCTACAGTGGTTCGCTTGAGAGATTGGTCAACTGCATGTTTTGCTCGGGTGTGTCAAATGGTTGGTTGGTTGGTTACTTGATTTGTCCTTTGGAGAGGTGACGCTAGTTAAGTTTTCCTCTCAAAAGCCGTTTCCTTCGAGAGGGCGTTTCCTGTGCCCGGTATATTCCTGTCTTAGAAAGGATCCTGTCCCAAGGCATGTGAAAAAAACTCTGGGGCGTTTCCCAACGAAGGGGTCATCCTGTGAGAAGTTCTTTCCATTCGGAGGGCGTTTCCCTCCAGAGGAGGGGGGGACCACCCGAGCAGTTTGCGCTGGAAGGTCTGCTGTCTAGCAGTTGTTTGCCAGGCTCTCTCGAAGGCTGCGACAAGGGCCTGGAGTGTTTTCCTGAGGCTTGGCTCTGCAATTTGGGATCCTTTTGGTGAGGCACTGAATGAAGTGGAGTGGAGAAACAAAGGGCACATCTGCTTTTTGAGTCCAGTCGGTCTGTCTTGTACAACCGACTGGACTCAGGGCCTGAAACCATCTGGAGGCTTGTGAGGCTCAGCGAGTTCGCCACAGCTCGCAAAGACGTTGTTTTGCAGTGGCTGCTCTGGAGGGCCTTGGAGGGATCTGGAGGCTTCTGGAAGCTTCTGGAGGCTTCCGGCACCCCAGAAACCATAAAGTTACGACCGGCCCTTTAGTGGAGAAGAATTTCTGCCGAATTGCGAGAATTGAACTGGAAACTTTTTCTGTTTGGCCTTTGCTTTTGACGCTACGCTCCATTGAAGGGCGTGTTGCAACTTTACGTTTTGCCTGGAGGTGCCGGCGCAGCGTTCCATTGATGGGCAGGTCGCAAATTTAGCTTACTCGGCGTGTCGAAATTATGCTTCACTTCGGAGTAGGGCTCTTGAGACATGCTGCTTTTCCCGCCCTGAAGCCCTGGGAGGCCGGATTATACCCAGAGGCCATATTCGAAGGCTAAGGGTGCGGGTTGCTGAAACATATTCATGTTCTGCACGACCATGCTTCCCGTGTACTGCATGCAGAGTAGCGGGGGCCAGCGGGGAGTGGTGGCGAATGCTGGGGTGGGGAGTGCATTGATAGCTGGGGAGGCTCAACTTAGAAAGACTTGAAGGATGATTCGGTCTAGGGTTTGTAGACCATGTACATGTAATCCATCTGCGCTTTGCAAAAGGCAAAGACGATTCCTTTCGTCGCCCCAAATCTCATGTGGCTGAGGAAAGCAATGGTTTGGGTGTTGGGAAACCACGACAACGGTGGTTTCATGTTCACCAATGGCTGGGACCAGGTGGGCACCGAACGACGGAGAGAGACAAAGAGGGAGAGCAAGCTAGACAAACAGCACGAAGTTTTTGCACAAGGATGTTGTTTTCGGTCAGAAGAGCACCTTGCATAGTAGTTTAGCCCAGGAGCACGAAGCAAAGGCAAGCATGTGCTCGCGTGAAACTCAAGTAAACCCTAACCCCAAATCGGCACATGAGCATCCTAAACCCTAAGCCGTCCAGGTGATTGCATACACTTGGTCGAAGCTGAAGTGTCTCAGAAGAAAATGCTCATGTGCCGATTTGGGGTTAGGGTTTAGGGCCTAATGTAGGGATTTGTAGGGTTGTTCCGGATCCAATCTTGCCAGCCAGGCTAGGCTTTGGAGCTTGTGTCAGTGGAGTTCGAACACCGAAGGAGGTTGTTTGTGCTTTGCTAAGCTTGTGCTTCGTGCAGTTTTTCTGATTTGGCATTTAAACTTCGATCCAAGCTCCGACGCCCCAAAGTAGGCCTACTATAAGGGCCTAAATAATTACCTGTACCATGTTGGGGGGTTCCTTAATAGTATTATTATGGCTACTGTGTAATGGGCCCCAACACCCGATCCCTCACAGTCTAAACCCCCACGGTACGAAAAAGGGAGCCCGCTTGTTGGTTGGATTTGCAGGGTTCTCGGCTTTGGGTTTGCACATCACCTCGGCATCGCTTCCCTTGTTGTGACATTGCTCAGCCACTTTAATCTATGACTCGCTGCCAAGTGTTTCTCCGGAGCAGCCACTAGGGTGTTTTTCCGATTGCCATGGAGAGCGCGTCTTTGGTTCAGTTTGCATCGGCGCTGGGCAAACATCGAGACGGTCTTTCAGGCGACTTGTCAGACTTAGTGTTCAGGGTTGTCGATTTACAGAAGGTGCTCTATCGGCAAAGGAGCTCATGGACTAGTGACAGTGTTAGAAATACCTGCGCCCAGTAGGCCTATCGGGCATAGAAGCGCTTCAATCGACAAGGAAGAGCCGTGTCTCAAGCTGAGGCAACAACACCTTTGTGATGTACACGGTACTTGCCGATGCTTTCTTGCAGATGACAGAAGTCAAGATGCACGAAGAGCTCGCAGACGCCGGTGTGCTTTCGGAGTTTGATGAGAGCCTGGGAAAGGCAATGTTCGTGTCGCACCAGTGGCTGAGCGACACCCATCCTGATCCAGACTTCCAGCAGCTGAAGGTTCTGCAGGATGCACTGAGGAATATCATTGCCGGAACCAGCTCAATTTCTCAAGCTCTGTTCTCAGAAGTTGTGTATGGTCGAAGAAGATGTTTTACAGCCGCTGACTTCGCACCCGGCCATCTCCACATTTGGTATGACTACTTTAGCATCCCACAAAGCGGCGGTCACCGCGCATCTCATGGCCGTCAGACAGCCATTCAAAGCATCCCAACGTATGTGGCAAGATGCGAGTTCTTTGTCGTGCTATGCCCGGCTTTGAAGCACAGAGATCAGAAGCGGACTCTGAGCCATGCCACTTGGGGCGAAAGGGGGTAGCTGAGTTGCACTGGCATTTTTTTTTGCCTTTGACGATACACTTCTTCGCGCCTAGGCCTAAGTTTTGCCGGTTCTTTGTCCCGCGGCCCAGTCCAGGTGGTGTCGCACAGAGAGAGCTGCACGCGAACTCTCCACCCACAGAGGTGGCTACATCATCATTGTAGAGAGCGCCGCGCACCAGACGCTGCTGTGGGCAGGACTAAGCATGAGGGATGCACCTGGTGAAGGGGAGTTTACGCTTGATGGTGACAGAGTGTTGATCGGTCGCATGGTTACTCAGATGGTCTGGTCCAAGCTGTTCTACTACCTCGAGCATAAACAGTTTCACAACTACCGATTCCTTCTGAATTTACAGGCAGCGCAGTATTTCCGTGCTCTTGACGTGGAGCCCATTGACGGCCTTGTTCCGGGCTTCCACACTGAGACCGACCCGAGTGTTGACTGCAAGGGCTTCATGCTGGAACGTTTCCTGCATCAGAACGGCCTCAGGAGCGTAGAAGCCCAAAATCCCCAGCCCTGAATTTGCGCGAAATTTCGTGACTTCATACTTGTCCTCGATTTCTGCCGTCAGGAACATCTTCGCGCGCGACGCTGCAGGGTGGCCGCCCATTTGCTTTGCAGCGATGAGCAACGACGTCGTGGTGCTGCAAGCACTTCTTGACCGCAAGGTTGATATCAATCAGGCTACGAGCAAGCCCGAAGCACAGGTCAATCTTCCTGCCAAGCTGACGGCTCTGGCTATAGCTGTCTTAGTTCGCAACAATGAAGCTGTCGAGCTGCTTCTGTGCGCCAGAGCCGACGTAAACTACAAGGATGGTTTTGGTGGCAATGCTCTCCATACCGCGTGTGCCGGGAACAATCCACACGGAGTACGTCTACTCTGCCATGCCCGTGCCAACCTGAATCAGCAGGCCATGCCAGGAATGAGCCCTTTTATGATCTCGTGTGCATGCGGAAGTCGGCGTGCCATGAAGGAGATGCTCAGTCTGAATCCAGATGTGAGTTTGCGACACTGCCTACACGTCGCGCTCATGTTCGCTGGAGGCGGTTCTGCCGACTTGGTATCTGTTTTGCTCGCTGCACAGGCGAATGTGAATGAACAGTTCCGGGTACAGATCCAGGAGCCGGGGTGGTGGCTTCTAATGAATGCCATGGGCGTGAGGCATCGGGTAAGCCCTTCCAGACTGACTCTGCTGGCTTATCATCATTACGATGCTACGCCGCTGATGTTCAGCATTTTGAGTGGTTCTCTTGATTCCGTGTCCACTCTGCTGTCAGCCCGAGCCCGAGTAGATATCAGAAATTACCGTAAGAAGACGGCATCCGATCTGGCACGCCAGATGCTCGCGCCATCGTGGTTGATCGAGGTCTGCTCTACCAAAGGAGAGCAAGACGCCGACGCCCCTGCCGAGAGCGACACATTTTGCATTTGAGAGGTCTTGGCCGACGCCAACAGCGCATCCAAGTCTCACGACGCCATGTTTAATATTCTCCCAACAAATGTTGAAGCTTTTTGATCCAAGTCTCACGACGCCAGCTTTAATAGTTTCCCAACAAATGTTGAAGCTTTTTGATCACTGGATCTGTGATGCAAGAACACCACTTTGTCTTCAGCTTTCGCGATTTGCAAAACAATGTCCGACATCGAACAATGTTGCATGTTGTATCATGTAAGGCAACACAGTAGGTAAACACCTGCAGCCTTTCGTTCATTAGTGCGTTCATGTAATTCGCTACGTAGTATTATTAGTGTGTGTTTCGTTCATAGCATTATTACTGCGGCCCGTGCGTTAACTTACTGCCTTCGTAATAATATTATTCTCTTCACCGTTATAATATTTCATTCTACATCCAAATGCTAATAAGATGAAGAGATAAGTGTATTCATAAAAGCACGAATGTAATGAGTGCGTGCACTTCGTTCCCCCAATATTATAATTAATGCGTTCGCATGTTCACTTATAAATACAATATTGAGTTCTCTTCGTAACCAGTTATATTAAAACCGTGTGAACGAAGAGAGCACAAGAAACCCCCAAGAAAGATGGAATGCTTCTTGGATGATTTGTTCCTTGGCAGTCAATGGTCAATAATTCTTGGTTATAGACGGTTATTTGTTAAATCCTGTACTGCGTTCATACATTCATTACGCTTATTGTACTTACTTCGCGCGTTTATAAACTAATTCATGTTTTCTCTTCGTGTTTCGTTGTTTCGTTCGCTTATTCACACGGCTCACGCACTTCATTTGTATCCGTGTTCATTTCACTCTCTACACCTTTATTCTTAGTATTACTGGTGCGCCAATGAGAGAATTTAATATGCGCACTTATAATTCTTTTCTTTCGTGCGTTCGTGAATTTTCTAATCGAATTCGTGCGGTTAACTTACAATTCTATTATTAAATTCATTCACGCGCTCTCTCATTCTCGCGCCTTTATTAATATTACGTTTACAAGCGAAGTAAGTGAGCGAGCGAGCGAAACAAGCGACACCCAAAACCCCCGTTCGTTCATACTATTCATGCGTGTACTCACTACATTCGTGCACTTATAATGGTATTCTCTTCACTTCTTGGTAGTGCATCAAGTGGGTGATCTACTCTCTGGTTATTCATGCCTTAACAACGGGCGCTCTCTTCGTTCACTTGTTCGCTACACGCAGTCATTCCATTCATTTGATGAATAAAGAACACATGAAAATAGTGGCGACGGTTGTGGCGACGGTTGTGGCGACGGCGATGGGCCCTGCAAGCTGCGGCGAGAGGCAGTTTTGCCCGATAAGGAAGCCCTCTCGCAGGCCTCCAGCCGCTGAATGGGGCTCACGGGCACGGGCATTGTAACCTCCATCTCGAGCGTTGGCCTTTCGTCTGTGAAAAAACACGAGTGATGGAAAGTTGCACGTAGCTGACTGGGCCATGTTTAGGGGGGGTGCAGACCACCGCCGCGCGGGGGCATGAGATGTTGCGAAACTGTTGCGTGTGTACTCGAGACAGGCGCAGTGTTTGGGATATGTACAAAGCTGAAGATGACTTAATTTCCAGCCCGGGGTGAGAGCGGCCGCCACGGATGAATCAGCAAGGGGAACTATTTCGTCGTGGCGCGAGTGTTCGTGTAGCCGCCCGGCCCACTGATCGCGATCGGCTGGTAACAGAGCCAAACCTACAAGCAACACTCTGACATTTGTCCCGTTGTTGTTTTGAAGGTTCGAGGTCGCACAGATAATCGTTACAGCTTCACAACAGTTCTCGTTCTTACCATCTCAGGGAGTCATGCTTTCCTCCGAAACATTGCTGCCGGTGCAGTGTAGTCGCTGAATGTTCACCTCGTTTCAATGTATTGGAACCTTAAGTATGCCATCTGACGCCCGTGTCGTATGATCCTTTCCGATGGTGATGGACGGCCTTCCTGGAGCGTCGAAACGGCCAAGATTGGCAAGGAAGCAAACCGAAGACTTGGCAAGGGCCATCGTCGAAGAGAACCTTCACCATGTTACTGACACTGACAGGCCGTTCTTGGGTGCCCAGCCCATTCTGCTCCAGAAGCCCGAGATTGCGACGAAGAGTGAGACGTACCGAGCCACTCGCGTCGCATGCCAATCAATTTCGAAGGCCATCGCAAAAGCCAAGGGCATTCTGATATGTTTCGGACAGGATGCATCTACCAGCAGTTGCTGCAAAAAGCTGCTGGATTATGCTTCGGACTCGCAAGATGTGGTTGATATTGCGCCGATTCATGTGGCTGTTGCAAGTGATTGGCAGCATACGCTCCCGCTCGAAGCTAAGTTTCAAGCGATTCCCATGGCAACTCATGGGCACCGGCTCTTGATTTATATAGGGACACCAGGAAAGTTTGTGACGATGTGTATTCGGTCTGATCACGGCCAGTTTGATGCGGCTTACAAAGAAAGTCGCTTGGTGGTTCTGTGCAAGGGGGCGTGCATGCTTCCAATCGGCAGCCAAGAGCACAACATCTATGGGGTCGATGAGGCGGAGGTCTTGAGGAGCATCTGCGGTGACATCAAGGCAAAAGGAGAAGTAGCATGGGGCTTGGGAGCTGCCACCAAGCACTTCTTCATGCAAAAGGCTTTTGGCTATCCCACACCAATGCCCATGCCTTCGGCCATGGAATCGACCAGTACAGATCGGCTGAAGTGCTTGGTAGATTACGTGAGGTTTAGCAATCAGTTAAAGCTGGCGAATCCGGACATGACGGTGAGAAACTACTACGACACGGGGTTGACCACAGCAGTCCTCATGGCCACCATCGTCAAGGAGGGAATCTCGCTTCTAACAGACGGGGATGGCATTGCCATGCTCAGGGACTCGAGTATTGGGCATGTTCTCTCAAAGCTCAATCAGGTCGTCGCTGTGGAGCAGATTTCGAAGAAGAGAGGCGTGTACAACTTCTTTGTCGGAGATGGTGCGAGTCGACTGAATGGTGGCACTGAGCTTGTGATGCACTTGATGGAAGCTGACGTAAGTTCCTTAATCACCGTCTTCGTCTTCAACAACAAAGCCTGGGCTGTTGAAGACAACTTGATTGCAGCAACTGAGGCTGAGCATGTCCTGCACAACACCCAATTCTATGATGCTGTTGCGAAGCACGATCTGGTGCACATGTGCGAGACGGAAGAAGAGATATGCAAGTTCATGGCCGATTTGAGTCACCGAGCCATCAAGTTTGCCAACGGAGTTGGCAAAGGAGAGCTTCGACTGGTAGTGGTGCGCGGACTGGAGCTGAACGTGCCGCCCATCATTGGAAACAATGCTCTCATCGAAAGGTCAAAGGAGATGACTCTCATGCGAGAGGTTCTAAGCCTCTTTGCTCAGGGCTGTGAGTTCAGGGTTCCCCTTTATGGCTGCTCTGCTTTCGAGTACATTCCGTACCTGCATGCTTTCCTGCAGACGAATGAGGGGAGGAAGTATCAATACGTCTGTGGCCGCACCGATATTCAGGCTGCACAGATGATGGGTTTTCAGCAGCCCGAAGAGAAGTGTGTTCTCTTCATCAATGACGTTTTCGGGATAAACTCTCTGGGTGAGAGCCTGCGAGCCTTGCTCAGTGGGTTTCATGGACGTCAGGCCCTCGTGATGGTATGGCATCCTTCCGTATTGAAGGTCATCGACAACTTTCACGTGCACCGTCCTGCTTTGGTGTGGCCCTCGGTAGGTGCCACGGTGGCCCAGTTTTTTGTCCGGAGTGAGTCGAGCGCAGCTTTTTTGGACTTCGACGGAGATCCGCAGTCGCTAGATCGCATCAAGCAGGCAATCCGAGCTGCCACTCCTTTAGTAATGGTCAATATTCTGCCAGAGCATGAATGCAACTTCGTTCATCTGGATGCGCGGATCAAAGTTAAGCCGCTTTGAGGCTGACGTGCGCCTTGGTCGCTCACTCTGTCCCTTGTATGACTCGCTTCGGCTGAGGCGATGCTTTCGCAATAAAAAAGAGAAGCGCTGAAGCTGCCTTGTGAAGGAGGGTGCAGCCGTTTTCACTGGGTGAGAGTTGGAGGTCAGTGGGGACAGTTGGAGGTCTCAACCCCTAAAATTAGACTCTGAACTTTCCACACCCTCCTGAAACCCTAAGCGTTCAGGGCTTCAGGAGTTACAGCTTTGAGGGTTCTGGGCTTCAGTGATTCAGGGTTTCAGGCCTTCAAAGGTGCATGATCTTAGTGCTTCGGATTCCGCGCAGTTTTTTAAACGCCCCGCTCGAAGTCTTGCGCCAGCTGCTGATATCAGAAGCCGCCTGAGTCCCCAGTTCTTCCGCATTCCGAGCTCTGCAGCTGTTGCGGCTCCCGCCTGTGGCGGGCCTCCCCCTCCCACGAACCTTCGACTACTTCACATGCTCCGCTCGGTAGTGCTGCTTGCCTCGAAGAGGGGGGCAGTTAGATCGCAAGCCAATTTTTGATATAGTGTGGCAGAAGACCACGTGGGTATGATAATGGAGTTTCGGAGGTCTGGTGCTTTGGGTGTATGCGAGGTTCTCGGATGCAGAGCTCGCAGTTGAAAGCTCAAGATTTGGGTTGAGTTTCATCCCTGAACCCTAAACCCTAAACCCTAAACCCCTAAACCCTAAACTCTAAACCTTGAAACCCGGTGGCTGCCGTCTTCTGTTGCGCCCTCGTGCTCTGAACCCCAAACCCAGAACGCAAAACCGGAAAGCCTAAACCCCTAAAGCCCCAAGGCCCCAAACCCGGAAGCCTAGAACCCCAAAACCCAAGGAGCCTTAGAAACCCGAAGCCCTAAAAACTCTACAAACCGGACAAGCCCCTGAATAACACTGAACGCCCTGAAGCCCCAAAAGCCCCCCAAAACCACAAGGCATAAGGCATAAGGGTGGGTTTTAGGGTGTCGCATTGGCTGAAGACATGCCCACCCCAAGGCCACCCATTCACAACTCGCAGCGCAGCAAGAAGCCGGAGCCAGCCCAAACCAAGCCAAAGCCACAGGGCCATTGCAACCCAGGGGGTTTGCCAGGGTTGCAGGGCAGGGTTGAGGGTTGCGGGCTGAAGGAGGCTTGGTCTCGTTTCCGAAGCAGGGAGCCGATCAGCTCCTTGTTTGATTTTTGGGGCTCACTTCCGTTTTAGGGCTTAGGGGGTTCAGGGTTCAGAGTTTCGGGTTTCAAGCTGCAGGGCCTGGTGTTGAGGGATTGTGGCCTCGGGTTTCAGGGTGGCTCCAGCATGATGCCAGGAACCTGTGAATCCGGGCTTGGATGGCAGATCCGAAGACAGATGAGGAGTTCGGGTGTCGAGTTGAGCAGCATTTTTCTCTAGGAGCAAGGCTACGTAGAGACGCGATCATTGAAAGTCGGCCGCGTAGCATTTTGCCTGCAGGGCGTAGGTTTGCGTAGGGTCCGCGTAGGCAAGTATATGCAGCATGGGCGCGTAGGTCCGCGTAGGTTGTCTATGCTTGCCGCGTAGGTCCCCGCGTAGGCACACGTCAACAACATACTCCGCGCGTAGGCCGCGCGCCTACTAAACATGAGCTGACGCGTAGGCCCGCGTAGGATACCCATGCCATTACAACACCCGAAAAAATGCTCAGTTGAGGGTTTTGAAATCCAGCTATGTCATTCGGAATTCCGGGTCTTCTGAAGGACCCTCTATCGCGATGTTCTGAGTTCCAAGACCTAGGTCAGCGGATTCCTGGGCGGTGTATACGGAGGATAAAAAGGCTCAGCCCCCCTAACCCCAACCCCCAAGCCCCAGATCCCTATCAACACAGAGTCAAGGTGCTATCGGTTTCAGGGCCGAAGCCCGAAATTTCAAGCCCTAAACCCTAAGCCCTAAGCCCGAAACCCTAAATCCTAAACTTTAAACCCTAAACCCAGTTCAAAGGTTCAAGCCCCGGATGCAGTTTGCAACAGGAGGCTCTGGAAGCTGCTCTGGAGGAAAAGCCCCTCCTGCAATCGGATGCACAGCGGCTGGCGCCGAAGGCAAGGTTTAGGGGTTCGGGTTTAGGGTTCTGTAATCGGTTTTAGATCTGTTTGTATTTATTTTTATTTCTGGGGGGGGGGGTTTGCAAGGTTCTGCCGGGTTTGCCGGGTCGGTTCTTGTGCTTTTGCCGAAGCTTTGCCAACTTCATGTCCGGAGTTTGGGGATGTGGGGAGATGTTTGAGTGGCTTTGTCGGTTTTTTCCTTGTCTTTTTTTGGAATGAAGCTAAATTCGATGCCTTGTGTGGCCTTGTGGAGCCTTGCGCTTTTTCAGGGCCTCCGGAACCTCTACCTTTAGGGGCCTCCGGGCCTCCCTTGAGGGGAAGCCTGCTGTTGGGATGTTCCCCCTTATACTTACAAAAGGGGGTACTATCATCCCTCGGACTGTTAGAAGAGGGGGAACATCCCAAGCCTGCCTCTTCAAGCCTTTTGGGATCTTTGAGGGATTCTTGTAAGAAAGTTGTCTTGTCATGCCATCTGCGACTGTTCTACATGTCTATTCACGAGCTGCTCGTGTTGAACCACATATAGCTTTCTACTTATCTGGCCTTTAGGGTAGAGGATTTAGGGTTCAAGAGGTCGAAGGAGAAGGGGATGCGGAGTTGGGGGCAATTGATTGACCCTCGCCCCCTAAGCTCTTTGAAAGCCGAGAGAACCGACAGGGTGTATGGTTTAGGGTTAGGGACTGTAGAAACCCTAATCCCTTCCACCCGAAAAACTCACATACCTGTAAACCAGGAAGCCCGAAACCCTAAGCCTTTAAAAGCTTATAAGCCCAAAAAATCCAAACCTTAGAACCCTACATCAAAGACCTATCCTAAGCCCAAACCCTAAACTCCTGCACCTGTGGGAATCTCGTTCGGGGATTCAGGCATTCAGTTCGATGCGCATGTGCCTCAATCCTAAACCCTAAACCCTAAACCCTAAACCCTAAGCCCTAAGCCCTAAACCCTAAACCCTAAACCACTCTTTCATATATAATATAAATGTTAATGACTTTGCGGGCAAGGTCATATATTTAGCGGGCAAGGTCATATATTTAGTGGGCAAGGTCATATATTTAGCGGGCAAGGTCATATATTTAGCGGGCAAGGTCAAAAAATTAGCGGGCAAGGTCATATATTTAGCGGGCAAGGTCATATATTTAGCGGGCAAGGTCATATATTTAGTGGGCAAGGTCCCCCCCCCGGCCCCCCCCCGGCCCCCCCCCCGGCCCCCCCCCCGGCCCCCCCCCCCCCCCCAACCCCCCCCCCCCCGCACCCCCCCCTCCCCCCACCCCCCTCACCCCACCCCCCTCACCCCACCCCCCCCCCACCCACCCTTCCCGCCCCCCCCCCCGAGGATGCTAGTTGAACACGCTCGGTCCCCAAAAAGCACGGATGCTAGACGCTCGGTCCCCAAAAAGCACGGATGCTAGTTGAACACGCTCGGTCGCCAAAAAGCAGGATGCTAGTTGAACACGCTCGGTCCCCAAAAAGCACGGATGCTAGTTGAACACGCTCGGTCGCCAAAAAGCAGGCTGCTAGTTGAACACGCTCGGTCCGCAAAAAGCAAGGATGCTAGTTGAACACGCTCGGTCTCCAAGAAGCGAGGATGCTGGTTGAACACGCTCGGTCCCCAAAAAGCAGGATGCTAGTTGAACACGCTCGGTCCCCAAAAAGCAGGATGTTAGTTGAACACGCTCGGTCCCCGATGCTAGTTGAACACGCTCGGTCCCCAGGAAGCGAGGATGCTAGTTGAACACGGTCGGTCTTCAAGAAGCGATGATGCTAGTTGTTCTCACTGGTTTTGACCCCGTACCTTGCCTAAATCCACGAAGGTTTTTGCCCAGATCCACGAAGGTTTTTGCCCAAATCCACGAAGGTTTTTGCCCAAATCCACGAAGGGGTTTATCATTTAAATATATATAGTAGGAGAGGTAAGCATTCACTAGTTGAGCAGCTTTCAAGGCCATAGGGGAATCGGGAAGGAACGTAGCTGCCCAGAGAGGAGGAGGATTAGATTATTTTCCTAATGGTGTGGGACCCAATGGGCGGGTGGGTATTCCCCTATGGCCTTGAAAGCTGCTCAACTAGTGAATGCTTGGACCGGAGATGCTGAACCCTAAACCCTAAACCCTAAACCCTAAACCCTAAACCCTAAACCCTAAACCCTAAACCCTAAACCCTAAACCCTAAACCCTAAACCCTAAACCCTAAACCCTAAACCCTAAACCCTAAACCCTAAACCCTAAACCCTAAACCCTAAACCCTAAACCCTAAACCCTAAACCCTAAACCCTAAACAAACCCTAAACCCTAAACCTAAACCCTAAACCCAAAAGGTCAGCCCTGTCACCCGAAACTGTCCCGACCCGAAGCTCCCCCAGGGTTCAGATTGAGGGTTGATTTAGTTTGAGGTTTAGGAATGAGGGTTGAGAGGTTCAGGGTTTAGGCTATAGAGGTCTTGGGTTTAGGTTTTAGGTAGAGGTTTAGGAATGAAGGTTGGTTTAGGGCTTAGGGTTTGGAGGTTTGGGGTGAGCCATCCTTGTGGGAGGTCGACTTTGAGCTCTGAATCCTACACCTCCAAGCCTTGGGGCCCTGAAGCCTACAATCCTTCACCCCCCCCAAACCCCAAACTCACAGCCGACACAGAACACACCCTCAGCCTGTTGCTGCAGCACTGACAATGCCTGGAGGTCTTCTGGAGCTTATGCCTCATTGCGACCTCGGCCACGCTGATCACGTACAACAAGTACTTAATTCATCCTTCCCGGCGGCCTGGACGAATTCGTAAGAAGCTCATAGGCAAGCACCCAAAGAGACGCCTGTGAGGCTGCAGTTGCAAGCCTTGAAACCCAAACGGCGCTTAGGGTTTTGAGCGTTTTAGGGTTTAGAGTGTCGGGTTGAGGGTTTAAGACAATCTCAATCCCCAACCTTCCACGTCAGCACGTCCCCTTTCACTTCACGTTGCCCAGGTCAGGGTCTCGAATGAGAGTGGGTTTAGGGTTTAGGGTCTCGCGTGGGCAGGAAGCTCCACAGCGGGGTTACGCAGGGCTCTTTTTGTCACCAGGCAGCAACAACACAACAAAAGACCTGTTGAGTTAAGAGTCTGTGTCTTAAGACTTCGGTGCTACTACTGTACACTATACATGTTGGATATCTTAAAATTAATCAACAGTCTGCTGGTAACACGGGCTCCTGTAGACCTTGAGCCCATGCCATAGATCAGCTGCTTAGTCATCCGCGCTCCCCCTTGGTGACACGTCACCAACTGTACTACGGGAGGCAAAAGAGCTTCATCACCATAACGGCAAAGAGGGCTCTCACTGGATCCTGCGGCCTGGGATGCTTTCCCGGCAGGCTCAAGTGTAGCCTCTTTGAAGCAAAATGCTTCGTTGAAGAAATGGGCTTCGAATGCTCCACTCCGGCCTGGGGAGCATCCCCGGCGTAGTGGAACCAGAAGCGTCTTCTTGGCTAGGTCCGCGGCAAAAGAAGTCTGACGTCGACCTCAAACTCTGTCCGGCCTCGCCATTGATGAGGATGATGTAGGCGGGCGACTCGCGGGTTGCGCCAGCTATCATCTGTGAACTCCCTTGTGCCATCAGGGTACAAGGCCAGCGTTCGTCTTTGACCCGTGAGCGCACGGAGGGGTACTGGCGCACGGCTATTTGAGGGGTCGAACCTCCTCACTCTCGCAGTTGAGTGCCATCTGATCAGCACTGCTGGCCGCTCATCATCGTATTGGTAAAAATCATCTCTGAACTCAACTGGCGGAGCTTGGAAGAGAGTCGATTGGTCTCCACCCCATGACGTCCTCGCGCGCCGCATTTCCCTCATAGTTGGCTGCAGCGTGGGGGCGGGCCAGGATATAGGGCGGATCAGGCGGATGATTGAGCCGTAGGGGCCTTGCTTGGAATGGGCCTCTAGGCTGGGCGACTACGTCTCTGTGGACAGGCTCAGGCGGGTTCGCTGGCGCGTCTGCTGGGCCTGGCATAAATACCTGAACTTCATCATCAGCAAACGCAAATGTGATAGGGCGGCCTTGAGGCTCTACATCAGGCTCCTGCTGCGCTACAGGTCTCGGGGGCCTTCGCCTCAAGCCTTCTTCAGGGGTCATTGCGGGAACGGGATCCCTAACACGAGCAACGGGGGCCTCATCAGGATCTGGGCCTTCATACTCATCTTCGGGCTGTTCAGGAATGAAAAGCTCTTCAGGTTCTGGGGCTGGGAGTCTCGGCCTGAGGAGATCCTCGGCTTGTCGAAACACTGCCCTCAAACAAGCCTTACATGCTTCCCAAACTGCAATGGACGTGATTGAGATTAGCGCCGCAAACACTACAAGAGACCAGTCTTCACTACTCTGGGTCCTGTCCTGGTCCTTAGTGGCTCTGGCGTTGCACAGGCAACAGGCCAAAATGACTGCCCTTAGGCAATCCTTCACGTGCTGAACGGATTTTGCCTTAGTGGTTTCGGCAGGCGGATCCTGCGCGGACATTCCCAGCACTGCCATCAACGTCTTGATCCTCTGCGGGCCAAGTGCCTTAGTCCCTATATCAGCACCATTCTTGTCTCCACCTACATGCACGAAAACGAGCAATTTCATGTCAGACCTCTCTTTCAGGACTCTAGCCCTAATTTTTAGGTGACGGGTTCTCCAAGAAACGGTGGGGCTGTTGATCAATGTGATAGCACTCAGGTTGTCGTTTGCCACAAACACCCTTGGTTCATGCTGCCACAGTTCACGAGCAAGTCCTACATGTGCAACTGCATAGTTACTGCCAGTAGTAGTGGAGAGAAGTTCTGCTTCACATGAAGACTGCGTGCAAAACGGCTGCCTTGTGCTGACCCAACTAACAGTAGACCCTTCACAGCGAAGCACCGTGCACTCATGAGACCTATCACCTCCTGGTGCGTGCGACGCATCTGTGTATGCCTGCAGCGCGTGCGTATAGTCTTGCATTCCTACAAGGTTGTGCTCATCTCTGTCCTTAGGGCCTGCGAAAACAAGACCTACCGACGGCGTCACAGACAAGTAGCCTAGAACCTGCAGGGCCTGCCTAAACGTGAACTCAGGGTCCTTTGTGCTCCACTGAGCAAGCTTGGAAACGGCGAAGCAAAGGTCAACCCTAGTACGAATCGACAACCACAGCAGTTCACCTACAACTTGTTGGCACTTCCTAATGCTTTCGGCGTTGGGGTTAGGGACGGCAACAGGGTCCTCCAGTCCTTGTGGAAGAGGCTGCACTGAAGCGACAAACTCGTTGGTGTACCTACTCAGCAAGTCCTTTGCGTAAGCGGTTTGAGTTACAACCAACCTGCCCTCCCTTGACCAGTACAGCTCTAAGCCTAAAAAGCGAACTGGATTCGACGGGTCACTTCCAACCTTCTCTGGGTCAGAACACGCCCACTTTTCACAAACTGCCCGAATGACCCCCTCGCCTAAATCCTCTATGCCTGACCCAAGAATATCGTCAATGTAGACAGCGATCCACCCGAGCACTTCCTGGGACTGCGCAGGCACAGGAAAGTCTGGGTCCTGAACGAGAACTGTCTCAACGTCAACAACAAACCAAACACAGTCGTCAGCAAGAGACTGCACTAGCTTCAAAAGCTTGCTTTTCCAGGGAATTTTCAGGGTACGAAGTTCAGCGTCTCTCGTGAAGCCCCAGTCTCTAGGACTCTGGTCAAGACCGTAAACTGCCTTTTTCACTATGAGGAAAGTACCTACAGGCACGACTCCTTTGGACACTAGGACGCGTGGAGGGTTCAGAACAACATACTCAGCTGGGTTCTCGCTCTCCGGCGAGTCCCGTCGGACCGCGTGAGCAGTTCCAGCGTGAGCTACTGCCTCTTGCGCACCCTCACGGTTCCTAGGCAACAGTTCTGAGTTTAGGAAAGCAGTCTTGATGTCTACTGACCAAACAGGCATTCCACGACGTGAACTATATGCTAACAACATGCGCAGATGAGTAAGGTCAACTCCACTAGAGTAGAGGTCATGTTTCCTCTGAGCCTTTGACTCTCCTAGGCACGTACCAAGAAAGTTACCACAAGCAACTATTCGGGCTTTGAGCCTACCTTTGGGGGCCTTGATACTGCAGATAAGCTTTGAGGGAATGACAGTGACCTTCACACCCTTCGCGCTCAACTCGTCCAGCCTCTCCTGGGTCACAGGCTCAAGCGCCTCTTTGTCCTCAGTTAGGGACAGGAACTCTGCGACGACTGCCGGTCGCCACACCTCGAAGTTTTGAAGAACTTGCCAGTTCGGTACGATCTTGGTCTGCAACACCTGCTCCGGCGTGTCCTCTTGAACCGCGTGCTCATCAAGAGTTTCCGGAAAGGATGCTTCACACACGCAGACAGCAACCGCACTTTCGTCACGCAAGCTCAAGGCACGCAACTCGCACTCCAACTCCTCACGCTTCACGAGCAGCTCAGAGAGGATGGCGCCCTCACAGGCCTCCTTTAGGTCATGCTCTTCAAAGGCTGTGATGAACTCTTGTCGCTCATGGGCGATCAGCTTGCTCACCACACTGTGCTCGTTAAGCAGCCCTTCAAGCGCCCACGCGTCACCCTCAAGCTCGCGCGGTTCTAAAAACAGAGCCTGCTCAACTTCTTGCTCATAGGCCTCCTCGTCACACGCTCTGTCTGGCGTGTCTTCAAGGTTAGTTGGCCGAAAACTGTCGAAAAACAACTGCGCTTCGAACTCCTCGCACCCTACCACACAACAGCAAGGTACGCTCATGGACAGGTCTGGCTCGGCAGACACCTCACGCTCAACGGTTGCCTCTGGCGACACCCCAGCAAAGCACACGGCGTCAAGCTTCACAAACAACTTGCTGCAAACAACACAGTCACGCTCACAGCAACTACAGGTACACGCGGCGGCCTGCTCTTCAGCAACAGGACCTACGCCTTCACTCTCAAGCTTTTTTGGGTTTTGGATTATGCTATTTTTAAGGTTTTTGGGATTTTCAAGCTCTTTCAGAGGGGTGGCTCCCCCTTGCTGTGCAACAGCAACATTGGAAAACTGCTCTTGTGGGGGAACGTTGAACCCCAGGCTTGTCAACTCCGCACGCTCCGCTCCTTTGAGCTTATCCGGGCGGCTCACCGTGTAAGCAGAGAGCACAACTCGATGCTCTCCACACGGCCACGGCTCAGTGCAATGCCACCGGTGCGAGTTGAACTGGAACGGCTGTCCTAAGGGAAAAACTTGTCCTTGCGCAACTTGACCCGTAGGAAGCGTTTTGCAAACCGCTGGTCCACTTTGCTCATCACCACTGACAGTTTGCACCCACAAGCCACCGCCACTAGACGGCGCTTGCACAGTAACTATGTGGTTTGGGTACAACGGATGATTGTGAACATCACGGTGCAACACTGCCTCAGCGTCAGTACTCAAAACAACGGTAGTAAACTCAGCATGTGGCACAGCATGCCGCACAAGCTTGGTCAACAACGCTGCAACACCTGAGTAACGCTTCGTGTTCTTGGTCACACCTGACACGCCACCATGCACAAACTGACCAAACACATGATGCTTGCCAGAGTGTAGGCGCTTGCCATTATCACGCGACGCGTCAAGGTCAGAAAGAGACAGCTGAGCAACAAAGGCCAAAGCCGCATCAACATCAAATGGCGTTGTAGCAGCAAGCTCACGAGCAAATTGGTCAACGGCCTGGGGTGTTCCCCGGCGTTCGCAACCAACTTTTGCAAGCACAACGGGCCGTTTGGCACTATGCCGGCGCACTGGGGCTGGCAGCTCTCCCTCTTCAAACGGTGGTTCGTCGCCATCAGGGTTGGTGGCAACTACCTGTAAGTTTGGGCTGTCGCCGCGGAACAACTTCGTCGCAAGCTTCAACATATCACCGACCAACACAACATAGCCATGTTTTACAAGGCTGGCGGGGCACAACACAATACCGTCTTCGGCACGGGCCTTCCACTCTGACTGACGTCGGCGATGCCATGTCCTAGTAAGTATCTGTGTTTTAGTGCCGTAAGGTGCCAACGTGGGCTGTGGCCATCCCAAGCGGGCAAGCGTGTCTGACCGCCACCTCGCGGCGACCGCTCTTGCGGCGCAGGCCCACTTATCGGGGGGATGCGCGTTAGCTAGCAGAATAGTACGAACCTGCTGCTTTAGTCGGCGTACGACATTTTCAACCCTGCCGTTGCTGTTGTGCTCTTGGGGCGCAGCGGCAGTGTGCAATATGCCACGCGCGTCAACGAAACGCCTAAACGGTGTCGAGATGAACTCGGACCCTGCGTCTGTATGGATTCGCGCAATCGGCAACTTCAGCACCTCAAGCTGCGCACAAATCCGGGCAGTAGCATGTGCAACTTCGTTCGGACCTTTGGAGTCAAGGGGCTCAACAAAGACAAGCTCAACCATTTTAATGGGGCGGTTTTCGGCATCAGCTTCATCGTCCAGCTTAGCCTTATCTTCCGCACAGCGCTCAAGCAACTCACGACCTGCAGCGTGGCTGCCACGCGCGGGGTACAATTTATCACCGAACCACTCATCTAGAGCGCGATCCTCTTCACTAGGATCTACAACTGAAGGCTCGTAGCCCTCACAATCACTTGGGATGCTGGGCTCGTTCGGGCACTCGGCCTGAGGACCTCCCCGGCTTATGTCGAGCTCCTCACAAACCTCACCCAACACAACACTCCCCCGAAGTTCACTCGAGGCATCCGCGCCAGCATCTGGCATCAGCGAACCCTCCCCCGAACCCGGAAGCTCATGACACTTACTCCCTCGCTGACCATCGGGTGCACTCCAGGATCGCCATCACCATCCAACCCTGGTTGATTATCGGGCTCGGCCTCAACCTCCCTAGGTTCATCTGGCTCATTTCCCAAATCCACCTGACTAGCGCGCTCTTCATCAGGATTTGCCGGAGTTTGGGACTCTGCCAACAGGAACTGTGTAAACCGCAGTCAATAGATAACGCCTACGATGACTGAATTCGTCCTGCGACTTTTTGTACGGACCTGGACAATCAAGCGACAATACAAAGGCCTGTGGTGCGCGGACTCGTCTATGTTGCCGTTGGGTAGCGGTCCCGATCACACAATCTCTGCATGTCCTTAATGGTGGCCAATGTCCATTCTTTACATGTGTTTCAAAACTAAGCTTGGAAAGTTTGAGTTTGGGGCTCCCCGACACAACGGCCTCAAGCTGAGCACACACAATGCGCAATGCACCTGGCGCCCATGCCGCCCATCGAGCAGACTCCCCAACAGTGGATTGGTTTGGATCACCCACTCCCTCACCCTGCCAACCCGGACCCCTCACACTCATGGCGCTCATCGGCTGTGTGGACGCCCACGTAGTTGGCTTCCTTTTAGGGTGGCCAAGCGGTCCTTGATCCCCATGAATTTGCTTTAACCCCAGCAATTGCTCAACTGCTAGGTAACTCGAAGTGGCCCACATTGAAGGGTATCCATCTGGGGCCTCATGCTCCATGACCTCAGGGCTCAGGTACGACTGAGGGTCCTGGGGATTTTCAAACAACACCCAACATCGACTCCTGAACGTGTAAGTACCGGCATCCCCTGCCAAGGTGCTTCCCACGCGTTTTATGCACTCATCAGCTGTCCCGTCTACCCAGGTAACTGCTCGTGATGCCAACAATGCCAACGTGTACATGCGATGCAGAAGGACATCAGATTCATACACCTGCGACTGCTGAGAGGGAGTCAAACCGGGCAAACCATGCACATGGGGGCCATCGCGAGCTCGAAGTGGGGGTGGACCTCCCTCCCGAAACCGACACCTCGAGAATGGACCACAGGGCGGACCCCCGAGCACCGCATCGACTTTCCCCGAACAAACTAACTCAAGGAGGTACCTATACGTGAGCGGGTTCATCAGGTCTTCTTTTAGGTCGACCGACACACAAACACCTCCTGCAGCTGTCACGGCATCCTCAATCTGCCGCCGGCTCTCAGCAAACAAGTTAAGAACTACCTTCCCAGCCTTTTTAAGTTTTCGCCTAAACCTACGATTCCAGACTAAGGTCTCATGTGACTGCTCTGGCCACGCTGCGACTGCGGACCTCACATCATTTGGGATTTGGGGCCACATGCGTCCTGCAGCAACATGCAAAGCCGAACCAACGTCCCCATCAACCCGCACTTCATGAATCAACTTGTCTAAAAGCTCAATTTCAGTGTTGTGCGCTGTGCGGATTTCGAGTGTTCGTGCACACAGGTCATTGGCAAAGCTCCACATGCGATGTTGCTCAATTTCGGCGATCAACTTGTATGCCTCAGTTTCTGAAACTCTGGGGCATCCGGAGGTAGTGAAAACGTCAATCTTTCCGCGTTGTGGGTGCGCCAGCACACACCTTCGACCTGACCAGTCTAGCCGACATCCAAGCTCGATAAGCTGTCCTAGGGAAACAATCGGCTCAGCCTCTTGGTCAGTGATAAGTGTGCCTAGTGAGTTCACCCATAACATCGCGGAACCTGATGCGAGATTCACTTCATGTCTCCTTAGGGCACTCAAGTCCTCGCCCTCAAGCTTCGGTCGAAGGCACGCGCTTGCACCGGAATCGATCAGGCCATACTTGCAACTAAGGCCCGGGCCATCCGGCACGCCCAGATGGGCTGCGTCAGATGGCTCAAAACTCGCGCGGTCGTTTTGGAACAACTCTGGCACCAACTCAGCGCCGACATTGAGCGCTTTAAGCTGTAGGGACCGCAGCAAGTTCGTGGCCTCTTGCATCATTTGGGCGCTTGATGCTCCCAGCTGCCCCTCCCCCGAACCTGCACTAGCAGCTTGGGCGGACTCCGCGGCGCTTGCAGCCTCAGCCTTCTTAGCGCTCTTGGTTCCCCCCTTACCCTTGGCTTTGGGCAGGGTATCCTCAACCTTAGCAGCTTCAGGGTTTTTGCGGGGACATGCATCTTTCATGTGACCAGTGGCACTGCATAGAAAACACCTGCCAGTTCCCTTACCTATGGGGGCATGCGTAAAATGACATTTATCGGCATAGAGACATCCAGCTTCAGTCATCCAGTGCTTGCATGCTGGCTTAGGATTGCCCTTTCCACCCTTACCACCACCCTTCGCTTCAGCACCCTTCCCCTTGGACTCCCCACCGCCCGGCGTCTCAACCCGAGCAACCTTATGCTTCTTGGGGTCCTCACTCAATGCTGCAGCCTCGCACTCGGCCAACAAAAGCTCAGCGTACTTACTGACAGCATCCTGGTTGGGAACTTGGTCAAGCAAGTGGTTCGTCCTAAAGGTTTGAAGGCGAAACAACGAAGAGGTGGACAAATTCGGAGGATGAAGACTGTCTAGACCTTTCACCTGCAACGACGGGTCTGGGAGATTCAGGCCAACCTCAGTCGATCTGACAATCCAACGACGCCATTTCCTGATCGCCTTGACTGCGGCATGTGCAGTTGCACTGCTTCCTGGGTGTGTAATGTAGTTAAGCAGTTGTTCACGCTCTGCACTTCCCCCAGGTTGGTACTTACACATGGTCTTATACACGATTGCAGCGGTCGAAAACAATCTAGACGTAACTATGTCCTCACGCAAATCTGCACCAACACACTTCAGCAACATGGGCACTGCTTTCTGCTCTACCCTACTGAATCTACCGGTTTGGTGAAGTTCAACGAGGGCTTCGGGGTAAATACTAAGTCGGTCGAGAGGTGACGCGAGTAGCCAACGTGTGTACAACTGTTTCGCCTCACGCAACACGTCTCCCCACCACTCACGCGTGCCCTGACTCAACGACGACATGGTGGGACCCAACGTTGCCAGCCAATCACCTGCAGTAATACTGGAGTTAGTAGGATCATACTTGTCAAGTTGAGGAAGCTCAGGCACGTACTTGATGGGTTCTTCAGGTTGCATTTCGGCTTGAGCTCTAAGGCCTGGAGGTGGGGGTGGCCTAATTTCAGTACCTCCTGGGCTCACTGGGTACTTCAACCCACTGCTGACACCTACGGCCTTTCGAGCTGGGCTACTTCTACCTTTGTCCTGACCGCCATTTGGCACGGACTGCTTTCTTAGGAATTCGGGAATGGGTGGAGGCTCGCCGGGACGCAAGGCATCTTGATACAGCTGAACATAGTTCTCATACCCAAAGTTACCCATGTCAAGAGGTCCTGACAAGCTTGCAGCAGCTCCTCCAGATTGACGAGCTCTTTGAGGGCTTTCGCTACGAGTCCTAGGCTCTCGTCCTCGCTTTGGGGTTTTATCGGGAGTGACGGGCACAAAGGGTGACCTAGCCCTTGGGTTCAAGACCTCAGCTACGGACACGGCTCTTGCCGGTCGTGTTGGGGCCTGTTTCTCAAGCTTCAATCCTTCGGGCGTGACTCGCCAGGCGTACTTTGACCCTTCCACTTCAACCACACCCGCACTTGGAGCCTGGGCCTGGGCCTCAGTTGGTGGTCCCATTTGACCCCCTCTCCCATCCGACCCCGTCCCAGTTTCCCCAAGGTTAGCCGGCTTGCCTGTCACAGCTGGTGTGCCAACGAACTGAGGAGGAAACACAGCTTTCGGACGTGGTTCAGGGACACTAGAGCTTGCGCCCGCAGACGACGACGATGCTTTGGAGCTCTCCAGCTTATCCATTCGCTCCACCAAAGACTGTTGGCCTTGCATCAGCACACGCAGCATTGACGCCAGATCGCCAAAAGGATCTCTGCTCCCGGACTGGGTCTCAACAGGCGGCGCGGAATAATCAGGAACTAACTCTCTGTCATCAACTTCTCTCAGACCCAATGCTTCAAGGCCTTTCATTGTACCACGCTCCATAGCCGAAAACTCACTCAATCCAGTAACGCTGTAGTGACCTGGTGATGCATCCCGGGCAACTTGTGCCTCCGGTTCCTGCTGCTGCGCAGGGTTGATACTACGTAGTTCTTCTGCAGGCTGTGGGACACTCTCCTGCGGAACAGCATCTCGTGCTCCGGCCTCAGGAGTTTCCTGGGCTTGAGGTCCAAGCTCATACGGCGGTTCACGTTCAGATTCATCGCCTTCCCTTATGGCTGCACCTCTCTCCCCAGGGTCCTCTTGCACGACCTGTTGTGCACGGCGAAATTCCTGCTGTACTGCATCTGACCAGAAAGGGTTCGGGAAGTTTGCCATGGCAAGGTCTACTGTCTACAGGGCCCTTTTACTTAGCGTTGGGCTCATAACCCTCGCGTGGGCAGGAAGCTCCACAGCGGGGCTACGCAGGGCTCTTTTTGTCACCAGGCAGCAACAACACAACAAAAGACCTGTTGAGTTAAGAGTCTGTGTCTTAAGACTTCGGTGCTACTACTGTACACTATACATGTTGGATATCTTAAAATTAATCAACAGTCTGCTGGTAACACGGGCTCCTGTAGACCTTGAGCCCATGCCATAGATCAGCTGCTTAGTCATCCGCGAGGGTTTCGGGTTTAGGGTTTAGGGTTTAGGGTTTAGGCCGGGGGGAAAGTCTCAACCCCCAAGTCCGGACCCCCAGACTCGACCCCCCAAGCCCCATATTTGGGCAGGTCATGTTGTCTTTGTAGTTTAGGGGTTAGGGGGGAAAAGATGCGTGCAACATATTCGTGGTCCCCTGGAGTTCAGGGGCTGGGGTTTAGTGTTCAGGGTTTTCAAAGGCCCAGATACTTCTACCTCTGCCCTACACCCTAGACCCGAACATCCCAAAACTCCAAAACCCTAAAGCCTTGCAACCCAAAAACCCTAAAACTCTAAAGTCCAGAAACCCTAACACCCCAAAATCCAGAAATCCTAAGACCCCAAAACCCTAAGCTTCCCAAATCCCAAGCCAAAGCCTTGTCATGAAGGTTCCCCTATCCGGTGGTGTGGCTCGGACTCCTGTTGTCTTGCTCCCATAGGCTTTCGGGTGTAGGGTGTAGGGTGTAGGGTGTAGGGTTGAGGGTTTAGGGTGGTGGGTTTCAGGGTGTAGGGTTGAGTTTCAGGTAGGGTGCAGGGCTTCGGGTTTGGGACTTGGGGCAGGGTTGAGGATGCAGGCTGTCGGGTGTAAGTAGGGGGTAGGGTATGGGGCTTCCGGCTTGGACCTACGGCTAGGTGGCATCTGGCGCTTGGATAGCTGTCAGAGTCTGGGCACGTGGTGCAACCCTAAGCCCTAAACCCTAAACCCTAAACCCTAAACCCTAAACCCTAAACCCTAAACCCTAAACCCTAAACCCTAAACCCTAAACCCTAAACCCTAAACCCTAAACCCTAAGCCTTAAGCCCTAAGCCCTAAACCCTAAACCTTAAGCTCTAAGCCCTAAACCCTAAACCCTAAACACTAAACCCTAAACACTCTACCCTTTAAACCCTAAACCGAGCTGTTGCAGCCCATGAGCCCCTCAAACCTCCGCAGCCTGAACCTTAAATCCGACAAGACCTCACGTTTGTGGTTTGTGCTGTTGGGTTTAGTTTTTTTTTGGGGGGGTTTAGGGTTTAGGGTTTAGGGTTTAGGGTTTAGGATTTAGGGTTTAGGGTTGAGGGGTTAGGGACATTGCCACCTTGCATCGAAGGCTAGTCTTCCTGCACATGGCCGGTGGCTGGGTTGCAAGGCTTCGGGGGCTTTGCCTCACTGGGGTTGGGGATGTGGTGCCTGCAAGGTTACACTAAACCCTAAACCCCAAACCCCAGACCCCGAACCCCAAACCCCAAACCCTAAACCCTAAACCCTCAAGCCCCTTGTAAGTTTTCTTCAAAAATCCAAAATACGAAACTCCTCAAAACTTTCCTCGAAGCTTTCCCCGGACCTGAACCCTAAATAATTTCACTAAACCCTAAACCCCAACGCATTCAGACTCAGTCCCTCAAGACCCAGACCCCTAGAACTCAAGCCTTAAGCCTAATAACCGTTTATGGTTCAGGGGTTTAGGGTTTAGACACCGAAAGGGTTGAATCCAAGGAAAAGGCTTAAAAGGACTACCCTAAACCCTAAACCCTAAACCCTAAACCCTAAACCCTAAACCCTAAACCCTAAGCCCTAAGGCCTAAACCCTAAACCCTAAACCCCAAACCCAAACCCTAAACCTTAAACCCTAAACCCTAAATTAAGCCTTTCCCCCCTCAAGGCCTTTCGAGGTGGGGCTTTGGATTGTGGGCTCAGGGCCTTGCAGGTGGAGCGTTCAGGGCTTTTAGGGTTTAGGGTTTTAGGGTCTAGGATTGAGGGTTTAGGGTTTAGGGTTTACCAGTTTCTTAGTTATGAAACTAGGTACCATCCAGCTTTATACTGCTGTAAGGGGTTCCATCTTCCGTAGAACCCGGAAGTCCAGGATTTTAGGGCTCAAAGAACGCCACCCACGAAGACAAGGGCAGCCGTGAGTGCTTACATCTTAAACCTTTCAGCCCTAGACCCTGAACCCTAAACCCTTCATCCCTTCACAGCCTAAGGGCCTAAGGGCTGTGGCGCATCCGACTTGGATCTAGTCCACTTCCTTCCTTCCTTCCTTCCTTCATCCCTTGAACTCCTAGGCCCTTGAACTCCTAGGCCCTTAAACGCAAAAAGCCTTCAAGCCCCTGAACCCTAAACCCCCCCACAAAGCCCAGAACCCCAAACCCCTTAAGGCCCAGAGTTGCAAAGCCCTAAACCCTAAACCCTAAACCCTAAACCCTAAACCCTAAACCCTAAACCCTAAACCTTAAACCCTAAAGCCCGAAGCCCCTTAAGTCCCTCTGCCCCGCGCCCTGAGCGCCAAACTCCAAGCCCTTAAGCCCTCCAAACCCTTCAACCCTCCAACCCCAAAATGCCAGACCCTCAACCCTCAGCCCTAAACCCTAAACCCTAAACCCTAAACCCTTGAAGTTTTCTTGAAACCCTGAGCCTCTGCTGACAAAAGCCCTGAACCTTCAAGCCTGCAGAGCCCCCCCAAAACCCCAAAACCCGATATAACCTGGACCTAAACCACTCCTAAACCCTAAACCCCTAAACCCCTATTTCCAAGGTGGCTCCATCTTGAGCGCCCTCCTCCTCCTCGTGGCGCCGGGCCTCTTCCCGGCCCTGACAGATCCATGCCGGAAGGCTTCTGGGGGCTTGCAGCTTCGCGCTCTTAGGGTTTAGGGTTTGGGGTTAGGGTTTCGGGTTTAGGGTTCTAGGGTTTTAAGGGAGAAGGGGCTGAAGGAGCTTCAGGGGTTTAAGTTTCAAGGGGTCAGGGATTTAGGGGGTTTAGGGTTTGAGGGTTAGGGGCTTGACCCTCAACCGTGGAGTCATGGAGCCCAGGGGTTTAGGGAAGCTTTTCAGCAGGGCTCGCCTTTGGCTGTGACCCCGCAACGGAAATTATCAGGGAGTCTAAGGAAGGATATTGCCATACCCCTTAGTTTCTTTCAAGGGTATGCCCAAGGGGTATGTTGACTTCTTAGATTATGATAGCCCTTATCAACACAACACGCTGTGCTGCACCTGGAAAGTTGAGAGCCAACGCAGGACTCAACTTACGAAATAGGGGACCCCGAAGATGGCCCCCCCCAAATAATAGGATCTCCTCATAAATAGGGACCCCCAATACGGTACCCGCATCTCGGAAGCCACCACATCTCTTGCCAAGCTTCACGAAGCATTCCCACTGCCCTTTTGTGGTTGCGGAGCCTGACGGAGTATTCAAAAAGGGCTCATAATAGAAAAGCAATCCGAACACTAAACGCTAAACCCTAAACCCTAAACCCTAAACCCTAAACCCTAAACCCTAAACCCTAAACCCTAAACCCTAAGCCCTAACCTTGAAGAGGCAGATCTCAACCTACGCTTCTTCACGCGGGTGCTGCCCGTGGGCTTGGCCTTCGTGACATCACTCATTCTCAGCGGCGGGGACTGTTGGCCAAATCCCCCCCCCCTCTGTCAAAAAATATGTTTAGGTTTAGGGTTTAGGGCCACATCCCTCCCCACACCCTAAGCCCTAAATCCCATAACCCCTCTCTCCTAACCCTAAATCCCCCAAACCCTAAACTCTGCGTGCCTCCATCCCCTAAACCTCAAACCCTAATTCCTTTTCTCCCCTCAACCCTCAGCCCCAAGCCCTAGGCCCGAAACCTAAATCCCTTAAATCCTCAATTCTCATTGGGTTTAGCTTTTGAGGCCTAAGCGGCTGTTTCCAAGGAAGTGCGTCGAAGAACTTCATTTTGTTGTCCTGCCTTTGCTGTCGCAGTTTGGGTCTTGGGGGGGGGCCTTTGAATCCGTAGGGGTGATGGAAGCAGACCTCCCAGAGCTGCGCCAGAAGCCCTCAACCCTAAACCCTAAACCCTCAACCCTCAACCCTAAACCCTAAACCCTCAAGCTCCCGGCAACTTGAGAATATTGAGAAGTCAAAACAAAACTCCTCGACTTTCCCCGACACTTTCCCCGCACCTGAACCCTGAATAACTTCAATACACCTGAACTTGGGTCTAGGGGTCCTCAAAGGCTGGGGGATGTTTTGTGTTTTTTTCTGTTGCAGTATGTTCCTCATTGTTAAGGGTGCCAAAACAAGGGCGCGTATTCTTGAACCCCCCCCAAGCCCCTGTATACTGCATAGTCAAAGTCAAGCCTAGCCTAGACCCTCATAAAATGGCCCCAATATTCCCTGAGGAAATCCTCAACAGGCTCCCAAAGGCCCCCCTTCGACGCCCGAATGAACCTTAATCCCTTGAAGGGTTTCGGACTTAGGGTTGAGGCCCTCCAGAACCTTAAGCCCCAAACCCCAAACCCTAAGCCCCAAGCCCTAAACCCTAAACCCCAAACCCTAAACCCTAAACCCCAAACTCTAACCCCAAACCGTTTCTCCGCCCACCCTCACCTTGCGGCTTGAGGCAACACTGCCTACCAGTACGACTGCCGGCCGCACCAGTAGGCTAGAACTAAAATCTCTAAACCCTCAACCCTGAACCCTCAACCCCAAAGCCTCTGAAGCCTCAACCCAGATTCGGGGCTTCAGGGGCTTCCAGGGGCTTCAGGGGCTTCCAGGGGCTTCAGGAGCTTCAAGGGCTTCAGGGGTTTCAGGGGTTTAGGGTTCAGGGGTTTAGGGTTTAGGGTAAGGGTAAGGGTAAGGGTTTTGGGCTTGGGGTTTGGGACCGTGTCTTCAACTAGCTTAGAGCTTGTTGTGCAGGGGCCACTCCCCAAGACTCCGAACACCAGGACCCCAACCCCCCGAACCCTAAGTCCTCAATAACCCCTAAACCCAAAATTTCAGGAGTTCCGATCCCGAGCCCAAGCCTCGAACCCTAAACTCTCAACCCTCAGACCGTGAGATGCTGGACATGTCACCTTCAGGCCTGCCCTACCCTGAGCCATAGGGTTTAGGGCTTGGGGTTTAGGGTTTTAGCACAGGGCCTGCACAGTTCGGCATACATGCCACCTGCCCCAAGGCAAGCGTTGCCTTTCTGCAGATGGTGAAGCAAAGTAACGTCATCATCGTCTTCGTGCTTTCGCTGTTCATGGGTCTGGAGCAGTGCTCCCGACAGCATACGTATATTGTCAGCCTGTAGCCATAAACTTTTGGAAAACTCCAAGTTGCTATAAGGCCGAAAGCCCTAAACCTAAAACCTCAAAACACCCCAACGCTTAAATTACTCACCCTTCACCCCTCCAAGACCCTCGAAACCTCAACGAGTCATGTTCTTAACATTATTCATAATGCTTTTCTGAGTATTGTTCAGATTCTTAGTGTTGCAAATATGATGAATATTGATAATTTAGGCCTGGGAGCCCTTCATCGTCTGAGACCCAAACCCCCTAAACCCCCAAAACCCTAAACCCGCTTTGGGGATCAGGGTTTGGGGTTCAGGATTCTTGCGTCAGGGTTCGGAGTTCCATGGTTAGGGCAATAGGGGGGGCTGGTCTTAAATGGTCAGAACCAGAGTGAGGGGTGTGAGGATGCTTGGGGGCGTCGGGGGTTTTGGGGTTTGGGGTCTCGGAGGCTGTCGAGGACTTCGTTCCTTCGGGGTGATGAGGTGGGGAGTTCTGAGCTTAGGGGCTTAAGGTTTCGGACTCCGGATGTGAACCCTGAAGGCTTTCTTCTCAAGGTGTGGGGCTTTGGCTGTTCTAGGGTGGATAGAATCTAGGGTTTAGGGCCGTTTAGGGTTTAGGGTTTAGGGTTTAAGGTTTAGGGTTTAGAGTAGCAATAAGTGCTATTGCTAGGCAGCCCTAGAGGCTTTCATGAAACCCGAAGCCCCGTAAGCCGAACAAGGCTTCCCCTAAACCCTAATTCCCCTGAACCCTAAGGGTTTAGGGTTTAGGGTTTAGGGTTTAGGGTTTAGGGTTTAGAGTTTAGGGTACCCTTTGAGCCCGCCAGGGCAGTGTATCGGCGAAGCGAGGGATGACCAGCCAGCCTATGCTGTGTGACTCGAGCTTCTCCGAATCTCCAACCCCCAAGCTCGGAAACTTGAGAGGTCCTCTAGCTTCCGAGGTTCCGCGCGCGGATGGTGCTGGTGCTTGTGGGTGTGGCTTGGCAGTTTAAACTGTAAGGATGACTGAAAATGACCTTGTTTGTTTAAACCATGTTTATGTTTCTTGCTAACATTTTATTTATATACTCATTTGTGTATTTCTTAAGATGCTTGTAAATATACATCAAAATGTGAGGGTTCAGGGTTTAGAAGTGTAAGGTTTGGGGTTTATGCAGACACCTGTCAACAGTACCTTCTGAAGTGCGCCAGAGCAAAACCCAAACCCCAAACCCCAAACCCCAAACCCCAAACCCCAAACCCCAAACCCCAAACCCCAAACCCCAAACCCCCCCCAAACCCCCCCAAACCCCAAACCCCCCAAACCCCAAGACCCCAAAACCCCAAACCCCAAGAACCCAAAACCCCAAACCCCAAACCCCAAACCCCAAACGCCAAACCTCAAACCCCAAACCCAAACCCCAAACCCTTAAGAGCTTCCTAAACCCTAAACCCTAAACCCTAAGCCCGAAGCCCGAAACGCCAAACCCTAAACCCCTAACCCCTAACCCCAAACCCTAAACCCTAAACCCTCAAACCCTAAAACCCTAAACCCTAAACCCAAACCCCAAATCCGAAGCCTTAAACCCGAAACCCTAAACTCCAAACCCCAAACCCAAACCCCAAACCCTAAACCCTAAAACCCTGAACCCGAATTAGGGCTCGGGTTTCTTCCATAGCCACGCCGCAGCGCCACTGAGGTTATGATTGCAACGAGCCTTACCGTTCACGGCGAAGTCAACTTCTCGCTGACAGGGCCGGGAATTGTGTAATGAAGCCTGGAAACCCGAAACCCTAAATCCTAAACCCTAAACCCTGGACCCTAAACCCTAAACCCTGAACCCTAAACCCAAAACCCTGAACGCGGAACCCTAAACCCTAAACCCTAAACCCTAAACCCTAAACCCTGAACCCTGAACCCTTAACCCTTAACCCTTAACCTGAATTCTCTAAGCACACGAAAAGAGCCTTTTACGGCTACTGCCGCGGCTTGAGGTTTTCATCGGTTGCGAGGAGGCTGGTGTTCCTCTTTCAGTGGAACCCCAATCCCTGAGACCTATGCCCCCAAAGCCCCAAGCCCTACCCTCAGCTGCTGTCCCCTTGAGCCCCTCAGCCCCCAGAACCCCTGAGCCCCTCAGACCCTAGAACCCCTGAAGCCCTGAAACTTCAGAAGCTCTAAAGCCTCGACCCCCTGAGGCCCTGAGTTCTGCCCCTCGTAGGCTCACTATGCAGCTGCTGTGCAATTTTGCGGAGTCGTCGAAGATCGTGATGCAAGGATGGGTTTCAGGGTGTTGTTGGGGATGAGCAGGGTGGGGGTGGCTTGGGGTTTTACAGGGCCTTTGGGTTTTAAGCTGCTTGGGATGTCAGGAAGAGGGGCTGCGGGGGTTTGAGGGTTTCTTTCGTGAGAGGGACAGATGGTCTGATCATCGACCCTAAGCCCTGAAGAGCGCAAGAGAGCAAGAGAGCAAGAGAGAGAGCGGGACTCCTGCCCTGTCCCCAAGCCCCGAAGAGGAAGGAGAAGAAGAAGAAGAAGAAGAAGAAGAAGAAGAAGAAGAAGAAGAAGAAGAAGAAGAAGAAGAAGAAGAAGAAGAAGAAGAAGAAGAAGAAGAAGAAGAAGAAGAAGAAGAAGAAGAAGAAGAAGAAGAAGAAGAAGAAGAAGAAGAAGAAGAAGAAGAATAATAAGAAGAAGAAGAATAAGAAGAAGAAGAAGAATAAGAAGAAGAAGAAGAAGAAGAAGAAGAAGAAGAAGAAGAAGAAGAAGAAGAAGAAGAAGAAGAAGAAGAAGAAGAAGAAGAAGAAGAAGAAGAAGAAGAAGAAGAAGAAGAAGAAGAAGAAGAAGAAGAAGAAGAAGAAGAAGAAGAAGAATAAGAAGAAGAAGAAGAGGTTCAGCGGTTTAGGGTGCCCCAAAGGCTCATACATTTATAGGCACCCAGAAGTCCAACGTCCCCATGTGCTGTCGGCGCAGGAGTTCTGCTTTCTGGCGGGGGGCTGAGTCTGGTGTGGTGCTGGGCTACCTGGGGGTAAGGGGCAAGCCTGAGCCCCAAGCCCCAGCCCCAGAACCCCAGAATCCCAGAACCCCAGAACCCCAGAACCCCAGAACGCCAGAAACCCAGAACGCCAGAACCCCACCCCAGAACCTCAGAACCCATATTAAACACCCCCTGAAATAAAGAAGCCATAACAATAGGGGAGAATTATGAAACATCCAAAGGGCCAACCTAGCTTTACAAACCCTTCCCGACACCCGCTCTTACCCTTAGAAATACCTAAACCCTAAACCCTAAACCCTAAACCCTAAACCCTAAACCCTAAACCCTAAACCCTAAACCCTAAACCCTAAACCCTAAACCCTAAACCCTAAACCCTAAACCCTAAACCCTAAACCCTAAACCCTAAACCCTAAACCCTGGTCATTGGGATTGTGAAAAGACCCTAACCTGAAGTTGGCGAAGTCTTCCGGGATTTCTGTGGCGGTTCCTTGCCCCCAAAGGCGCGGTGCGGCTGGACCCCATGTCCTTCGTGGCCGTGGTGTCGCCGCTTTGTGGCGCCTTCGTAGGAGGCTGGAGAGAAATGGGGGTTACGATATGTATGGGGGCTTCCATGGTGTTTAGGGTTTAGGGTTTAGGGTTTAGGGGTACCGTATTGGGGTCCTTATAAGGGGATCCTACTATGTGGGGGGCTATTTTAGGGGTCCCCTATTTTCGTAAACTTCAAATAGGTTTCGGGCTTCGAGTTTCTTAGTTTTGGGGGTTTTCGGATTTTGGGACATCCCAGCCAACTCAACCCGAACATTTTCTATTTTTTTTGGCCACTACCTGTGAGTCTGGCGATCAAAGCCAAACAGAGTCGGCCCTGGCAACCTTGAACCCTATCTCCAGGGTTTAGGGTTTTAGGTTTAGGGTGCCTAGCGCCCCCAATGAAAACGGGGGGATCGTATTTTCTCCTGTGTGACACTCTGTGCGCTTCCGGGACCTAAACCCCTAAATCCTAACCCTGAGCCATTTTTTCATATGGTTCAAAACCTTTACAACAGCCGCCGGCAGGCACACAAATTCGTGTGCACCGCCATGCCTACTCATTTTTCTATTCTGCAGAAAAATGGATCAGAATCGTGGACTCAGGCACACAAGTTCGTAGGCACAGGCACACCCCTTTGTGGGCACCAGAACGACCCTTTGCGGGCGTGGAAGGGGAGGGGCGGGGGAGGATGGACACTACTTAGTTGCGCTGATAGCTGGGGGGCAACCCATGGGCGCGACATGGTTATGCTGATGGGCAGAGGGGGTGAGGGGTTTGGCGAACGCATAGAGTGAATTAAATAAGCCTGTTGTTTTCTGTGTCGATACCAACAGCTCGACTCAAGAGGTCCATGACTGGAGCGGCTGAACCCTACACCCTATAACCCCCCCAAACCCTCAACCCTGAACCCTCAACCCTGAACCCTCAACCCTGAACCCTCAACCCTGAACCCTCAGCCCTCAGCCCTCAGCCCTCAGCCCTCAGCCCTCAGCCCTCAACCCTCAGCCCTAAGCCCTAAACCCTAAACCCTAAACCCTAAACCCTGAACCCTAAACCCTAAACCCTAAGCCCTATAGCCCTAAACCCGAAACTCTGAACCTTGGAGCCCTGAACCCTCTAACCCTAAACCCTGAACCCTCTAACCCTATAACCCTCAACCCTAAACCCCATAACCCCCAAACCCTAAAACCTGAACCTTGGAACCCGAAACCCACATCTTCATCTCGGGGCCTGTTCTTGCGTGACCCCTAAACCCTACAACCCCCCTAAACCCGAAAACCTATAACCCAGACCCTTTTCTGCTGAACCCTTAGCCCTCCTTATCGCGGGGCCTGATCTTGCGTGGCCTTATCAGGCCTCATCTTGCTCCAGCCGCAAGCTCCTCGATGCCTTTTTGGGAGGGTCTTCGGGTTTTTTAGGTTTCTAGGTTTTAGGGCTGTCATCTTAAACCCAAGACCCAAAACCCAAAACCCAAAACCCAAAACCCAAAACCTAAACCCTAAATCCTAAACCCTAAACCCTAGGTTTTAGGGTTTCGGGGGGTTTTAGGTTTTTGGGGGGCCTTGTCGCGGGTTCTAGGATTTTGGGTTCTGTCGGGTTTTCGGTTCTTGGGGGGTTGGGAGCTTCAGGGTGTTTAGTCTCAAGGTTGAGGTTTGAGGGTGTAGGGTGTAGGGTTTAGGGTTTAGGGTTTAGGGTCTAGGGTTTAGGGTTTAGGGTTCAGAGTGAGGGGAGGTTGAGGATTTGCAGTGCAGGGTGTCCCCTGCTTGTTTTGATGTCTAGGGTTTAGGGTTTAGGGTTTAGGGTTTAGGGTTTAGGGTTCAGATGGGCGTAGTGGTCCGGCGCGGGCCTGCGTGGGTAGTGTTTAGGGTTTGAAGTTCGGTGTGAGAACCCTAAACCGTAAACCTCCCTATAGTAAACCCTAAACCCTAAACCCCTAAACCCTAAACCCTAAACCCTACCCCCTGAACCCTGAACCCTGAACCCTAAACCCTAAACCCTAAACCCTAAACCCTAAACCCTAAGATTCAGGTTGCCGGTTTCGCCTTAGTCGCGCTGCCGACTGCCGAGACCCTTCGCCGCTGCAGCGCGCTTCTGGCAGGCGCTCTGTGGCCATTCATTGTTAGGGTTTAGGGGTTTAGGGTTTCGGGGTTTAGGGTTTATTGTTTAGGGTTTAGGGTTCAGGATTGAGGGTTCAGGGTTGAGGGACCCTGAACCCTAAACCCTAAACCCTAAACCCTAAACCCTACACCCTAAACCCTAAACCCTAAACCAGGCAACGTTCTCTGTGCCTTCTTCCTGAACTTGGTCATCGCCAACTACCTGACGCTTGCCCTGGGAGCTCGTGTGTTTCTTTTTAACAACAGGCCAAAGCCCTCGACTTATATCCTCACCCTAAACCCTAAACCCTAAACCCTAAACCCTAAACCCTAAACCCTAAACCCTAAACCCTAAACCCTAAACCCTAAACCCTAAACCCGCCCTAAACCCTAAACCCTAAACCCTAAACCCTAAACCCTAAACCCTAAACCCTAAACCCTAAACCCTAAACCCTAAACCCTAAACCCTAAACCCTAAACCCTAAACCCTTGAGGAAGAACGGTTCTCCTGTCGCCTTCATCTTGACGAACCTTGTGAAGGCCGGTGGGGGCTGGCTCGGGCGCAGGTTCCGGAGTTTGAGGTTTGGGCAGCCTAGGCTTGAGGGTTTAGGGTTGAGGGCTGGGACCTTCCCCCTTATACTAGCACCCTAAACCCTAAACCCTAAACCCTAAACCCTAGACAATGGGGGGTTACTATATTCCTTATTAAGGGCTGTTAGTATAAGGGAGAGCATCTCAAGTTGAGGGAATCACGAAGCCGGAGGTCTTTGGGCATGGAAAATGCTAACCCTAAACTTGCATGGAGGTTTAGGGTTAGGGTTTAGGGTTTAGGGTGTTGAGGGTTGAGGGTTGAGGGTTGAGGGTTTAGGGTGTAGGTTTGAGGGTCACTTGGCGATGAGCACCTCCCGGGGTTCGAGTACAGTGGCTCATGCGTCCCATTCCAGGAGGTTGCAAGCCCAAGTTTTCACCCCCAAATGCCCCCCCGGGAAAGACCATGGGTCCCGAAAAGCTTGGAGGCTTCAAAACGGCTCCGAAGGTGCTGGATACAGCCCCTCCACGCGGTCCAGGGAAGCCCAGAGAAGAAGCCGAGAGTCTCGGGTTTAGGGTTTAGGGTTTAGGGAGTCCCGACCAGCTCCCAAAAAGATGAAGAATGAGGTTGACGTCTCTCTCTTCAGGAGGCGGTTGAGGAAGCAAACGATGTGAAACAGGAACGCTGGGTGAACTAGTTGTAGCAGAAGCAGTAGGTATAGAGAGAGAACATTGTGGGAATGCATAGGAGGCGAAATCCGCCCGAACGATGTGCTGACATGACAAGCCCAGCAGCCCAGCGAAATTTGGAGCTGCAGCTGCAGACAGCCGAGTTCTCCAAACGGGTGAGTTTTGCGACGTGGAGGCATCCCATGCCAGGTCGTGTCCGAAAATCCGCGAACCCCCCCATAACTCAGGCACAACTCCAGACACAAACCCTAGACAATTTTCTAGAGGCCCTCAGCCCCAAACCCTAAAGCCTAAACTCTAAACCATAAACCCTGAACCCTAAACCCTGAACCCTAAACCCCAAACCCTAAAACCTAAACCCTGCTTTGGAGGATGCGCTGATCGTGGTTGCCAGCAGCCTCGCCTTCGGCGACGACGTGCCTCTGCTAGCGGTAGGGTTTAGGGTTTAGGGTTTCGGGTTTAGGGTTTAGGGTTTCGGGTTTCGGGTTTAGGGTTTAGGGTTTAGGATGCTTGGAACCATGAGTCCAAAAGCCCCGAAACCCGGAGCAGACCCCAAGCTCCAGAGCCCGCAGTAAGTAGGGTTTAGGGTTTAGGGTTTAGGGTTTAGGGTTTAGGGTTTAGGGTTTAGGGTTTAGGGTTTAGGGTTTAGGGTTTAGGGTTTAGGGTTTAGGGTTTAGGGTTGAGGGTTTCAAGTTTAGGGATCCAAAGTGTGGAAGCTTGCCGGGGAGGTCGTAGCCGCCATTGCCCGTCCTTCTCTTCGGGGTCCCGGTTTTCAGAGAAGGACCCGGGGTTTAGGCTTCGCGACTCTAGAGCTCCGCAGCACCTATTATTCCCCCAAACCCTAAACCCTAAACCCTAAACCCTAAACCCTAAACCCTAAACCCTAAACCCTAAACCCTAAACCCTAAGCCCTAAGCCCTAAGCCCTAAACCCTAAACCCTAAACCCTAAACCCCAAACCCTAAACCCTAAACCCTAAACCCTAAACCCTAAACCCTAAACCCTAAACGCTAAACCCTAAACCCTAAACCCTAAACCCCAAACCCTAAACCCTAAACCCGAAACCCTAAACCCTAACCCTAAACCCTAAACCCTAACCCTAAACCCTAAAACCTAAAACCCTAAACGCCGAGAATCCTATAGCCCAGAACCCTTGGGCCCCCTAAACCCTAAACCCTAAACCCTATACCCTATACCCTATACCCTATACCCTATACCCTATACCCTATACCCTAAAACCATTGTCAAAACCGGGCGCCCAGGTCAGCCTCCTGCAGTCCTGTGCTTTCTCCGTGCAACTGAGCTTCATCGCGTTGTGGTCGATGATGCGGCGCGGTCGCGAGATTGCTTTGGGTTTGGGTTTCGGGTTTAGGGTTTAGGGTTAAGGGTTAAGCGTTCATTAGGGTTTGGGGTTGTGATGGGCTTTGGGGTTATCGGGTTCAGAGAACTTACAGGGCTTGGTTCAGAGAACTGACAGAGCTTGGTTTGCCGTGGGTTTGGTACTTCAGAGTCGTGCCTAAACCCTAAAGCCTAAACCCTAAACCCTGAACCCTAAGCCCTAAACCCTTAACCCCTAGCTAGAGGCTTAAAGAATACCTCTTGCGTTCAACGTTGTGGGAATTCGGATGCAGCCGTACCCTTCGCAAAAGGGCCCAATTTTCAGGTTTAATGCCGAAAGCCCAAACACCCTACAAGACCCTAACAAAACCCTAAGCCTAAATCCTAGACCCTTAAACCTTAGAATCATCGACACCCTGAACCCCTACACCCTGTGACCTGAAACCCTAAACCCTATACCTGAAGCCCTCAACCCCTAAAACCAGCTAACTGCGAATCCAGAAAAAAGGAAAACAGAACAACAAGCAGCTAACCAAGGAAGGCGAACCCAACGGCCTTCGACAAGCATGGCCTTTGCGGTGGCGTCATGTGTCGGGTCCTGAGATCTGAGATCTGAGCACACTGAGCACAGGGCATCCGAGAAAACCCTCCTTGAAGGCACTCGGAGCGCGTATCGATCTACATGTACACGTACATACATATATATATATATATATACCTGTGTGTGTGTAGGTATATAAGGAGAAAAATGTAGATGTATATGTGCATGCATATATGCATGTATTTATGTATACATGTATGTACATACATATGAGATAGACAGGCATACTTGGAGGTTCATGGTACTTACTAACCACTTATAACTGGGCTTATAACCCTACTTACAATTGGGATAACCCTATAAGGCCCTTTAGGGGTATTTTTTGTAGGGTTATAAGTACAGTTATAATTGGTTAGTAAGTACCATGAACCTCCAAGTAGAAGGCCCCCCCCCCCACCCCCGTTCAAAAAAGGGAGTCCATCTACTCGTCGCCTTAAGATGAGACTCATGACCCCCCGCGTGTGCTCCCTAGGCCTCATCTTCAGCCCCCCTAAGGCCCTGAAACCCTAAACCCTAAACCCTAAACCCTAAACCCTAAACCCTAAACCCTAAACCCTAAACCCTAAACCCTAGATCCCTGGCCCTGGCCCCCCTTCCCCTCAACTCCAAGCTCCCAAGGCCTGCGCGCTGAAACCCTCAGCCCCCCCCAGAAACTCGACATCCTGCACCCGGAAGGCCTGTGCAAGGCACCCGAAACCCCAGTCGCATCCCTAAACCCTACAACCTAAACCCCAAACCCTAGACCCTAAACCCTAAACCCCAAACCCTAAACCCTAAACCCGAAACCCCAAACCCCAAACCCTAAACAGCTGAAAAATAGCGCAGAACATACCCCAGGCGTCATCGACGGCTCAGCCCCGCCTCACACCGCCTAAGGGGGGAGAAAGAGAGATGAGCCTCCAAGGTTTTAGGGTTTAGTGTTTGGGGTTTAGGGTTTGGGGTTTGGGGTTTGGGGCTTCCCGTTTGGGGTTCAGGGTTTAGGGTTCAGGGCTTCAGGGGTCAAGGGCCCTGAAGAGGCTACTGGGGTTCCCTGAGGTTTCGAGTTTAGAGTTGGGTTAATAGATGTAGAATGGGTACTATAGTGGGTATGGGTCAGGGGCTTGGGTTTGGGGAGGTGTTCAGGGGTTGAAGGCCCCGGGTGTACGGCTTAGGGTTCAGACCCTAAACCCTAAACCCAAAGCCCTAAACCCTTTCAACCCTAAAACCCAAGCGCGAAACTCTAAACCCCGAACCCCTAGGTTGCTTTAGGAGGTCTAGAGGTGAAAGTTGCAGAATTCAAGGCCTCTTATATGATGGTGGCTCTGGGACAACCGTGAACCCTAAACCCTAAATCCTCTAGCCCCAAACTCTCAACCATAAATCTTGTAGCCCTAAACCCGAAACCCTCAATCCTGTAACCCTAAACCTTAAACCCTAAACCCTACCTAAACGTCTGGATGACAGTCGGAGGTCGGAGGGTTTGGTTTTTTAGGGTTGAGAATCCATCTTTTGGTCCCCTAACTCTCTCGCTCTAGGGTTTAGGGTGTAGGGTTTGGGGTTTAGGGTGTAGTTCTAGGGTTTAGGGTGTAGGGTTTAGGGTTTAGGGTGTAGGAGGGCTGTGACCTTTTTTGAATATCATTGCGTGGCTGGAAACCCGTCAAGGTGCCGGTAAGAGCTGCCAAGTGCTACGCATCGAGACAAAGCCTGTCTCGGCATCCAGAATCCCAAGCCCCTAAACCCTAAACCCTAAACCCTAAACCCTAAACCCTAAACCCTAAACCCTAAACCCTAAACCCTAAACCCTAAACCCTAAACCCTAAACCCTAAACCTAACCCTAAACCCTAAACCCTAAACCCTAAACCCTAAACCCTAAACCCTAAACCCTAAACCCTAAACCCTAAACCCTAAACCCTAAACCCTAAACCCCACATCCAGAACCGTAAGCCCCAAAATCCTAAACCCTAAACCCTAAAGCCAATCTAAAACCTGAACCCTCCCTACCCCTCGTAGCCTACAGCTGCATGCCCAGCCATCTCCACGTCAATGGCGGCCTGCTCCTTCCCGGACATGGCGCCCTCTGAGCAAAGGCCTTCGGATTTCGGGCTCAGGGCTTTGGGGTTTAGCCCGGCTGCCGTGGCAGATGCACCTCAAGCTCTGAACTCCCAAGTTGAAAGTTTCAAAGTCACAACACCCCCCGAGACCCTCCCTACATACGGTTGAAAGTGCCAGACGACCTCAGGCAGCCTTGACACACTTTGTTCCCCAAAACGTGCACTTGTGGCTCCAGCCCTTTAGGGAATGGCCGGGCGCAATGCCAGGGAGCAGATGTTCCCCGAACCAGCCCGGAAGTCCGGCGAGTGCCTCCCACCTGCAGCCCCGACCTACATCGGCCCCCGGACGTCATTGGCTCAGTTTCACAATCCTCCTGCCATGGCTCGGGAACCTTCGCAGGGCGGAGGCAGTGGAGACGGCGGAATCTTGATTTTGTCCCTAAGCCCTTCAACCCTCAACCCTCAACCCTCAACCCTCAACCCTCAACCCTAAACGCTAAACCCTAAGATGTCTGACCACGGGGTGGACTTTGGTTCTACTCCGTGTTGACCCAGCACGACCCTCTCCTTTAGCCGTGCGCCCTTATGAAAGATTCTCAGCGAAGCCCCCTTGAACCCCCACACCCGAAACCCTAAATCCTAAACCCGAAACCCTAAGCGTCAAACCCCAAAGCCCAAACCCTTAAACCCGACCCCCAAATGAGCCCACTCTCCGCCAGCATTTTTAAGCTACCATAGTCTGGAAACCGTGTGAGAACTTTGTTTTAAGTTCCTTAAGAGCACCCTAAACCCGAGACCCAAAACACCAAACCCGAAACCCGAAGCCCTAAGCCCTAAGGTGGGTCTCATATGCGCCGAGGCCGTCGCTTGCAGGTTCTCGGACTCTCCGGAGCGCCTCTCGTTCCTCCACCACCGGCTCACTTAAGCAACTCGATTTCGGACGTCACGAACTACGTGTGCCAGCAAATTCCATGTACCCCAGATGACGTCTACTTGGACGTGGATTCCGACGCGGCTCTATCCATGTTGCGCCACGTGACAGCAGTTATCTCGATCGCACCTTTGTGCCTAGTGCCCGCCGAAGGAGCTGATGCAGCGTGGGGTGTTCAGAGCGTGCGCGACCTCGAAGCCCTGATGCACGACAATCTTCGAGCGACGTGGCCGTTCCCTGTTCCTCCTGCGTGGCGAGTCTATGACGGCTTTCAGCCGTTGCTTGGTGTGATTAGAACTCTCCGCCGTGTGAACGAGGCAAGGCTTCTTGTCTACTGCAGCGAAACCCTAAGCCCTGTAAAATCCGAAACCCACACCCCTGAGACCGAAAGCACGAAGTTGAAGCCCGAAGCCCCATGCCCCCAGACCTAAGGCAAGACGCTGTTATGAGCTTATGGGTCCCCTCAAAGACGCTGTTATGAGCTTATGGGTCCCCTCAAACCCAACCCTTAACTCTAGCCCCTAAACCACACTGAGTGGTGTTTGGGCCTGAAAGCCCCGGCCAGCACCAGCTGATGCTCATGATGCTCGGGGGTTTGGGTCTGAAAACCCCAGGCAGAACCAGCTGATGCTCATGATGCTCGGGTGTGTGGGCTTGAAAGCCCTGGCCAGCACCAGCTGATGCTCATGATGCTCGCGGGTTTGTGCCGGAAAGCCCCGCCAGCACCAGCTGATGCTCGTGATGCTCGGGGGTTTGGGCTGAACAGCCCGGGCCAGCACCAGCTGATGCTCATGATCCTCAGGGGTTTGGGTTTGAAAGCCACCTCGCAATCGATTTCAGGTGTCCTTCGAGCAGCGTCTGGTGGATGTCGCCACGGAGATAGCAGAGCTCATCAATGGCATACCCGTGTGCTGTGACGCTGAAGGCACGGGGCGGGCTGAAGCTTAGCCTGTGAGTTCCGAGGGTCTGCCTACTAGCAAGGGGGCCGGATGTGCTAAGTGCAGGGTGCTGGAGGTGTCAGCTTCAGATGCTGCATCCCGCTACGGCCCTTGCAGGCTATGTCTTCGTTACCGAAGGTTATTGCGCAATCGATGACCTGCTTAAGTCAGCCTTCGGGTTGACGTCCGAAGCGATGCACGTCATCGACGTCGACCAGGTGGACACATTCGAGAGCATTTTCTGCCTCCATGACATGGATGATGATCACGGATATGATGCCCTTGAGCAAAGGAGACTGGAAAGAGCAACAGACTTGCTGCACGAGTATGGGGAGGAATTTTTCATCATCGAGTTCGGTCGCCATTCCCACAGTCGGTCTGAGACCTCCCCCGTGTTTTGGCTGGCTCGTAGAGGCCAGTCCATGCTGGGAGTCATTGGCATTTTTCATGGCTCTATGGTAGATGAGTAAATGAAAAGGAAGAGACAGGATCGCCTCCCCTGTGGCAAGGGGCAGAGATCGGCGGTTTAGGGTTTAGGGTAACTTGAACGGGTGGCGGGTTTGGGGTTTAGGGTTTAGGGTGCAGGGTGTAGAGGGGTGCGCGTGCAGAGCAGTCTCGGGCCCTCGATAACTCTTGCTCCAAAGGAGTGACATTGGGGAGAGCTGTGGCAGGTGAATTCCAAGATTCTTTCGTACTTGTGCGTCGAGTTTTTTGTGCAGGCTACCTCCGACATGCTTGGTGCCAGCAAAAGTTTGCTTAAACTGAACCCTAACATTCGACCATAAACCCGAAACCCTAACCCTAAACCCTAAACCCTAAACCCTAAACCCTAAACCCTAACCCTAAACCCTCAACCTTGTGTTGGATGCCTCAGGGTTGTAATCTTCAGACCGCTTCTGTAGGGGCTCAGGGCTCAGGGCTCTAAACCCTAAACCCTAAACCCTAAACCCTAAACCCTAAACCCTAAACCCTAAACCCTAAACCCTAAACCCTAAACCCTAAACCCTAAACCCTAAACCCTAAACCCTAAACCCTAAACCCCCTAAACCCTAAACCCTAACCCTAAACCCTAAACCCTAACCCTAAACCCTAAACCCTAAACCCTAAACCCTAACCCTAAACCCTAAACCTAAACCCTAACCCTAAACCCTAAACCCTAACCCTAAACCCTAACCCTAACCCTAAACCCTAAACCCTAAACCCTAAAAAACCCTAAACCCTAAACCCTACACCCTACACCCTAAACCCTACACCCTAAACCCTAAACCCTAAACCCTAAACCCTAAACCCTAACCCCTAAACCCTACACCCTAAACCCTTTACCCTAAACCCTAAAACCCTGAACCCTGAACCCTAAACCCTAAATCCTGAACCCTAAACCCTAAACCCCAAACCCTAAACCCCAAACCCTAGACCCTGAACCCTAAACCTTAAACCCTAAACTTTAAACCCTGACCCAAAACCCTAAGTAAGTCCCATACTTCGCATAAACCCCAAACCCCTGAGGCCCTAAACCCCTCAGGCAAGAGGCCTCGATCTGAGATGCGTTTGGGCCCTCAAAGCCGCATTTGGCGTCCATGGGTGCTACAGGGTTTCGGGTTTAGGGTTTAGGGGTTAGGGTTTAGGGTTTAGGGTTTGGGGTGTACCAGGGTCCTAAACCCTAATGGGGGGTTGATTACTTTAGGGTTTAGGGTTTCGGATGTAGGTACTGTAGGGTTTAGGGAAGGGACAACCGCAGACCAACGTGCTTGGAAGGTCTGGCGATTCACGGCGCATGGCCTGTGGCGCCGTGAGCGGGCTCGTCCCAGGCTCCTACCCGGGGATATGCTTCCTACCCTAATCCCCTGAACCCCTAAACTCCCGAAACCCGAAGCCCCAAAACCCCTACGCCTCTAAACCCTAAACCCCAATCCCCTGAAACCCTAAACCCTAAACCCTAAACCCTAAACCCTAAGCCCTAAGCCCTAAGCCCTAAGCCCTAAACCCTAAACCTTAAACCCTAAACCCTAAATCCTAAATCCCTAAACCTCAAACCCGAAGTCACCGGAGTCCAGGGCACAAGTGCCAAAAAAGCGCAGTGGACGGACAAAAGAAGCGAAGGGTTTAGGGTTGAGGGTTAGGGTTTCGGGTATCGGGCCTAGGATTTTAGGGCTTAGGTCTTAGGCTTCACCCTCAACCCTATACCTTAAACCCTAAACCCTAAACCCTAAACCCTAAACCCTAAGCCCTAAGCCCTAAGCCCCAAAATCCTGAGGGTTCGGGCTTGGATTTTCCTAGGGTTTTAGGGATTCAGGGTTTAGGGATTTAGGGTTTAGGGTGTAGGGTTTTAGGGGTTTAGGGCTGTGGGATGTAGGGTTTTATGGGTAGCGCTCGGGGCTTGGGTTTCTGGGCTGAGGATGCAGGTTCTTGGGGGCGGAGGCGGGGAGTTGGACTTTCGGGTTCAGGTTTAGTTAGTGGTGGTGCCCTGAGCTTTGGGTTATTGCGCTTCTGGTGCAGTCGCGCCAGAATCGCAGTTTGGTGTCCCCGAGAAGACCCTTTTGATCGTTTAAGGTTTGGGGTGTAGGGCTTAAGGGTCTGCCCTCTGGCTGACCTATGCTGTTTTGATGTCTCAGCTGCGATTCGCAGCTAAGCAATGAGGATGCAGAGTTGCCAGGGTGGTCCAAGCCATTCTCAGATATCATGTTCAGGAGTTGCCACGCCCGGTGTCGAAGACAGCGGGGGTGAAAGCCATCTGCATGGGAACAGGATTGGGCACTTGCTCAGACTGCAAGGCGGCAGACGCTGCCCCCGGTGGCTGCTGCTATGATTCAGTTGGTGTCCCGGCCATAGAGGTGGTTGCAGATGCCACACGTGCAACATCATGGCAGTCGGATCCCATCTCCGACGGAACCGAAGGGAAAGGTGGGCAGCCGGTGCAGGAAGGTGGGCACGAGTAGGCAGGGTTGAATTGGAGAGAGGCCCGTTTAGGCCGGTTGACATCCGCAGATGCATCAGAGGCATCTGGCCATCTGACGCTTGACCGCGATCTGCTGCGAGGAATAACTTTGAAGTCGTCTCTGCATGGTTTCGGTGTGCTCTGGCGGAGGTCACCGATAGAGCTACCAGACAACGCTGCTCGTGCAGCCTTGTGGAAGAGGTCTGCCAAGGTGGAAAAATTGGATATTTTTTTGAGTCATACGTGGCATACCCCGGGATCGCAAAAGGTTCGGTCGCTGCTGGTACAGTCTGGCTGCTACAACTTTGTCTTTGGGTGGTTCCTGTGTGCTGCAGTTTGTGTAGTGCTGGAGGTCTTTGCACATCGTGGGGTCTACGGGCACGACTTGTCAGCCAGACTTGGCGGGTTGTTTGGCTCTGTCCTGGGACTTCTGGTGTCCCCTTACCTACAGTTCTGCGGAAGCCAGATGTGCTTTCTAGATGTGGTATGTATCAATCAAGTTGACCCTCAGCTGATGCAGCGTGGGATCTATGGCTTAGGAGGCTTCTTGGCCGCCAGCGCAGAGTTGCGAATTTTGTGGAGCCCGCCTTACTTGTCCAGGCCAGCAGTTGCAAAACAGCCCCAGGCGAGCCTTGTAGCTCGCTGTTGAAACACAGCTTGCCATTGGTGCAGCCACTGTTCTGCTTCAACCTTTTCACGTTGGCCTTCGACTAGGCTGCTAATCACGCTGTTGCTTATCATGCTTCGGTTTCGGTAGGTTGCATTCCCCCCAACAATCAACAGCAACAAAACCCCCGCCCCTGGTGAGGTTGGCCACGCCTGCCAGTGTTTTCGACATGTCAAGTAAGAAAAGCATGCGGTCCGTTACGAGCACGTTACCAACGACAACAACGACGACGACAGCAACAACGACAACGACAACGGCAACGGCAACGACAACGACAACGACTTTGACAACGACCACCGTGACAGCAACAGCAACAGCAACGCCGCAACGCCAGCAACAGCAGCAACAGCAGCAACAGCAGCAACAGCGGCAACAGCAGCAACAGCAGCAAGAGCGGCAACAGCAGCAACAGCGGCAACAGCAATAACAGCAGCAACAGCAGCAACATCAGCAACATCATGAGCAACATCATCAGCAACATCATCATCATCATCATCATCATCATCATCATCATCATCAGCATCAGCAGCAGCAGCAGCAGCAGCAGCAGCAGCAGCAGCAGCAGCAGCAGCAGCAGCAGCAGCGGCCACAGCAGCGGCAACAGCAACGGCCGCAGCAACGGCCACAGCAACGGCCAAACGGCCACCGTCAACCGCAACCGCAACCGCAAACGCAACCGCAACAGCAACAGCAACAGCAACTGCAAGAGCAAGAGCAATAATAAGAAGACAGGCTTTGGTGCAGCGTACAATTCTGGACCTCCCCGCGGTGTACGTGGGCTGCATCCTCCTCATGGTGGCCATGGGTAGGTTCTTGCAGTGCTGACCCAGAAGAGAAGAAAAATGAAGACCCCCAAAAAGAGCCGCGGAGGCCTAAGAAGTTACACAAGATGCAAAATTCGCTCTTCGGAGCGGGATGTGTGGATACCACGCATCCATGCAAGCACACTTTCAAAGGCAAGGGGCAAGGGTTGGGTGGTTTGGTTAGGTGGGGGTGGGTTCTCCTGCTCTGCTTGCTCTGCCCTGCCGCTGCTTGCCCTACCAAGACGAACTTGTGGGCTTACCCACGAGAGGACTTCAACGGAAGTTCAACGACCGGCCCTACGCGGGCCCCCGTAGTTCACTCTTTTAGCTTTGAGCAGCTCTCATGGGCTGCTGCCGACGTGACGCCTCGCGCTGTCTTCGGCTCTGGAGACGCTGGGTCCCCTGGGAAGGACCTTGGCACTCTTGTTGAGCAGAAGCCGTGTCTTTGTTTTGAGGTTTTGCCTAAACTTCTTAGGGGAACCACTTTTAGTAATGCCAGTTCGCTGCTTTTGTGGCCTCGGATCGTTCCCGAGACTCGGGTGTGGAGCTTACCCATTCCTGAGTCTCGCCACAGTTCCTTGTTAACGACACAGAACCAGAGGTGGCAGTGTGCTCAGCCTTTGGTGTTGCCTCAGTCGCACGCGGCCTTCGGGCCAAGTTTCAGTTGTGGCCTTTACGGCCTGCTTTTGACGCTAGTTCTCTTAGGGGAGCTTTTCTGGGAAGTTTTCCGCTTCTGGGTGCGGTGGAAGCACCTCCAGTCCAAGGCCTCAGAACTCAGGCCTGTGACAACCGGCAGTGCCCTCAGTGACGTCTGTGACAGCGTTAGTGAATGCGAGCCTGTTGTTCGTAGCCGCATGCGCAATCGCCGCAAGCTCCAGTTTACTTTACGTTGTCCGGAGGGAAGGCTTTGGCTTCAGAGGGCTTGGTGGCCTGCACGTCCGGCACGCAGGGTTGGCTCTCGGAGACTGACTGGAGTCAGGAACGTTGTGGGGCTAGGGGGGCTGTGGCGTCTCTCACCTGCTCGGTCTTGCTCGGCAGTCAGGAAGCTCCAACTCCGTTTCGCCAAGGTCAGGCTCCGTCGTCGTCAACGTCGTGCCGTTTTGTCTCTTTTGTCCCTCGGACTTCCGCCCCGGCCCGTAGGTGCGACTTCTGAGGACACAGTGCGTGACGTTTTGCTTAACCAGCTCAAAGGGGGGCGGGGCAGACGCAAGCCAAAAACCGGGTCAAACAACGACCACGACAGAGCTCCTGACAACCCTGACGAGGACTCCTTGGCGGATGCCCTTACTTCCTTCTTGGACAAATGGGCCAAAAAGCCGGCTCGCTCCAGGGAGTCGCCCCGGCCGGCTGGCACTCCCGAACGACAACCTTCGCTGTGCGAGGTCCTGCTCTCGGTGCTGAAGAAGTGTAAGCAAAGTCAGGCCTCGGACGAGGCTACGTTTCAACAGGTCAAGTCCGCCTTGACCAAACACAAGCAAAGCTCGAAGCAAACGGGGGCCACGGAAAAACCCCAAACCGTGCACAGGCAGGTGGTGGTTACGGGCTCTTCTCCTAACGCCGTCCAGGACCGCGGAAGGGGTACGCCTCCTGCTCCCAACAAACCTAGTCCTAGTCCTGCTCCTGTCTCTCGTGCCCCCAGCCAGCAAGGCAGACAGGTTCTAGGGATTAACTCAAGTGAGTGGACCAACAATCCGATTTTCCTTCATCGAAAAACTGTGTTGGAGGTGATTCAGGACGGCCGCATGCTTGAAGGTAACTGTACGGCAGTCCAAAGCACTCAGGAACTGCTGGAACTTCAGGACACGTGGCTGGCCTTTGACTGCAAGCAGCCTTTGACGGTCCTTGCGACCGGAGAAGCGAGGGGCTCAAGAGGCTGTTGCCTCGCCAGGGCCTCACTCCGGCGGGGACCTTTGTCTGCTGGCTTTTCCTGTGAAGAGGTAGGAGTTCTGGTGTTAGGGGAAGAGGGTTACGCTCCCAAGCTTAAGCCAGCCTCCAAAGTCGCTCTTTCGAAGTTCAAGGCTCCAGCCAAAGCCCTGATTCGGATCGTGGCGCCGTCCCACTACCGCGCCTGTTGCAAGGAGAGCCGACAGTGGGATTCCCCTCAAGCCATCGTGTCGGAAATGGCACAGTGGAAGGTTGAGGGACCAAGCACTCAGGCCAGTAGTCTCACGGGTGGCAACTGGCAGTGGACAAAACACAAAGGGTCGGATCAGCTGATTGGCCACTTGAAAGTCAGTGAAAGTCTTGCCCAGGCCCTGGCCCCTCACAGTGGTCGCCGAGGTATCTTCATTTCACTGATCAAAGATCTAAAAACTCCCGCGAGGATAGGATGGACCCCCAAGCATGAGGATGAAGAGCCCGATGACTATCTTAGTCGTTGCTCCAGCTTTGCATCCGCGCGCGGTGCTTCCCTAAAGTACCGATGCGGAGGCGGCAACGACTTGGGTGTGGTTAGGAAGGATGGCGAAGCTGAGGAAGTCAGAGCCGTTGTCGTGAACGTGCGGGCCCCAAAAGATTGGGAGGCGGAGGGCCTCCTCGCCTTTTTGCTTGAGCAAAAGTGGCTCGAGCCTCAGGTCTTGAACAAACGAGGCCAGAGCTGGTTGGTTAAAGGCACGCCGCCTCACCCAGCCTCTACATGGAGATACATCGATGCTGAGGACCCCAGCATTACTGTACACGTCACAAAGGCTCAAGGGAAGCCCCCCTCGGTGCGCGAAACTGTGCCGTTGCGTGCTCCCCGTGCGAAGCTCAGTGAAGTGAGCGCTAGGCCTGCTGAGCAGCGCAGAGGCAGAGCTCCTCCGGACGCCGCCACAGGTGCCGGCGCTGGGCCCCGGGCTGGCAAGGACACACAGGAGATCGGTTCCGACCGGGCTCGGAGCCGCAGTAGAGAAAAGGACACTACTGAGAGTTCCAAAGCCCCCCCTCTGGCTCCAGTTTTTGATCCCATGACTGATGCTCTGAGCAGCGGGTGGAAGATCAGAGACCTGGGCGGGGACGGGGACTGCGGTTTCCGTAGTCTGTCGGGCGCGATGCACCACGCCAAGGGCACCCCTTTCCCTGACGATGTTGCGGTCGACCAAGCTCGCTGTAAAGGTGCTACCATCCGAACTCAGTGTTTGTCGCACATCCGTAAGCATGTCGATCGCTATGCTGCCTTCCTCCAACCGGATGTTGATGGTGGTGACATGGATACTGAGGACTTGGAGATGTACTTAGGCTCCATGGCGCACCCTCGTGCTTGGATTGACGGTATCATGATCCAAGCTGCAGCAGAAAAGTACGGTCAGGTCGTGGTGATCTGGCACAAGTCAAAGCCGCAGATGGACGCTGCTGGGCTTGTCACTCAGGCCAACTGGCAGCGAACCACTTTGGCCCCGGACTGGGCCAAGGATGGGATGCCTAAAATGGCAAAAGACAAGTCCCCCATAGTGCTTAGGCTTGAGAATGAGCACTACACGTACATGGTCCCTCCGGAAGGAAGCGAGGTTCCTCTTGCTTGGCTTAGAGAAACTTCCGTGCCCCATAGGAGGCTTCTCCAAGGCTCTGCGGGCCCGGGTAGTGAGGTGAGTGTGGCTACGCCCTCACTGCACTCGCTTAGGTCCTGCTTGGACAGGCGGCAGGGAGCTACTCACTCAGGGAGTGCTGAAGACTCTCGAAGCCTCTCCGCTGCCACGCCCTCAGTTTACACTGTCGCCAAGGGTCCCTTGCAGGCCTCCCCGAAACCCTCAAAGAGCAGACCTGAGGCGTCAGAAGGGTCACGCCCCAGAAAAAGTCGTCGCGTTGAGGCTTTTTCCACTGGGCCCCACTCCCCCGGTCGAGGCAAACCCTCGTTTGGCTCGGCTTTCTCCTCAGGCTCCCCGGGTTGCAAGGCTCACTCTCCTTCTGAGTGCAACTGCAAAGCTGAGGTCGCGCCTGAGCCTTCGCTGTCTAAGGGGCCCTCAACCCCGTCTCTGCACACCTTCATGCGGCATGCTGCTCAAGAGGCGCCCAAGCCTCAGCTTGACCCCGCAGCCTCCCTTGAGCCCCCAGAGGTTCCCCCCCGCCGGCGCCTCAAACGCAAGCAGCACCCTTTGGGGGAAGACGAGGACACGGGGCACGAACCTCTTACTTTTTCAGAAAAGTCTGGACACCGAAAGAATCGGATTTCTACGGTCAGCTGGCCGTGCCCCTTATGTAAGGCCGTGTTTACGTGGACGGGGCACGACAAGGCCCTTAGCCAGAAACAGCGGCACATGAAGCTTGTGCACAACACCAGGTTGTCGGCAGTGGGTGGCTCGAAATCCGATAAAATGAAGGACCAATGGGAAAAGAACCCTCGGCAGTTCAAGTCGGGAGCGGAGGCCACCAAGAAGGCCTTGCTCAGGGCCAAGCAGCTCAAGGACCAGCAGCGTCACGACCTCGCTCACGCCACGTCCATGGGCCTTTTCCCTTGCATCAAAAAGACATGGTTTTGTCGACGGTGCCTGGTTAAGGGCAACACCCGACAGATCACGGACAAGGCCTGCGAGCCCGAGGAGTGGGGCTGGAAAAATGGTTGGGCCTTGCGGGGCCTCACAGGCAGGCCCTGGCCAAGGCCTGTGACTTGTCCGAACAGAAAGTTGCGGAGTTCACGGAGCAAGCCACCAGGGTGGTTCAGAACGCTCGTCCTCGCAAAGATGTCCAGTCTGAGGCAACTAGGCGTAGGGCTGCCGCTAGAAAGGCCCAGTGGCGAAAGGATGAGGGGTACACTGCTGAGCCCGCTTCTCTTCCTGGCAAGCTCAACGCTTCGTTGCAGATGCCCCGCTTGAATCTGAAAACCTCCAGTCGCGGAGGTGGCATCCGCAAGCGGCCTGCCGCTGCTGTGGGCGCTGCCAACGCTGGGGTCGCTGAGTCCCCCCCTCAGAACGGACCGGACTCGTCATGGCAACGTGACCTTACCGAGGAAGGAGTTGAGCGTCAACCGGGGCCCCAAAGGGAGGCTCGGCGGCGCAGAAAAGCAAAGCGAGCCCTTCCGATCTTGCTCGTTTGGCAGCTCAATGTGGCTTCGTTCGCTCTTAGAGGGTGGGACTTGCTGGCCGCTGCGGAAGCCAACAGGGTGGACATCGTTGTTATGCAGGAAACTCGCATGACGTGCGAAGAGGCCGCGCGGGTCAACAACAGTCTCCAGCGATGGACGTTGTTTCATCAACAAGAAGAGCCTCCGGAGCAGCGGGCTACTACCGAAGGCGGAGTGGCTGTGGCGGTCCGAAGAGGCATCCCTGCTGTCAAAGGAGCGTCGCACTGTAGCGGTGCGGGCCAGTGGCTGCGCGTGGCTCTCCCGGGGCTTCATGTGACATCGGCCTACCGAAGACAGCTCAGCTACGAAGAACTGGCAGACTACAACGAGTCTCTTTGCGCTGACTTGGCGAGTTTGGGCAAGACGGCTACCATGACTTTCGGAGACTGGAATCATGATCCTCTTACCGACCCGCTCAATGTGCAGGCGGCTGGGACCAGAGGTATGGTGCACTACCCCACCCTGCCCAACCCTGCTGAGGGCGACGAGCCTCAAGAACCTCTCCCCGCCCCGACTCGGTGGGCCTCGAATCGCTGCATCGACTGGGCGGTGAGAAGCAACGTTCAAGCCTCAGTTAAGCTCCTGCTCGACAAGTGGTCAGACCACAAGCTGTTGGAATGGAATATCGCGGGTCTCTCGACGGGGGGGCTTCCGAACTTCAAGCTCAGGCAAACTTCGGATCTGCGTAAACCCGACAATGTGTCTCAGAAGCAGTGGGATGAGGTCATCGACCGCTTGTGGAACAGGTCGGCTCAGGAACGCTGTAGCACCAATTTGAGCGAGTGGGAACAGCTTTCCAAGGCTGTAGAGGACGTGATGCGCGAAGCTCTTAGGGAGCTCGGAGCCCAGCGTCGCTTCACGACCAAGAACTACAAAGGTCAAGTTGCTGCTGTAACCCCGGATGTGCGACACCACAGGCCAAGCCCTCAGGGGGTCCCGACAGTCCGTACTGCTAGGCTGCGTCGTTTCGGACGGCGTGTTGAGCAGTACCACCGGCACCCCGAGCCTGCCCTGTCTCGCAGTGTGCTTAGGGAAGCTGCCTTCTTCGAGTGCCCTTCCTCCCCTCTCGAGCCTGGCTCTCTCTCGGACTTTCGACTGTGGCTTGAGAACGAACTTCGTAGACTGGAAACTGCTCAACGAGACAAGCGTCTTCGGGAGTGGAAGCAGAAGATGCAACAGGAGGACGGTCCGGTCTGGCGGTGGCTCGCTAAGGCCAAAAAGACCGAGGTTACGTGCGGGCTCAAGGACTCCAGCGGGCAAGTCATGACGCCCGTGGCAACCATGCAAACTGTCGAAGCTTTCTGGCGTCGGCATTGGCCCGGCAGCGAGGACCTGGCTGACAAACTAGAGGTTGTTGAGAACTTGTACCACGAGTTTGGGCTAGGGGACCAGGTCCGGCACCCTGGCATGCCGCCTCTCTCAGGCAGCGACCTTAAGCGCACCTTGTCACGGCAAAAGGGCAAGGCTGCGGGCCCAGAGGGTTGGAGGCCGGAAGAGCTGTGGAGTTGGCCGGCGCCAGCCTTGGACCTGCTCGCGGCTTTCCTTAACAAGGTTGAACAGGGGAGTAGCTGGCCCAGAGCCCTCAGGCAATGGCGACAAGTCCACCTTAGTAAACCAAACAAGCCTGCCGGCGAGTTGGGAAGCCTGCGACCCATCAGCATCGGTTCAGCCGTCTATCGGACGTGGTCGGCCACTCGGATTCGACAGCTCGGGCCTTGGCTTCGGCGTAGGTTCCCAGACCAAGTGCACGGAGCCTTGCCAGGTAGGGGGGTTCACACCGCCTTACTTGAGCCGCTCGCAGAGATCGAGGCCGCTCAGTGGTCTTCTCAAGGGAGTCTCCGCTATCTCGGCTCCTCTGACTTATCTAAGGCCTTCGATACGATGCACGGGGCCCTCTCGGTCGGCGCACTAAGGCGCTTAGGAGTGCCGCAACCTCTGTGCGATGCTTGGCACCGAGCATGGACCTCCCAAGAGCGGGTGCTCCAACTGGCGGCCTTCTGCAGCCAGGGTGCGGTGACTGAGGTCATGGCCTTGCCGCAAGGCGACCCGGCGTCCCCGGCTGCCTTGACAGCTCCTCTCGTGGAGTCCCTTCGGCGCATCCAGAGTATCTTCGCTGAAAGAAGACATGGGCGCTCTTTGTTCAGGTTGTTTCTTGACGACAGAAGCTGGTATTGCGCAAAGCGCAAGACTTGTCTGGACGTCGGCCGAACGTGGCTTCAAGAAGTATCGGTTTGGGGTTTGGGGGAGAACAAATCCAAAGCGGATTTCGGCGTTGTGGGTTCGGCTCAGGCGCGCCGGCGCATGCAAACCGAGCTGCGCCGTCGCGAGCAGGTGGGGGAAGTCAAGCTTCGCCCGCGCCTCCTGGGCTCTCGCGTGCACACGAACAGGGCGCACAGCAAGCCACAAGGAGAAGAGCGTGACCGGCTCGTTGAAGCCAAGAAGATGGCAGCCTGGGGTAGTCACCTGCCCTGCGACCAGGCCCGAAAGGCCTACTTCCTCAAACAGACTGCGGTGGCTAAGGCTGCGGCTCCCACGTACGTGAGGCTGGAGGCTCTTAGGGCTCTTGAGGGGGTTCAGTCTACTATCAATCGAGCTGTTCGCTCGTCTGGGCATGCCAGAGGAGGGAGTTTGGCTGTCTCAAGTTCCGTCATGGGCATGTTGCTTCGGTCCAGGTTTTGGTTCAGAGTCATCTGCCTGTGTTGCGGGCTGCTTGGCATCAAGGCCGTTCCTACGGGCCCGTGGGTTTGGCTAGGAGGTGGATGCAGAGGCATGGGTGGAGCGAGGCTGGGGTCTTTCGGTGGACGCACCCAGTTACTCAGGCCACTTTGTTCTCTAGTGATGTCCACTTAGGCCGGCAGGAGAGAGGCATTCGGCTAAGGGAGCAAAACAAAGATGCCATCAACCACGCCTTGCGTGACGCTTGGAGGGCTCGGTGCTGGGTCACGTGGCTGGCGCAGGGCTCTAACCGGGCCAGGCCGCTGGCCGCTCTGTCTTGGCCCCAGGTGCGTGGCAGGTTTAAGATGGCTGTTAGTATCTTGAACCAGCTCCCCTGCGAACTGAAGTCTCATGCTCAGGCGGTCATGGTGGGACACATGGTGTCCCCAGCGGCATTCCACGTAATGTCCAGTCCGCAGGCTGCTATGATCCCCTGCCCCTTCTGCGGGTCTCAGGAGGCGCCGGACTTCGAGCACGTGATGTGGGTGTGTGAGTACTTTAGTCAGACAAGGCCCGCTTGCGGCGCCCTTGACCCTTTGCAGCTTTGGCTTGTGTGGCCATCACAGGCTAAGGCAAAAAAGGAGAACCTTCAAGTGGTACTTCACGCAGCTGAAGTTCGGAGGGGCGTGCTTCGCGCGCGCCATGACACGGACTCCTAAGGACCGGTGCCAGCAGTGCGGCAAGAGCGCCTCGTCAGGGCGAACCTCTACCGCACCAGCAACTACTACTACAGGCTTTGGTGCATCTTCGAGCTTGCTGCGTTCCGGAAGGCGAATTCATCAGGACGTACTGTGCTGAAGCCCCTCTACTTGGAGGTCGGCCTGCTTTATGTGATCCTTGCGAACTATATTGTCGTTCTGGTCGAAGAAGCGAGAGTTAGGTATGCAGAGGACGAAGCCTGGGATGTGGATGGCTGGTGGGTTCTAGCACGTGTCTCTATTTCGATTCCCTATGCCCTGCTGCTTCATGGCTTGCGCCGGCTCTGCCACGAGAAACGCCATCTCATTGAGAATATCAGAAGATTTGAATTGGCAAAGGTGAGCTGCCGCCTCAAGAGCGACAGAGATTTCATCTATGCTGGCATTCGTGAGTGGTATGGAAGCGAGGAGGCATTCGAGCAATATGTGCGAGGCACGCTCTACGACGAACTTGTCCATCCGTTTCGGAGATCAGACTTTCCAGCTGTGTATTGGCTTATGGCGATGACGACGTTGTTTGCAAACCAAGTGGATATTTGGGTGACCAACTATAGAAACACATCTTCAGTCTCGTCAGGTCTTTATCAGTTCCGACGATTTCTGGCGCTTGTCGTTGCAGACCCTTTGACAGGCATAAACGGTATGAGCTATACCTTCTTCCTGTGTGACTATTTGGCACGCCCTGCAGCAGGAATGTGTGATTACGGAAAGACTGTGCTGGTTTGGTCTGTGCTCATGCTCGGTACCTATGGGTGGCTGCTCCAGTCTGATATCATGGCCGCCTCGGAAAGAATTGAGGTCACTATTGCCATTTGTGCTGCTCAAGCTGTCGCCTACGTCTTTCTCAGGTGCTTGGTGGGTGCAAAGATGAGGATGATTTGAGGTTCTAATGCCAGGAGATGAAGCTTTGGAGGTGACGGTCATGTCAGGGAAGGGGGAAAGCCGATGCTTCTCATCATGTCACGGTGCGGATTCCAGGTGTTCCACCAGTTTCACGCAGACGAGATTGGCCCAAGGACCCTCGATTTCTGCAGTTGCCATAAACAGAAAAAAGAGCTGTTACCCTGGCGCGGATGTCAGGCTTGTGGGCTTCTGGGGCAGTCTCGCCAGAAGAATAGTGGTTTGGTACAGTGTCCTTGCAAGAGTATACCTGCCCGTGAAGACCATTTTGAAAATCTCCCTTCGGCTGACCTGTTTTTATGTATGGTGTGGTTGTTTTGGTGGTTTACCTGCCATGTGGGCTTAAAGATTCGGGAAACCGCGTGAAGACATGCTCGAAAGTTCCCTTTCAGCAATTTGGGCTCAGCGTTTGGATAGTGCAGCAGTTCGATGCAGGGTCATGCAGAGCAATACTTCTGCCTTCCAACAACAGGACATGTCTGGCACACTTCTCTAGGTGAAGTGCTCGCAAATTGAAGCAGCTGAATGAACTGAACATACGAGTGTGCTTGAAGGCATTGCGCAGGTTCTTTCTCTGCACGTATACACCCAAAATGCTGGTCGAGGCGGGATGCTGTTCAACCCTGGGCCCCTAAACCCTAAAGCCCTAAACCCTAAGACCACAAACCCTAAAGCCCAATACCCCTCACGTGGAAGTTTCCCAAAACGGGGTATTGCCCCTATACCCCCAGTAGAATCCCTTGTAAAAGGACCCGTCAACCCTAAACCAATCGTAGGGGTCTAGGGTTTCGGGGTTTGGGTTTAGGGTTTAGGGTTTAGGGTTTAGGGTTTAGCGTTTAGGGTTTAGGGTTTAGGGTTTGGGGTTCAGGGTTTCGGGTTTAAGGTTTTAGCAGCCCTGATGCAGGAGGCTCAGCCACGCCTGCCGAACGGCCCGACGCTCTGTGCCGACATGCCGCCTGGCTGGCACACAGTGTTGGGGGCTTCTAGTTCTGGGTGCCTAAACCCTAAACCCTAAACCCTAAACGCCAAACCCGAAGTGCGGTTCAGCTAGCCCATGCAAGGTTCAGCTAAAGGTCCAGTGAGCTACTTTGATGCCATGTTGCGAGAAGAGCAGTGACCTTTGTGAAAGATTCTAAGCCCTGGCCCCTGGTTTAGGGTTTAGGGTTTAGGGTTTAGGGTTTAGGGTTTAGGGTGAAGAGTTTAGGGTTTCGGCTTTAGAGCCAGGAACCCAGATCCCCAAGCTCTCTCCGTGGACAGGGTGAGTTGGCCCCTGAATACAGTGCTGTACCTTTACCTCGTTTAGGGTCTTCCTAAACCCTGAACCCTAAACCCCAAACCCTAAACCCTAAACCCCAAACCCTAAACCCTAAACCCGAAACCCTCTACAAGGGCATCCTGCCAGGAGGCTTTGTATCCATGCTGAACTCAACTCGCAGAGGGTCTCGGGTCCAGGGAGCCCCAGACCCCAAACCCCATACCCTAACCCGAAGCCCTAAGCCCTAAACCCTAACCCCCAAACCCCATACCCCAAACCCCAAACCCTAAACCCTAAGCCCTACACCCTAAACCCTAAACCCTAACCCCCAAACTTGCCCTAAACCCTAGATCCTAAGCCCCAAACCCGAATATCCGCAACTCACCTTCCCCCCCTGTGCGTATCTCCACGGCTCAATGCATCTCAGGGCAACCCTAAGCAAACCAAAAGCCCCGAACAAGCCCTGAAGCCCCAGGTCAGTGGAGAGAAAGACCTCCATGACCTACCTCCCCGTATAGAACCCTAAACCCTAAGCCCTAAACCCTAAACCCTAAACCCTAAACCCTAAGCCCTAAACCCTAAACCCTAAACCCTTGAGGCCCTTGTGAAGGGGGCCGCACTTAGGAGGGTGCTCGGTTTCTTCTTCCTGAACTGAACTTTGAACCCGAAACTCATTGGGTGCAGGCCTCCCTAGCATCGCCCCCTTGGGTTGGATTGGGGTGCAAGGCTTGAGGGTTTATTGGGTTTAGGGTTTAGGGTTTAGGGTTTAGGGTGTAAGGGTTTGAAAGGGCTAAACCGGGTCAAGCCCTCAAATCCTAAACCTCAAGCCCCACACCCCAAACCCTAAATCCGCCAAAAGACTTAAAGCCTATCGAACCTCAAAGACTCTCGAAAAGCCCTGGCTATCACATCTTTGGGGGCTTGGGGTGTAGTTCAGGTCTACAAAGGGTGTTCGTCATAGGGTTGATAAGGGTGTAGTTTTCTAAGAGTCTAGGGTTTTAGGCCTTTACAAGGGTTTATAAGAGTTTATAAGGGTTTATAAGGCTTTATAAGGGTTTATAAGGGTTCATGGGCCTTTACAAGGGTCTATATCCGGCTTAGGGTTTGCGAGAGTTTCGTCGGGTTTAGTAGGGGTTTAGGGTGACCCCGACGCCTGACCTATGCACCGGCCCCCACAGGTCCAAGACAGCCCACGCCTCGGGTGGAGGGTCCGAGGGAATCGGCTTAGGGTTTGGGGTTTGGGTTTAGGGTGTAGGGTTTAGGGTTGAGGTTTAGAGTTTAGGGGTTGGGGGCCCAGGGCGGAGGGACGCCGAAAACCCTGGAAACTGCCAAGCCCTTAAGCTTTCAACCCTAAGCCCCGAAAGCCCTGGACCCCAAACCCCAAAAACGCAAAACCCCCAAAAGCCCGAAAACCTTAAACCCCAAAGCCCCAAAGCCCTGGGAAGGACCGGTCTTTGGGTGGCTTTCGGTTAGGAGGGGACGCCGTGGTTAGAGCGGTTTGGGGCATGTCTTCCGGGCTCTCTAAATTGCGGTTCCCTTGTGTGAGCTGTAAAAGCTTCCGGGATATCGCCGCCTGTCTCTGGCATGTTATTGCTTTCTGTTTTTCCTTCTTCTTCAGCTTCCTCTTCTTCTTCTTCTTCTTCTTCTTCTTCTTCTTCTTGGGTCTGGAGACCTCTACACTGTAGCCGTCACCCTCCGGGTTGAGCCCCAAACCCTAAACCTTAATCCCTGCTCAATTGGGTAGATGCTTATTTTTTGGGGGTTTGGGGATTGGTTTTTTTTTTGGGATTTTTTGGGGTTTTGCGGCTTGGGCCTGGGGCTTGGGGCCAAAGGTTAGGGCGTAGGGTTTAGGGTTTCGCCCCTCAGACTTGGGATGTTCCCACGGGACCTACTAGGGATTACAGTGCAACCTTTTTGAATCCCTTTTGAGGACTGCTAGGAGAAGGGGAACATCCCAACCTCAAGCCCTCTCAGCCCTAAACCCTAAACCCTAAACCCTAAACCCTAAACCCTAAACCCTAAACCCTAAACCCTAAACCCTAAACCCTAAACCCTAAACCCTAAACCCTAAACCCTAAACCGATGCTGCAGAACCCCCAGGCCTCAGCAGTCCTCTTCTTGCAGGGCCCAGCCTCGAGTTCAGAGTCTGGTGGTTTTGTTGGGTCTCGAGTGCGGGGGGTTTGGGGTTTAGGGTTTAGGGTTTAGGGTTCAGGGTTTAGGGTTTAGGGTTTAGGGTGGGCTTTAGAGGCTAAAAGGGTCAAATTCGGGGTCTCGGGGTCGTGGCTTGGCCCAGGTCAGTCCCGACTGGCAAAAGTGGCTCACGCAACATCTTTTCAAGCCGGGGCGCTCGGGCCAGGTCGCCGCAATAGGGCCCTGCGCCCTCGACCCTAAACCCTAAACCCTAAACCCTAAACCCTAAACCCTAAACATTAAACCCTAAACCCTAAACCCTAAACCCTATGATCAAGATGGGAAGTATCAAGCGGCCCTGGGCTGGTAGTACCTCATCGGCTCCTAAAGCCCTAAACCCTAGACCCGAACCCCAAACCCTAACCTCAAACCCTAAACCCTAAACCCTAAACCCTATAGGTCCTTTTTTGAGGGGGGGGTCTCTGTTATGGTTGAGGCCTCCCCGAAGTATCAGCCCCTCTTAGATCTCTCTCCCCCCCAACCCCCAACGCTTGACCGTCTACTGTAAGCCTTCCGAGCCCTCTAGGACCCATACACCCAAAAAATACCCAAGGAATGCAGAACTTTTGTCCGGCGTGGCGCGGGCCTCGGGCGCCACGAGGGAGGAGGGGTTGGCTAAGCTCGGGACTTTTGGATTCATGGCCCGGGTTGGGGGGTCTTTGGTTTAGGGTTTTTAGGGTTGAGGCTGCAGGGTTTCGTGATCTTCCATGATCTTTGACTCTTGTGATGCCTTATGTCAAAGGCGACTCGCTCGGGATTCCTGCCCCGCCGGAGCAAGCCGATGTAGCCAAGCTTTACAGAGAAGCTTTCATGGAGGAGCGAAACTGGGGGTTTTCGAAATAGGGGACCCCCAATATAGATCCCAGGATCCCCAAGGGCGCTAGGGTTTCAGGCTGGAGAGGTGATCTAGCCGCGAGGCGATGTGAGTATCGACCTTTGGGGGCATATCGCATCCTGTGGCTTTGAGGGGGCGGCAATTTAGGGCTGAGGGTTTAGGGTTGCGGGACTAAACCCTAAACCCAAGGTTGGTGGACCCTTGGTGGTGGGACTGCTAACGCCACAGCGGAACGCAGGGGACTCAGAGGGGTGTTGTGCTGTGGGGTTGGGGCGGTTTTGGCGGGTTTGCTGGCGTTCCAGGCTGCTGCTTGAAGCGTGGCACCGTGCAGCTCCTCTTGACTTCGTCTCCTCCAAAGGCCCCAGCCCTGAACCCCTAACCCCTAACCCCTAACCCCTAAACCCTAAACCCTAAACCCTAAACCCTAAACCCTAAGCCCCCACAAACGAAACCTTAACCCCCCCCTCCACCCCCTCCACGGAATCGCACTGCTGAGGCCATGACCCTCGCGGCCAAGGCCCGGCCCATGCCGAGGGTTTAGGGTTTGGGGCCTTAGGGCTGAGCCCTGAAGTAGCACAACCAACTCCAATCCCTAAGCCCTAAGCCCTAAGCCCTAAGCCCTAAGCCCTAAGCCCTAAGCCCTAAGCCCTAAGCCCTAAGCCCTAAGCCCTAAGCCCTAAACCCTAAGCCCCAGGCCCTGAACAGCCCGAAAGCAACCCGGTGTGCCCTAGGAAAGGATGGCAAGCCGTCCTTCAAACGGAGTGACAGGGCCACAGGCCCCCCAACCCTACAACACTACTCTCAGGCCTCAGGGGGCCCTTGAACACGTAGGTTCTGAAACTCCAAACCTACTCAACGCCATACTCAGCCCCTAAACCCTAAACCCTCAACCCTACACCCTAAACCCGAAGCCCCCTGGTCATGTGTGCGCGCTGCAAGGACATCAACTCTTCCTTCTTCGGGCTGTATCGGCAGGCTTGTGGTTGTCTGGGATCTGCCTTCCATGCGCCGGAGTTCTGCAGTCGTTTGATAACGTGCTGGGGTGGGGCTTAGGGTTTAGGGTTTAGGGTTTAGGGTTTAGGGTTTAGGGAGTGAAGGGATGGGTCGGAGAAAGCGTCCTATTCTACGGTCGAACCCCTCAGATCCTGCTCCTGCATCCCGACGCAAAAGGAGACCGCTGCACACTTCTCAGCCCCACAAATCCCTGAGCCGTCAGCCCCCCTTCCACCCCGCCTTCACCCTAAACTCAAACCTGAAACCCCAAACCCGAAACCCCAAGCCCCAAACCCCAAACCCTAGACCTTAAACCCCCCAAATCCAGGTCTTCCAAGCCGGCCACGCCTCTACACCCTAAACCCCAAACCCTAAACCCTAAACCCTAAGCCCTAAACCCCAAACCCTAAACCCCAAACCCTAAACCCCCCCCCAAGACCAGGTCTTCCAGGCTGGGCTCCTCCAAGCCTTCCGCGGAGGCTCCAGGCTCCTTCTGGAACATTCGGGGGGGCTTTTGGGGTTTCGGGTTTAGGGTTTAGGGATTTCCCGTTTAGGGTTAGGGTTAACCGCTCCTAAACCCTCCCTAAACCCTCCCTATAGGGGGTAGGGTTTAGGGAGGGATTAGGGCTTAGGGCGGTTTTGGGCTCTTAACTCTTAAACTCCTTGCTGCGAGCATCCGGCAAGGCCCTGAAACCCTTCACCCAAAAGGAGCTGGCGGTGGTTTAGTGTCGTCTTGAGGTCGAGGGTGAGGTTTGTGGGTATACGGAGGTCTTCGGTGGAGGCCCCTCTAGAGCCCTCGCAGCCCCTACCGCACAACCACCCCAAACCCCTAAACCCTATATAAACCCTAAACTCTAAACCCTAAAGAGGAACCCCTAGACCCTAAACCCTAAAACCCGAAACGCACCTAAGCCCGCGATTCGAAACCCTAACCCCTGCTAAGCCCAAAGCCTTGAACCTTGAACCCGAAGTGCTAAGACCCTAGAACCCAAAAGCCCTTAGCCCTCAGCCCTAAACCCTAAACACTCAACCCTACACCCTGAACCCTACCCCTCCCCCCCAAAAGAACAACCCTAAAACCCTAAAACCCTCGAAGCCGTGGCATGCTAAAACCCTAACACCCTTCACTGGGCTCTTGTTTAAGGACCTTAAGCTAAGTGACCCACAAAAGGGTTTAGAGGTTAGGGTTGAGGGTCTGGTCCCCTGGATATGGTCCCTTCATGGAAGCGCCTTCTACAAGAGCCCGGCAAACCCCATAGAAACCTCAGACTTCCGCGTGGTCGAAGGCGCCAGGCTCCAGCGCCAAGTAGCCATAGAGAGAGCCGGGATGAGGAATCCGGTTCTTCTTCTGCCTCCTGTTGTTATGGGGTCTGGTCAGGGTGGAACCCTAAATTCTCAACCCTAAGCCCCTTACACCCTAACCCTGAGCCCTGAACCGAAACCTAAAACCCAGAAGATCTTATGAACCTCGAGCCTGACACCCTGAGCTTTCAGCCTCAAACCGAGCTAGGCTCTTCAGTTCTTTCTAAACCCTAAACCCTATTTAAACCCTAAACCCTGCACCCTAAACCCTCAAGTTGTACGTTCTTCGTCCCTCTCCTCACCGGTCCAGCCGGGAATGGCGCCCGAGCCGTCAGGCCCAGCGTTTGGGGACTTGGAGCCCTAAGCCCTAAACCCTAAACTCTCAGAATAAGGTTCTTGCCAGAATTGAGAGTTTCGGGTTTGGGGTCTAGGGTTCACTTGTGTTGGCTTGGGGTTTGGGGTTTATGGAGCATGGTGTTGAGCGTTTATAGGGGTTGCAGGGATTTATAGGTTTATAGGGGTTTTAGGGTTTATAGTGTTTACAGGTTTACAGGTTTTACAGGGTTTCCAGGGATAATTGGGTTTGCAGTGATAGGCGTCTTGTCCTGCAGGTGACCCGCCGAAGGATGATGCGGAAGGCCTAGGCGTGCCCATCGCGCCGACGCCGGAGGGGCAGACGGAGACGCGGAAGGCATGGGGATTTTGGGTCCAAGCTTTTGGGGGCTCCTACAAAGGGAACATAGCAAGTTTGGGGTGCATAGGGGGTAACCCCAAACCCCGAACCCTAAACCCTAAACCCGAAACCCTAAACCCGAAACCCTAAACCCGAAACCCTAAACCCTAAACCCTATTCTTGAAAGGAGCACATGGCCACTGAGAAGCACGTGCTTGGCCACGAAGAGCTTCTCGCAGTCCAGAGGCAGAGCTGAGATGAAACACCCGAGGGCCCACCAAGCCCTGGAGTTTGGGGCGTTTAGGGTTTAGGGTTTAGGGTTTAGGGTCTTAGGGTTTAGGGTTTAGGGTTTGGGGTTTGGGGTTTAGGGTTTAGGGTTACAAGTTAGGTTACAAGCTGGATGTCTCATTCCCAGGGCTCTGGCGAAGAAGTTCGGTGGGGAAACCGATCCGGCAAAGATTTGCGACAAGGAGGGCAAAGACTACCTCTGCACGGAAGTGGTGCTGGCAGAAAACAACAAGCGGGTCCACGTAGAGCTGAACAGAAGGGGCATTACCAACGCCTGGATGCCGACCATGGTCTGCACGAAAGACGCCTGTAAAGTCGAAGGCGAAAACTATGCAACGTACAATGAGAAGTCGAAGCGCTTTCATGGTACTGGTGGCCCGCAAAAAGGCAAGTTCGCAAAAGGCACAAAGGGGCCGCCAATAGGTCTTGTCACGAGCAACAAGGAGCGATCGAAGTGGAAGAATCCCGAAACTGGCTCTCCTCGCTCAGACCCATTCGAAGATGGAGAACCAGAGGCAGGTGCCCCAGAAAAGACGGGAGGCATCGTAGAAGGAGGTGGTACGAAGACGGCCGTCAACGCCCAGGGGGAGCACGTGCAGGTCACCGCAAACCTCCGCGAGGATGGCATGGAGGAAATCGACTACACGGCGGAGAAGAAGAACAAGGACTTGCCTTGCTTGCTAATTTTATGAAACTGACCCCCAAAACTCCCAACCTTCTAGGCCGACCTCAGGCCCCCTATAAGCCCGTCACGCCCCAAGCCCCTGAGCCCCTGAGCCCCTAAGCCCTAAAGCCGCGACATCCGCGGAAGGCTCCTCTGAAACCACTTGAACTGCTGGTAGCACCCCAAAGGCACCGAAAGCCCTAGAAATTTTAGGGTTTAGGGTTGAGGGTTTAGGGTTCAGGGTTTAGGGTTCATGGTTTAGGGTTTCGGGTTGGATTATCAGGGTTTTGGGGTTTAGAGGATGGCACCACGACGACCAAGTACAAGAATGCAAGCCCTGTCGACGCACCGATCGGCCACTCGGAGTTCTTTGAGACCGACTCCTGGATCGCAGTTTGAGCCATTTTTTTTTTTTTTTTTTTGGGGGGGGGGGGGTTTTGGGTTTTTTTTGGGTTTTGGGTTTTTTTGGGGTTTTGGGGTTTTGGGTTTTTTTGGGGTTTTGGGGTTCTGGGGTTTGGGGGTTTTGGGGTTTTGGGGTTTGGGGGTTTTGGGGTTTTGGTGTTTTGGGGTTTTGGAGTTTTGGGGTTTTGGGGTTTTGGGGTTTTGGGGTTTTGGGGTTTTGGGGTTTTGGGGTTTTGGGGTTTTGGGGTTTTGGGGTGTTGGGGTGTTGGGGTTTTGGGGTTTTGGGGTTTTGGGGTTTTTGGGGTTTTGGGGTTTTTTTTGGGGTTTTGGGGTTTTGGGGTTTTGGGGTTTGGGGGTTTTGGGGTTTTGGGGTTTTGGGGTTTTGGGGTTTTGGGGTTTTGGGGTTTTGGGGTTTTGGGGTTTTGGGGTTTTGGGGTTTAGGGTTTAGGGTTTGTTTGGTTCATGTTGCTTGGGATTCTGGATGCCTGTGCATAGGTATAGCGTTGCTAGGACCCAGGGGCCCTGACTCCCCCTTTTTTGGGGTTTAGGTTCCCTTATAAGCCCCTTAAAAGGTACCCTTTATACCTAGGTTACTCCTGGGTCTAGGTTGCTATATCAAGTGAGGGCTCTTTTGGGGTTGTTTAGGGCTTAAGGCTAAGGTTTAGGGTTGAGGGTTTCGGGTCCACATCTCAGTGGGAAAGGAAGTAACTTTGCTCGCAATGTGAATCCGAAACTTAAACCCTGAGAACACCTTGATTCCTCAAGCCCTGAAGTTTTGAACCCTAACTCCTAAACCCCAAAGCCGAAAGCCCAAATCCTGCCCCTTATCCCTTTCAAATCCACGCCGGCCTTCGCCTCACCCCCCCCCCCCCCCCCCCCCCCCCCACCCCAAACCCTAAGCCCCAAACCCTCAACCCCAAACCCTCAACCCCAAACCCTCAACCCCAAACCCTAAACCCCAAACCCTAAACCCCAAGCCCTAAACCCCAAACCCCAAACCCTAAACCCCAAACCCTAAACCCCAAACCCTAAACCCTAAACCCTAAACCCCAAACCCTAAACCCCAAACCCCAAACCCTAAACCCCAAACCCTAAACCCTAAACCCCAAACCCTAAACCCTAAACCCCAAACTCTAAATCCCTCAGTCTTGGCAACAGCGGCGGGCTCTCAGCGATGGTGGCACCCCGAGGGCTCCACCGACCAGCAAGGCAGATGCTTCGCGGTTTAGGGTTTAGGGTTTAGGGTTTAGGGTTTAGGGTTTAGGGTTTAGGGTTTAGGGTTTAGGGTTTCGAGTTTAGGGTTTAGGGTTTTTAGGGTTTAGGGTTTAGGGTTTAGGGTTTCGGTTTTAGGGCTTAGGGTTTAGGGCTTAGGGTTTAGGGTCTTAGCCGTGGCCAAGACTTGCAATAGCTGAGCTTGCAAAGTCTGTGGATTTGCTTGTTTGGTATGATTTCAAGACATGCTTATTCTTAGAAACTATCCTCTGGGGGACTCCCGTAGCGGCCTCTGCAGCGAGACTCCTCCAAACTCGGCATTTCAAAAGTCAAAGCCTCCAACAGCACTTAAGCGAAGCTTCTCCACGTCTAGCCAGTCATGGTGCAAACATACTGAGGACGTGCAGGGAGGTGTCTGAGTATCAGCTCGTTATTCTGTGACGACTGCTGATGCTGGGAGTTTGTGTCTGTGTTGTTGCTTTGAGCTTTGTTCTAGTTGTGATTGTAGTGAGTAGTCTTTGCGATGTTTGCTAGCACGGTTATCCCACCGTTGCATACTGCGACTCTGCTGTCAGTGCAATTATGACCACGCTGGCCTGGTTAGTAACGGTTAGTATTCTTGCGATGATTAGCTTTAGAACGCTGGCTCTTCCTATCCGTATCATCATCCGCCTTGTGTTGTCTTTCGTAGTACCTTTGTGATGCTATGTTGTGCTGCTGCTTTTATAAGTCATCATGATTTCAATCGTCGCGCATGCTCATAATTCATCACCAAACTCTGAACCGCCAAATCCTGAACTCGCGAACTCCAAAACTCCAAAAGCCTCGAACTCCTGAACCCCTGCATATCCCAATCATACGCCGCCCTAAACTCTAAACCTCGAACCCCCAAACCCTGAACCCTAAACCCCTAAACCCTAAACCCCCCAATCCCCGAATTCCCCAAACCCTAAACCCAAAAACCTAAACCCCAATTTCCCAAACCCTAAACCCCAAACCCCAATTCCCCAAACCCTAGACCCGAAACCCTAACCCTACAGTCATCCTTGAATAAATGGAGTTTGGGCTTCGGGGTGGGCGGGGCGTATTTTTTTTTCGGGTTGTTTGCGTTTTCCCACGTTTTTCGAGGAACCCGTACATAGAATCTCTGAACCCATTTGAGGAACCCGCACCTACAATCTTTGAACCCATACATAGAACATTCGCGGGGTCATGTTTAAGACAGCTTTGGAAGCCCGCTTGGGGGCCTCCTGATAGATAAATGGCAACTGCGTGCAGGGTTGTTTCCGGAACCCCACCCCCATCCTGCCAACCTCAGCAGCCACGTTTGGGTGCTTGTCTTGGCCCCTACCAAATATTCTTGGAGATATTCTATTTTGGAAAGGGGGTGTTTTTCGGGATGTCAAATATTCTATCTACTCAAGGACGCCTATAAACCCAAAACCCCAATTCCCCAAACCCCAAACCCTGATCCCCAATTCCCCAAACCCCAAACCCCAAACCCTGATCCCCAATTCCCCAAACCCCAAACCCCAAACCCTGATCCCTATTCCCCAAACCCCAAACCCCAAACCCTGATCCCCAATTCCCCAAACCCTAAACCCCCAAACCCCAAACCCCCGCACCCCGCACCCCCCACCCCACACCCCAAACCCCAAACCCCAAACCCCAAACCCTGACCCACCCCCCAAACCCCAAACCCCCAAACCCCCCACCCCCAACCCCCCCAACCCCAAACCCCAAAACCCCAACCCCCACCCCCCACCCACACCCCAAACCCCAAACCCCAAACCTGATCCCCACTTCCCCAAACCCCAAACCCCAAACCCCAAACCCTGAACCCCCGCCCCCCCACCCCCCCCCCCCCCCAAACCCCCACAACCCCAACCCCAACCCCCGCCCCCCCACCCAACACCCAACCCCAAACCCCAACCTGATCACAACCCCAATTCCCAAAAAACCCCAAACCCCACCAAAACCCCAAACCCAAAACCCCAACCCCCCCCCCCCCCCACCGCCCCAAACCCAAACCCCAACCCCAACCCCAAACCCCAAACCCCAAAACCCCAAACCCCAACCCCAACCCCACCCCACCCCAAACCCAAACCCCCAAACCCCCAAACCCCAAACCCCAAACCCCCCAAACCCCCCCAAAGCACCACCCCCCCAAACCCCAAAACCCCAAAAACCCCCAAAACCCCACCCCCCACCCCCAAACCCTAAACCCCAAACCCCAAACCCAAATCCCGCCCCAATTCCCCCACCCCAAACCCCAAACCATCCCCAACCCCAAACCCGAAACCCGAAACCCCAACCCCAAACCCCCCCCCCACCCCCCACCCAAACCCCAAAACCCCAAACCCCAACCCTGATCCCCAATTCCCCAAACCCCCAAACCCCCACCCCCAAACCCCAAACCCCCACCCCCCCCCACCCCAAACCCAAACCCCCCCCAAACCCCCAAACCCCAAACCCCAACCCCCGATCCCACATTCCCAAACCCCAAACCCCAAAACCCCAACCCAAACCAAACCCCACCCCAAAACCCCAAACCCCACCCCAAACCCCAAACCCCAAACCCCAAACCCAAAACCCCAAAACCCCAAAACCCCAAAACCCCAAACCCCAAACCCCAATGAGATGAGTCCTTGGTAGCCCAGCGGTACCCTTTCCCCCTTTTTGGATTCTGGGTTTTCTTAGAAAGTAACCAGCCAAAAAAGGGTGCCCTGATTATAATATGCTTACTGGGCTACCTTAAACCCTAAAGCCTGAAACCTAAACCCTAAACCCTAAACCCCACATGAGATGAGTCGGAAGGCGCCAGCAAGCACGGACACTTGCTTGGCCGAGCGGCAGGGCCGTGAGGCGCATTGGCCAGCCATTTCCCAGCTTTTTGAGGTTGTTTGGGCTTCTTTTGGGCTTGGGTTTAGGGTTTGGGGTTTGGGGTTTGGGCTTCGGGGTTTGGGGTTCGGGGTTCGGGGTTTGGGGTTTGGGGTTTGCAGCTTCGTGGATGTTAGGGCATTTGAGTTTAGGGTTGTTGAGTGGCTGTGTTTTTGTTGCTGTTTTCGTGTTCAAGGTCTAGTTTCGGGTTTGGGGGCTCAGGGTTCAGGATTGCTGATTGGCACTCTCAGGCTCTCAGGTTCAGGGTTTTGGGTTGTGGCTTATACTAACAGTCCTTCACAAAGGGATTATAGTACCCCCGATTACAATCCCTATTAAGGTCCTTTGTAGCTGAGTGAGTACACTTTACACTTTTAGGTATACTATGGTCCCCTATGGAACTGAAAGTGTACACTTTTGGGGGCTTATGACAACTAAGGTCTGTAAGAATAAGGGGGAAAAGTTTTGGGGTTTGAGGGGCAAGTGCTGACAGGACTTTATCTGAGGCCCATGCAGGGCGTCGAGTTAAAGTGGGTGCGTTCAGGTCTCTGTCAGGGTGCCAGGCTGTGAACAGGGTTTAGGGTTTAGGGTTCAGGGTTTAGGGTTTAGGGTTTAGGGTTTAGGGTTTAGGGTCCCCAGCTCAGTGGCAGGAACACCGATGCACCTGCCAAGCGTTGTGTCTGAACCCCATCAGTGTGAGACTAAGCCCTAAATCCCCTCAACCCTTAAAGGCCCTAAAAACCCCTAGACCCTTAGAAAGGAAAACAGTTCATTGGGCGGTCTGTTTTGTTCTCTTTACTGCACAGGGCGGCCGCGAAGCCGGAAGCGCCTTGTCTGTATCATGCGCATGAAATGCTCTCGATCGAGTGCAGCACTGACTGCAGCGTGGTGGTGTTTTTTCGAGCAGCTCATCTGGCCTTGCTTTCAAGTCTTTCAGCATAGCCACTAGTGCAATCCAGCGCAAGCAAGTTGAGCATGCGATTGACTTCGGAGCTCCCAATCAGGGCCGTCTGTTGCTATGCCGGCATGTGATGGGTCTACCAGGCATGGAGCTCTGGCTTTCTGGAGGTGTAGCGATGCATTCCAAACTTCTAAGTGAGACGAAAGCTGGCGCAGGTCTTTCCACGCAGCGCCTGTGCCGATTCGCACCCCTGCGGAGCCTCTAGCCACAGACAAGTCGAAGGTGGCATGATCTTGAAACCCTAAACCCTACACCCTACACCCTGAACCATAAACCCTGAGACCTAAGCCCTAAGCCCTACACCCTGAAACCCTAAACCCTAAGCCCTAAACCCTAAACCCCAAGCCCTAAACCCTAAACCCTAAACCCTAAACCCTAAACCCTAAACCCTAAACCCTAAACCCTAAACCCTAAACCCTAAACCCTAAACCCTAAACCCTAAACCCTAAACCCTAAACCCTAAACCCTAAACCCTAAACCCTAAACCCTTCACGTGCAATGGCGGACGCGCTAAGGCGCTCCATCTCAGACTTTTGCGACGATGCGCCGGCGGAAGACGAGGGAGAAGCCGAGAAGGCGGAGCAGGCCGAGGACCCGGGAGGTCCGTTTTTACAACTACAGCAGCACCTGTTCACAAAAAATCGGGTTTAGGGTTTAGGGTTTAGGGTTTAGGGTTTAGGGTTTAGGGTTTAGGGTTTAGGGATATCAAGGTACCCTACAGTGATACAAAACCCCATGTGCCTATGGGTGGGCTGGCTGTAAGGCTGTTGAGTGGGCAACAGGGCATTTTTTAAGTGTGCGAACCCCTAAGGGCCTGCCTAGAGTAACATTTGTCCCCTTAAAAAGGAGCAATGTGCCTTCTTTCATTTAGGACGTTTGTGCTGCAAGTTAACCCTGTTCGGTTCTGGGTTCCTTTGTAAAGATGACCAAAAGGATGAACACCCTAAACCCTAAAGGCCCTAAACCCTGAACCCCAACCCCTAAATCCTAAACCCTAACCTCGATATTGTACCTTCTGCTAAGGTACAAGGTTACTCTAAGCCTAAACCCTAAACCCTAAACCCTAAACTCCTATCTTGTGTCCAGGAGAATCGAGCGCTGGACCCTCCAGAAGGCCTGGCTTTGCATTTTGGCTGTGAGACCATGAGGGATGTCACTTCCCTGAACCCATAAAAGCCCTGCATGGTGGGGTTTAGAACTTAGGGTTTAGGGGTTCGGGGTTAGGGGTGAGGGGTTTGGGGGTTAGGGTTTAGGCTTTAGGGCTTTAGGGGTTTAGGGTTTAGGGCTTATGGCTTAGGGCTTAGGGATGTTAAAGCCCTCAGAAGAGTTCGCGCTGCCGTGCAGGAGAGGACACGTGGTTCGCCTGGCTAGGCCGGCAGATGCTAGGGCTTGGGCCACCTTCGAGCCAAAGCACCAGCACTGGCCATCGTCGAGCGATTAGCTAATCCCTAGGGTTTAGGGTTTAGGGTTTAGGGGTTTAGGGGTTAGGGTTTAGGGTTTAGGGATTCCCTAAGTCGTAAACCCTGAACTTCAAGCATGTTATGAAGCTTTCATCGACCGTGGGCGTGTTGCAACGAAGAGCACCCCGCTTTCCACAAACAGCCCCCAAGCCAACACGTAAAACCTCACTAGTTTTCTGAGGTCAGGGGTACTGGGCTTCGTGCACCCAAACTAGGTGTAGACCTCGACCCAAGGCGTTTTGTGTTTAGTGTTTAGGGTTTAGGGTTCAGGGGGGCCTCCGAGAGTTTAAAGTTTAAGGCACCCGAAGGCTTGTTTTGGCAGGTTTTGTTTAAAGCGGAAGCTCCTCTCGGAAGGTCAGTTCTAAGCATGACCGCCCCAATCTAAAACCCTAAACCCTAAACCCTAAACCCTAAACCCTAAACCCTAAACCCTAAACCCTAAACCCTAAACCCTAAACCCTAAACCCTAAACCCTAAGCCGTCCTAAGTACAGGGGGCCGTATTACATGAGTGCCAAGACTCCCCCGCAGCCTCCCTTGGAGGTGCTCTCTATGGCTGAGTGCATAGACTGACGCCCTGCGTCGGCTCTCGAAAAGCTGCGTGCTTGGACCTCCTTTTACCCTAAACCCTAAACCCTAGGGTTTAGCCCAAACACGTTTAGGGTGGGGAGAACGTGGGCTGAAGCTTACACCCTTAAGCCCTGAAGCCCTTAACCCTGAAACCCTAAACCCTAAACCTTTGCAGCCCAAAGGCCAAAAGCTGTGTAGCCTTCCTGGGCTGAAGCCACAGCCCGAAAAACCTGAAGCTTTTCGCGCCTTAAGGTGTGAAGTTTTCCCTGAAGCCTATGCCCTTAAAGCTTGCAGCCTTAGGTGGGTTTAGGGTTTGGGGTTTAGGGTTTAGGGTTTTCGTGACTTCCTTGGCTGAAGCCAATGCCATAAAGCTTGAAGCCTTCGCTGAACCTCAGAGAGCCCTGTACCTGAGTGCAACATGAATTCTAGGATGTCCAGTAGTACCCTTATTCCCTTTTTTGGGGGGTTTAGGTTCCCTTATAAACCCCTTTAAGCAAAAAAGGGCACCCTTCCCATGAATAAGTAGTGGATGGAGCTCTTCACTCCGGCAGCTAGGCGAACCAACAAGGCCGGGGAAGCGTGTGCCCGCTCTTTGGCTCAGACATGATCTTTGTTTTGTTCTGCTACTATTGTCTTTGCTGTGAATGATCCTTTGCCTTGTTTGTTACTGTTGCTATTGAGCTAGTCTCACTATGATGCGTCAGTCAGGCCCACTCGCAAAGCCTGCACACGATCAGAAGTCATTCGTGCAGCAGGAGACTATTTGGGGGGGGTCTATTTTAGGGGTCCCCTGCTTTCGTAAACCCCCCATATGTCGAGTTGAATTTATGCCATGAAGTCGGAGCCGTTGCTCCCGGCTTTCCAGCCGCAGCCCAAAGACAGCCGCCTGGGCACCTGGACGACACAATGTCGTGGCTTTGCCGAACGATCCGCCACTCGGCCACGCTTCGCGATAGCCTCGTCCCGGAAAAGATGTCAAAATCAAGAGTCCTCAGCTCTAAACCGCAAGTGGGCTCCCCCTTTTGTAGTTTCTATTATAATATCCCCCAAAACCGAGTCTAACTATTGAGCCCCTTTGTTTGCTCAAGTCCACGGGAGCGTTCCCGTCTCAGGGGGGTGATCTGTCTGCCTTTGTGAACTTGCAAGGATTGGCTGGCCCTCTTCCTAGGGCCGGCGATATCTGTGCCTTTTGCCACCTGCTACGCAGCGTTGGTCTGCAACGACGTTTCCATGCAAGCCAATTTTCCAGTCGTCTTGCAGCAGCGTGGCTTCTTCAGCTCTTGGCGTTCAGTTACCTGTAGGGCTAGGGGTTTCCGAAGATCGGTGTGCCATTGTGGCGTAACTTGTGCATTGAGCTGGGGCCTCCATGTGAGCAAATCGCAAGCTGTCTTGTCACGAGCACCCTAAACCATAAAACCTAAGCCCTAAACCCTAAACCCTAAACCCGAAGCATGTCTCCAAGGCAGGTTATGTGGACTCAGATGATCGGAGTCTCGTCTGTCATCCTCTATCGGAGTTCAGGGCCTCCTAAAATCGACCACTCCTGTCGTGTATTGACAGCAAGTTGGGGCAGTGTCCCTCTGAACCCTGTACCATCGGTTTGAAGAGCCAGATCGGGAAGTGGGATGCGATGACACCTTCATAAAACTATGATCAAGATTGAGAAATATATACATATATATATATATACAGATATATATATATATGTAAATATATATATATATATGTGTGTGTGTGTGTATCTCTTTTTTGTTGCTTGACAGGGCTTAAAGTTCCACCCAGTTGAGTAAGGATCCATCATTGCCCTGGTGATTGGGCAGTTCGTGACCACAACGAACTTGGACCCGCTGACTGCAATCCTCTTCGGACAGCTGGCCCGGAAAGCGGCAGCCTCGGTCTTGCTTTAGGGACTCTTTCGCTTAGGGTTTAGGGTTTAGGGTTTGGGGTTTCGGGTTTAGGGTTTAGGGTTTAAGGTTCAGGGTTTAGGGTTTAGGGTTTAGGGTTTATTCTCGTAGTTCCATCTTCTGCTGTTCAGACTCCATTGGTATTAGGCAAAACTTGTTGCATACAAGCATCCATCAAAAGGATCATGGCAAGTTGTGAGAAAAATCTAGCTGCCCTAAACCCTAAACCCTAAAGGCCCTAAACCCTAAACCCTAAACCCTGCAACAACAAAAAAACTCAGCAGGTGGCCCGCTTCAAGACGGGCGAGGGCAGCCAGGAGTCGCACATGTCGTTCATTTTGTAGGGGTTATAAGTTTTCCCGGGTCTTAGGGTCTTAGGGTTCTAGGGTTTTAGGGTTATTGGGTTATGGGGGGGGGGGGGGGGTTTTAGGGTTATGGGGTTATAGGGTTTAGGGTTGCAGGTTTGAGGAGGGCAGGTCTTGCTTTCTGTTGCAGCCTCCCCCCCCTAAACAAAACCCTCAACCCTAAAACCAAAAACTGAAGCCACAAATCTGAAAGCTCTGAGAGATGGAAGTACCCTAAACCCTAAACCCTAGACCCTTGCAGAGGAGATGATCCTATGCAGCATGATGCTTCTGATGCCCGTGATCTCACTTTGCCTGGGCATCGTGCTCTACTTTGTTGGCAAGCTCAAGCTCGTGTGCACCTTAGTCTTTGCTCCCCCCTTACAACTCTAAACCCTAAACCCTAAACAAAGGTGGGGTTTAGGGTTTAGGGTTTAGGGTTTAGGGGTGATTTAGGGGTGATTTAGGGGCTAGTGAGGCATATAGGGACTATTTATAAGGTATATACAGGGGGTATACATGGGAATAAGCTAAAGGGTCCCTTCTTTGGGGGTGCCTCCTTATACCCGTTAACTTACCCAGCAAGTCAATTGAACCGCAAGGATGTTGGGTTCGCGGTTTACTGCTCACCTCGCTTGAATACCCCCCCTTGATTCAATGGGGCCGGATTTTCCAGATTCCAGGGTTCAGGGTTCAGGGTTTAGGGTTTAGGGTTAGGGTTTAGGGTTTAGGGTTTAGGGTTTAGGGTTTAGGGTTTAGGGTTTAGGGTTTAGGGTTTAGGGTTTAGGGTTTAGGGTTTAGGGTTTACGTTCTTGTAGAAGGTGCTGCAAACTGCGTCAACAGCCACCGCATGATACCAAGAAGCCCCGGCAAATGCAGAGCTCGAAGCCCTCAGAACCCCTGAATGAGGACCCCCAAACCCTAAAGCCAAAACCCAAATGCTCCAAGCCTAAGCCCTAAACCTTAAACCCTAAACCCTAAACCCTAAACCCTAAATGATCCTGAAATGAGGCGATGATGCTCCGCTTCATCCCCTACACCGTGGTGGGCGGTTTCCTGGCAGGGAGCGGCATCCTAATTCTTCAGGACGCACAAGCAGGGATTAGGGTTTAGGGTTTAGGGTTTAGGGTTTAGGGTTTAGGGTTTAGGGTTTAGGGTTTAGGGTTAGTGTTTAGGGTTTAGGGTTCAGGGTTTAGGGCTTAGCTCGCACGCCCAGAAACCCTAAGCAGAGGTTTAGGGGGATAGGGTTCAGGGGCTCAGGATTTGGGGGACTTAGGGCAAGACTTACGGCTTAGAAGCTCGCACGCACCAGAAGTCGGGTTTCAGGGGTTTAGGGGGTTTAGGGGGTTTAGGGAGTAGGGGTTCAGGCATAGGGTTCAGAAAGGAGTTCAAAGTTCAGGGGCTAATTAACCCTAAATCCTACACCCTAAACCCTAAACCCTAAACCCTAAACCTGAAGCCTCCAGCAAGAGCAGCCCTGACGAGGAGTCTTTGGCCTTGGCTGGCGGCATGGACCTGGGAGCCCCCTGGCTTTATAATTCAGAGTTTAGGGTTTAGAATAAGGGTTTAGGGTTTTGGCTTTTGGCTTTTGGCTTTTGGCTTTTGGCTTTTGGCTTTTGGCTTTAGGCTTTAGGGCTTGGGCTTTAGGGGTTCAGAGTTTAGGGTCTAGGGTTTAGGGCTTTATAGGGTTACGGGGTTATAGGGGATATAGGGGTTATAGGGGTTATTGGGCTTCAGGGCTTATAGGGGTTATGGGGGTTAAGAGTCTAGGGTTTAGGGTTTAGGTCTTTATAGGGCTATTAGGGTTATAGGGTTATAGGGGTGATAGGGGTTATAGGGGTTATAGGGGTTGAAGGGGTTAAAAGGGGTTAAGAGTTTAGTGTTTGGGGTGTGGGGTTGGAAACCCTAAACCCTAAACCCTAACCCATTAAGCAGGGGCCATATCGGTCCCGACCCTTAAAACGTGCTCAGGGCTCAGCTGCAAACAGTGGCAAACCCCAGACCCTCAGGCCTGAAGACCCGAGCCCCAGGCAGATTTGCCGCAGTTGAAAGTTCTACAGCACGTTTAATTGCAAAATAGTAATAGTAGTAAGGGTTTAGGGTTCAGGGTTTAGGAATTAGGGTTTAGGTTTAGGGTTTAGGGTAAGAATAAGAATCACAATAATTACCACAAGAGGATGAATAACAATAGTAATAGAACTTATGATGGTGCTCAAAACCGAGACTGGGCATTTGTTCAGGGACTCAAGTCAAGTGCCAGAGGTGTTCGGGCCCCTTTTTCAGGGTGCTGCGCAATATATTGTGGAGATGTTATGTTTAGGCACCCCGAAAGGAAACCGTGATTCGGAAAACTTCTGACGAGGTCCTCGTCCGCACGTCTTTTGCAAGTCCGAGCGAGACGCTGGGGCCTTGGCTCCAGCCACTTGGACTTTTTTACAGACCCTGAGCGGGCTTCTGAGGTTTAGGACTTATCTTAAGTGACCAGCATGAGGTCATAAGCAAAAATCGAACAAGGTGTCCTTACTACGGAGTCCTCTCGCAACCACTACCACTGCCACAGTTGGGCTCCTTTCAGCACTGACACTCCTTCACCTGGGCACTCACCTAGCCCCTGGGAGTGCGACGCTTAGTAGTTGAGGCTTCAGGGTTGCAGGGTGAGGGTTTAGGTTTGAGGGTTTTCGGGTTCAGGGTTTAGGGTTTAGGGCTTCAGGGTTCAACCGTGCAAGCCGGGCTCCTACGTATATCGCGCCGATACCTCTTCCCCGTCCCTTTGTCCGTGGCCTAAGGATCGTCCTTTCCATCGCTTTCTCTTCCGTCTTGGAGCATGTGACTTGGTGCAAGTTAGGGAGCTGAGTTCTCCGGCGAGGTTCGGTCTGACATGGGTCGCTGAGCATGACCCTTATCAGCAGGGTTTAGGGTGAGGGTAGGGTTTAGGGTTTAGGGTTTAGGGTTTAGGGTTTAGGGTTTAGGGTTTAGGGTTTAGGGCTTAGGGCTTAGGGTTTAGGGTTTAGGGTTTAGGGTTTAGGGTTTAGGGTTTATGGTTTAGCGATTAGGGTTTAGGGTTTAGGGTTTAGGGGCCCCTAACCCGAGGTGAGGGAGTGGCATATCTTCAGCACTCCACTGGTCATCGCCGCAGCAGTGGGCTTGAGCGCTCTGGTCCAGAGCGCTTCCCAGGGGGCCTGGCCGCCAAGGCAGACCACTGGAGACAGTTTAGGGTTTAGGGTTTGGGGTTTAGGGTTTGGGGTTTGGGGTTTAGGTGGGGGGGGGTTTAGGGCTTGTGGTTTAGGGTTTAGGGTTTAGGGTTTGGGGTTTAGGGTTTAGGGTTTAGGGTTTAGGGTTTAGGGTTGAAAAGAGCTGGCTGAGTTGCTGAGCTCACTGATTTTTTGAGGCAGGAAGCCAAGCAGCCTGTCACAGCCATGCCTTTCCTCTCTCAAAGCCTCCTTCCACCGATTCTGACGATTTTGCTTTAACCCTGAACCTGAAGCCCTAAACCTAAACCCTAAACCCCAAACCCTAAACCCCAAACCCTAAACCCTAAACCCTAAATCCTCAAGAGCCGGTGGAAAAGAATTGGAAGATCTGGGAGGTCTTGGTTCCTCGAGTTCCCGGATCCCGTCAGATGGCCCGGGCCTTGGCTTGGGGTTTAGGGTTTAGGGTTTAGGGTTTAGGGTTTAGGGTTTAGGGTTTAGGGTTTAGGGTTTAGGGTTTAGGGTTTAGGGTTTAGGGTTTAGGGGGTTAGGGGTTTCGAAGACTTGGGCACCTTGTGGACTGAAGGGTTTGGCGTGTGGTGCTGCAGTGTTTGCGTCGAGGGCTTAAGAGTTTAGGTTATGGGGCTGAAAGAGTTTGGGGCTTAGCGCTTAAGAGTTTGGGGTTTGCCCCGAAGCCTACATAGGATGCTGTTGCAGGGGGAGTTACTTGAAGGGTCATGCGGGCCGTTAGAGTTGGTAACCTGTGACCCTATTTCAGCCTCCGAACCTGAAGGCAAGAGGTAGCGGACTCCGGACATCTCTGTGCTGGTTCCGCAATCGAGAATTTCCCCAAGCCTCTCAACCCCAAACCCCCCAAATCAAAGTCAATAGCCCCCAAGCCCCCACACACGTAAAGCCCCAACAACCGTAAACCATACCCGATAAACCCCTAAACCCCCTGAAGTCCTGAACCCCCGAAACACCCTAAACCGCTCAGGTGGGAACCTTTTGCCCCTCGGCTCATAAATTCTGACAGGCAAGCCACATGGACATAAGAGTTGCTCTTCCAGGTTCAAGGTTTCGGAGATCGCCGTTGTAGAATTCATGTCGGGTGCAGGGAGGTTTCAGGTTTTGAGGCTCGGGGTAGGTTCAGAGCTCTTCCTGAAGGGCCCCTGCAAGCTAGCCACTTTGGCCCTCCGACGCATTTCCTACAACTCAAAGTCCCAAACCCTAGACTTTTGGCCCTAAACCTTAAACCCTTTTAAACCCTAAAAACCCTCCACAAGTCCTGGGTCGCCCCTGAAAAAGCCCCAGGAGCGCGTCCGGGATGGATTCCACCAGAGCTACGCGGCATCCGCCTTGGAGGAGCTCGAGTTTCTCGGGGGCTTCGCGCCTCGGGCGGCAGTTTAGGGTTTAAGGTTTAGGGTTTAGGGTTTAGGGTTTAGGGTTGCGGGTGTGGGGCCCAAGCTTTGGGGATTTGAAGGAACTCGCAGGTCGTCTCTATGGTCGCTTGTGTTTCTGCTGCTTCTCGTTTTGTTGCCGCTCTTCTTCTGGTTCGGGGCTTGCGGGGCACCTTACTGTTGGGGAATGAGGTACCCCGTATAATCCCTTAAAGGGTATATATAAATATATACAGGAAGAATCCCTTACAAGGTATAACTATCAAAGGCGAAGTTAAAGGTGATCGTACCGCATGCGACACAAGAGTTTTCGTGATTCAGACCAGGTATCCCAACGCTCTACCTCTCCACGAATCGATACGAACGCGAATGTGCTCAGTATACTAGAACAGCGATACCAGTAGCAATCAAAACGATGGCTAGGGGCTTGCTCGGAGATTCATGGGCACTTATATAGGGTCATAAGAACCCTAGATGAGGCTGCAACCATAGTTACCCTGCTGAGAACCCTACTCATGAGTGCCCATGAACCTCTCCAAGCAGGTGATCCGCTTTAAACCCTAAACCCTAAACCCCAAACCCTACACCCTAAACCCAAATCCCTAAACAACCCCAGACCCTCGGATGTACGGCCGAGGTGGTGATTATGACCGTTTCCTGGAGCATCAACACCCTGGCGGTGGCGAAGCTGGTACCCCTGCGACCGGGCCTGCAGCGCTGCGACGAGCAGGAGGAGCCGGCCGGCTTGCAGAGCTGGGGTTTAGGGTTTAGGGTTTAGGGTTCAGGGTTTCGGGTTTAGGGTTTAGGGTTTCGGGTTTAGGGTTTAGGGTTTATCTTCTGGTTTGTCACAAACAATCCATAACTAAAGTGGTTTCTTCCAGTTTTGAAACGCGAAAATTTGGAAACGTGCGCGTCCATCCTTGGGCCCCTCTATATTGGTCTACACAAACGATACATAGCTTAGTCTTCCAGTTGAGAAACGCGAAAATTTAGAAACCCTAAACCCTAAACCCTAAACCCTAAACCCTAAACCCTAAACCCTAAACCCTAAACCCTAAACCCTAAACCCAAAACCCTAAAACCCTAAAGAAAATTTAGAAACGTGCGCGTCCATCCTTAGGAACATGGCGGTTTGGGTCTTCACAAACGGTTCATAGCTGAAGCGGTTTCTTCCGATTTAGAAGCCAGATGTCTGTAGAAACGCGCGCGGCCAACCATTAGAGTTTAGGGTTTAGAGTTTAGGGGTTTTGGGGTTTCAGGGTTTCGGGTTTAGGGTTTCGGGTTTAGGGGTTTGGGGTTTGGGGGTTCGGTGTTAGGGCGCAGTCGAGGGTTTCTACCGGGTGCGGCTCGCTACCCCCCCAAACCCATGAACCCTCAACCGTCTGAACCCGAAGCCCGGAATCCCAAACCCTAAGCCCCCAACTCAAACCCCAAACCGTGAGCCGCTAAACTCACAAAACCCCAAGCCCTGAAAACCACCAACTCCCCAACCCTGGGCCCTCTACAGCCCGAAACCCCCAACCCTAAGCCCTCTAAACCGCAAGCCCCAAAACCCTAACCCCTCTAAACCCCCAAACTCAAACCCTCTAAACCTTCCAAATCTTCTAAACACTCTAAACCCTCTAAACCCTCCATAAAGCCAGACCCTGAATCCCTAAACCCCCAACCCTAAACCCTAAACCCCAAACCCCAAACCCTAAACCCTAAACCCTAAACCCTCAACCCTAAACCCTAAACCCTAAACCCTAAACCCTAAACCCTAAACTTAAGGATCCGAACCCTGGGTCTGACGAACGTGCTGCTGGGCTCCATGGGCGGCTTATGCTCCATGCAGTCCTTCAAGATCCCGATGATGATGAGGGGGGTCAAGTCCCGTCCTGAGTTTAGGGTTTTGGGTTTCGGGTTTAGGGTTTAGGGCTTAGGGTTTAGGGTTAACAGGCTTAAGGGTTTACGGTTTTAGGGTTAAGAGGGTTGAGTGTCTGGGCTTAGGGCCATGAGCATCTGCTGCTTGAAGGTTCGTGTGGTGGTTTTCGTTCTTTTGTTTTACGGGGGCGGTTCCCATGTACAGAGTCTGGTACCCCTCAAAGGGGATTGCACGTTTAGAGACCCACTTGACGGATCCTGGGTAGTTGCGTGCCTGGGCTGTAGAGTGTAACAGTACCTCGCAGGCTTACATGACCATAGGCCAAACTACAGGGGTTACCTTTCCATGGCAGTTACATACACATCCCAAAGAAAAGAGGTGCCCTAGCTTAAACCCTAAACCCCAAACCCTAAAACCCTGAACCCTAAACCCTAAAACCCACCGAGGTCTGGGCCCTCGTGGCCTTACTTCAACGTGGTTGTCAACGTCCTGCTCTTCGTGGCCTCTCCGAGGAGCATCGTCCAGACGGTGCCACGTTTCCTCTTCGCAGGCTGCGCTGCTCGTTTTAGGGTTTAGGGTTTGGGGTTTAGGGTTTAGGGTTTTGGTGTTTTCGGGTTTTCGGGTTTTAGGGTTTTAGGGTTTTAGGGATTTAGGGTTTTAGGGTTTTAGGGTTTAGGATTTAGAAATTTAGGGTTTTGGGTTTAGGGTTGTAGGGTTTTAGGGTTTTAGGGTTTTAGGGTTTTAGGGTTCTAGGGTTTGTTTAATGTGCTACCAATGTTCATAGTGCCATCAAATCTTGCGAACACAAAGCCACTCTAAGTTTCTTACAAAATATAAATGTTAAGAGGACATTAAAGGGATGTTAACGTTTGGTCCTCCTTTCTGGATGTTGAACAAAGTTTTTCTCTTTGAGAAGTTGGTGACAGGGTTTTACGGTTTAGGGTTTAGATTTTTAGGGTTCAGTATAAAGTATAAGGGGGAGAATCCCAAGGTGTGCACTTAAATCACCAGCAAAACCCTCAGGACCCTCAGTTGCCTCCAGGGCCCCTGTTTTTTAAAATAAGGGTGTCTACAAAAAAACTACAAAAGGAACCTCTTTTTGAATAGTAAGGGCGTCTACAAGAAAGCTACAAAAGGAACCTGGCAGTTGTTTTTTGTTTCGTAAGGGCGTCTAGAACAAAACCATATTCCCCCGGTTGCAGGCACAATGGTATGGCTTACCCCAAACCCTAAGCCCTAACCCCTACACCCTCAACCCAAAACCCTAAACCCCAAACTCTAAACCCTAAACCCGGGGGAGTTTGCATCACCATCTGCCCCCCCCCCCCCCCGGAAAAGAAGAAAAAAAAACAGGCACAGTGGTGCGGCTGTCGTGCGACCTCATTGGCGAATGGCTGTTGGAGGCCCGGCGACGCGTGGCCTGGGAGGAGCCGCCTGTTTAGGGACTTGGTAGCCCAGTGGAACCCTGGGTTTAGGGTTTAGGGTTTAGGGTTGAGGGTTGAGGGTTTAGGGTTTAGGGTTTAGGGTTTAGGGTTTAGGGTTAAACCCTAAACCCTAAACCCTTAGCCCTAAACCCTAGATTAAACCCGAAACCCAATTTTTTTGGTTCAAGGTGCCCCTACAAAGTAGCCGCTAAAGCAGCCAACCCCGAGAATGGTACAATTATGAACATCTGGTTGCTGGGCTACTAAGAGGACGATCAGCTGGACTTCTCAGGGTGCAGGATTTCGGGGCGCTTATGAAGGTTTAGGTTTTAGAGTTTAGAGTTTAGAGTTCAGGGTTTAGGCTTTAGGGTTTTGGGTTTAGGGTTTAGGGATGTGCAGAGTGTAGGTCCTGTGGCCAAAACATTGCTCTTTGTGAGCTGGGGAGTGTGTTGCTGGACACCTCAGCCCTTTTGCCATAAAAAAAGGCTGGAAGTGTCTGAGGCCCGAAACCCTAAGCCCCAACCCCTAAACCCAAAACCCTAGACCCAAAACCCGGGGGAGTTTGCATCACCATCTGCCCCTCTTCGATGCGGCAGGAGTGGCTTGTGCTGGTTGCCACAGCCATTGTCGTGGCAGGGCACCCAGCTCAAGAAGGTTTAGGGCTTTAGGGCTTTAGGGCGTAGGGTTTAGGGTTTAGGGTTGAGGGTTTAGGGTTTAGGGTTTAGGGTTTAGGGTCTAGGGTTGAGTAATCTAGGGTAATATGCTAGAGGATGCCGTATCAAACGGGGCAGGGAAGGAGCTTGCAGTCTGGTGCTGAGGTGATCAACGTCACCCTGGGCATTCTCTTTGGCCTTTTCTGCACCCTTGCCGGGTGCTCAGATTGAGGATGCCCAGTAGTGCCCTTATTCCCTTTTTGGGGGGTTTAGGTTCCCTTTTAAACCCCTGTAAGCAAAAAAGGGCACCCTTTTAAGCCTAGGTTACTGGGCAGCCTAGAGATTGATCAGGCAGAGGCTCCCATGATCCTGTTTAGGTGGCCTGAACTACGATTTGCTTCAGAACCCCCCCCCCCCCCCCCAAAAAAAAAAAAAAAAAAAGCAAAAAACAAAGCTATCCCTATATTTGCCCTGATAAGGAAGAATATATTTTTTTATTTTTGAGGGGGATTTGGGATGCCCCCCTTCTGCTCTGAGGCGTGGTTTGCCATTGAGTATACGGGCGTGGCTGGCATCACCCACGACAGCACCCTTAGCCAGTACTGGGCTAAGCTTTGCCAGGCTCAAAAAGCTTTTGATGCACACATATGCACGTGCAACCAACCGCTCAGGAGCCGCTCGAGGGTGGAGAGAAGTGACGAGGAGCACGCGATGCTGCAGGAGCATGGTCATGGGACCTTGGTGCCTGGGAGCAAAGTCGACTTCACGTAGAATAGCCAGTCTCCCTGGCCGCCACCCCTCAAGCTGTGGAGGCCACCATGTCGAAAAAGGTACGGTTCCCCATACGAAGGACCTCCTCCCACAAAAAGAGAGCCCTCATTTTTTGACAACCCTACGTATCAAGCCCCTTGCAACCAAGGTCATCTGGCTCAGTGGCTACCTCTTCTTCGGCTCTGCATGCCAGGCGGCGCGTGGGGCTGCTCCAATTTGGGGGGTTTCCGAAATTTGGGGTACCTTATTGGGGTCCTGCCCTAAACCCTAAACCCTAAACCCTAAACCCTAAACCCTAAACCCTAAACCCTAAACCCTACTTATTTGGGGGGTCTATATTAGGGGTCCCCTCTTTTCGTAAACCCCCAGTCCCCTTTTTTTTTGGGCGTGGAGCTTGTTGGTGCCACAGGGAATCCTCCAGAGGTCTCTCTTGGCAAATTAGGCTTTGGGGTTTAGGGTTTAGTGTTTAGGGTTTGGGGTTTAGGGTTTAGGGTTTAGGGTTTAGGGTTTAGGGTTTAGGGTTTAGGGTTTAGGGTTTAGGGTTTAGGGTTTAGGGTTTAGGGTTTAGGGTACCCGAGCAGATGCGACCATCAGCTTGGGGACAAATTGCAATCATATACCCTAGGCTACTATACTCCCTATTCGGCCTAGTAGGGTTTTAGGGTTTAGGGTTTAGGGTTCAGGTTTTTAGGGTTTTAGGATTTAGGGTTTAGGGTTTAGGGTTAGAGTAGGTAACCTTTAACCTTTTTGGGGTAATGTAATCCCCTTCCAATTCCAACGGTTAACCTTTAACTCCCGCAGGTTACTGGACAACTAGGTCGGGTATGAATGTGGGTAGTCCTCTACATCACGGTCCCTTCAAGGGTCCTTTTCGATAAGGGCGCCGTACTTTATTGGACACAAAAGGGAACCGAATCGAAAGGGAGGGACAAAACCCTTCAGCCTTAATCTGGTCCTTAAGGCAGGAACACAGATCTCTAAACCCTAAGCCCTAAACCCTAGACCCTAGACCCGAAACCCTAAACCCTAAACCCTAAACCCTAAACCCTAAACCCTAAACCCTAAACCCTAAACCCCAGGTCATTGACGAAGTGCGGAGCAGGGTTCAGGAGCGCGACGTCACCGTCGTCATCTTGGACTTCTCGCATGTGCCGGCCATCGATGCCGCTAAGCTGCGCACTCTCTGTGGAGTGAGTGAGGGTTTTTTGCTAGGGTTTAGGGTTTGGGGTCTAGGATTTAGGGTTTAGGGTTTGGGGTTGAGGGTTTAGGGTTTAGGGTTTAGGGTTTAGGGTGTGAGGCTTCTTGTGGTTACGGTGCCCCGATGTACACTTCCGATCAGGATGCTGGTATCCGAAACCCGCAACCCTAGGACCCCAACATGCCTTTACAATGTTCTTTGTTGACCTCACACCCTAAACCCTGAACCCTAAACCCTAAACCCTAAACCCTAAACCCTAAAAGTGCCTTTGTTGACCTCAAAAGGCCAGCGGCGTCTATGCCATTGTGGACCTGGTGCAGGACCCCAAGGGCTCAGGTTTATAGGGTTTATAGGGTTTGCAGGGTCTACAGGGTTTGGGTTTATAGGGTTGTTAGGATTTTCTATAGGGCTGTCTAAAGGTTGTTTATAGGGTTTATAGGGTTTACGGGGTTTATGGGGTTCATGGTTTTATAGGATTTATAGGGTTTAGGGTTTACAGGGATTTATGAGGGCTTGCCTCTGAACCTCAAGCCCAACCTCGATGTCCACAACCAGCAACCCCCGAAACTCCTACAACACCCTTCATGACCCTGACAACCCTAAACCCTAAACCCTACACCCTAAACTTATATAACGAAGGGACGCAAATCAAGGCCCATACTTGGAACCCTAGGAGAACCCTCTAAGCTCCAAACCCTAAACCCTCCAAACCCACCCCCGGAACCCTCTAACCCTCTAACCCTCAAACCCTTAATCCTGAATCCTGAACCCTAAACCCTAAGTCCTGAACCCTCAACCCTAAACCCTAACCCTAAACCCTAAACCCTAAACCCTAAACCTTAGAGAACCCTCTAAACCCCGTAAACAGGAGCTCCAGGAGCCGAAGTTGTTGGGCCCTCAGTAAGGTGAATGTTCAAGGGTCGACAGAGGCTTTAGGGTTTAGGGTTTCGGGTTTAGGGTTTCGGTTTAGGGTTTGGGGTTTCGGGTTTCGTGTTTAGGGTTTGGGGTTTTGGGTACTACAACTCTGCTTGTAAGTGCCCTTGAACCTTCAAGTGAACCATCCTCGGAATTCATAGATGTTATGCACGGTGGCGGCCTAGGATTTTCAAATGGCTGAGGGTTTTAGGGCTTAGGGTTTCGGGGTTTTGACAGTTGGGGGATGAAAGGATTTCAAGGCTTTGCGTGTTTCAAAGAGTTTTTCGGGTTGCGAGTTGTGCAGGTCCTGCCCTTAGGTTTGGTGACGGGCCCCTGCAAGTGTACGGCCTGTGGTCATCGTCGGCTGCCATGGCATGAGAGTAAGCTTGGGTGACCACATGCAAAACTCATCAGGGTTCTTGGATGTATCTTTCGCACTCGCCAAAGAATGTACAAGCTGTTGCCTGCGGGTTTCTAAGCGACCCTGCTGTGGACAGGTTCATTCGCACCATGTCCACAATGGTCACGAGTTCTAAGACTCTAAGAAAGGTAACAAAAACTAATTAGGGGTAAATGAAAGTTCCTTCCATCCCTGTTTAGAATTTCCCTGAGCCCTCAACCCCGCAACGCTTCTCTAAGCCGCGTCCAGGGTGCAATTGGTTTTCTGTGGGCTGGTGCGCCGGCTGAAGAATGCCCTTCAGTGTGCAGCAGAACACGAGCAGGCGCCTGGTTTGTTTTGGGTGTTCTTCCATGTCGTCCCTGAACCCGAAACCCTTACTATTTAAACTCTACAGCCCTCTTTAGCGTTTAGGGTTTAGAGTTTCTGGAAGCCCTTGCACAAGGTGCCTCTTCGGGAGGTGTATCACGACCTGGACAAGGCAGCAGGATGGATTTCAGGGCTTGTGGTAGCTGACGCAAAACCTTAACAAGGCTAGATGTAAGCTCCCAAAGAGCAGTCAGAAAATGTTGGAGCTGGCAACCTTCTCCGAGCTGGGCTTCAGATTCGCTGTGTGAGACAGGCACTGCAATCCTACGAGGACAAGATCTTGCAGAAGCTTCCCAGGAGCCCGGTGAGAAAGAGGCTGCGTTTTGCTGTGATTCAAGTCACCCATCGCCATCGCGTCGGGTCCCCGTCGTCAGCAGCAAGTGCCACGACCCCAAGGCCCACCTAAACCCTCATAAACAAGTCCCAAACGGCAAGCCCCAAAGTTCTACACCCTCACCACCACCGCCCCCGCCCTTGAAATTTTCTATAGTCCTGTATACCCTGAATCCCTAAACCCTGAACCCGTAAACCCTCAACCCTAAACCCTCAACCCCTAAACCCTAGCTTCGAAGCCGAGACGTCATGGCCAGGCCAAAGAGAGGTTTGGGCTGCTCCCTCAGTGGGAACTCCTCTGAGACGGGTTTAGGGTTTAGGGTTTAGGGTTTAGGGTTTAGGGTTTAGCGTTTAGGGTTTAGGGTTTAGGGTTTAGGGTTTAGGGTTTAGGGTGCAGAAGTGAACGTAGAATGTGGGGGCTCGAGGGGAATTGAGGGTCGGGTTGGGAGTTGCAATTCATGGCCGGAACTCGGGAGCTCTTGCCGCAAACCCCCGTGGAGGCGCAGGTGGCTGGCACACACATTTTGGGCTTGGGGTTGAGGGTTTAGGGTGTAGGGTGAAGGGTTTAGGGTGTAGGGTGAAGGTTTAGGGTTTAGGGTTTAGGGTGTAGGGTGTAGGGTGTAAGGTTTAGGGTTTAGGGTTTAGGATCGATTGGCCAGAACAAGTTCAGCTGATTCCTCCCGTGCGCTATCCAGGCGTGTCGAAGATCGACTCGCTGAACTGCATCACTGAACTGGACCTGGTCTGGCACCTGGTGTGTCTCGTGCACTAAAGACGCTAAAAACCCTGGAAGAGAGGGGCCTAGTTACATGCTTGGCATGGGTCTTTTGGGTGGCTCGCAGATGGTGTTTCAAGGGACTAAAGGAGGGACCCGCACAAACAAACAACCCTGAACAACCCTAAACAACCCTAAACAACCCTAAACAACCCTAAACAACCCTAAACAACCCTAAACAACCCTAAACAACCCTAAACAACCCTCAACCCCAAACCCTAAGCCCTTTTCAGGGGCCTTAAGTGCTGTTTTGCCCCCCCCCCCCCCCCCGGCCACCTATCTGCACGGAGGCGCAGCCCCACTTCGCCCGGGAGAGCAGCAACGAGCCGGACAGAGACGTTGGAAACCCTAAACCCTAAACCCTAAACCCTAAACCCTAGAACCAAAGCCCTCGAAGCGAAGAAGTCCCGCGGTTGAGGACAAGCGTGCCTCAGCCCTACACCCTAAGCATCCCTAAACCCTAAACCCTAAACCCTAAACCCTAAACCCTAAACCCTAAACCCTAAACCCTCAGAACCCCAAAGCCCCCGGGTGAGGACGGCGGTGTCTGGCACCACTTGCTCCAGAAGGAGCTCCCCGTGCTCGATCCAGGCGAGGGGGCGCCGACTGGAGCCACCCATCCATTCATATACGAAGAGACACACATGTGTATATAATAGTGTGCATATATAGATATAGTAATGTGTATATAATAATGTGTATATAACAACTAATAATCATGTGTATATAAGAATATGTGTAGAATTCTGTGTGTATGTATAGATATGTAGATTGTAGACGTAATGTGTACACACATACATGCATAAATGCATACAGGTATATACATGTGTGTGTGGTCCCCGCCCCCCATGATCTACCGGCACGGCTTTTGTTCTCCCAAAACCTTGTAAAAAATCGATCGTTCCCTCTTGTTCCTCTTCGTTTCTGTAGCTGTTCGTGCAGGTATTGTGAATCTTGTTTTTTTTTCAAATGTTCACCATTGAAGTTTGTATTCACCGGGCTCTTGCCGTCGGCAGACCACGTTTCCATCGAGCTTTTGCGGGAGCTGGCTGGGGCGCCCCAGCTCAAGGCGTCTGGTCTGCAGCCAAGTTGAAGGCTACTTTGGTACCTATTAACCAATTATCACTGCACTTATAATTAACCCACTTATAAGCCCATTAAGTGCCCTAATCTGGTATTATAAGTACAGTTATAAGTGTTGGCACAGAATGTGCGAAGTGACATGACACGAGGCAGGGTCTGCACGCTGTAGCCGTGCAGGCCCGAGCATAGCATTTTCGAACATTCGAACATCGGGCCATGGCGAGCAAGGCCTTGGAAATCCGAGTGGAAACGGCTTGCTCGGAGCATCTTGCTGCGCTGGCGCGTGGAAGCTGGCACATTCTATGACGCAGCAATCGAGAGCATTCGACATGACTTGCGGCAACTTCATGGCCGCGTAATTCAACAGGACAGGACCCTGATAGACCGTTACTCAGACTTTGATAAATGTATTGACGTTCCGTAAGTGCTCGTCGGCCGAGCCTATACCGAGTCAGGGGTGTCAGAGTCAGGGGTGTCACAGTCAAGCGTTTTCTCACACGTTGTATTTTTTTCTTTGTTTTAGCGTGGCCATGTCGGCTACAGAGCTGTGGGATAGGCTTCGGCAGCGGGGTCTGCAAGATCTCGCCCCAACTCTTGTAGAAGCAGGGGTTAGGGGCCTGGGAGATGTGGCTCAGTCTCGGGAAGCCTTGCTGCAGATGGGCGTAGCCAGCTGGCGATTAGATTTGCTATGCGGCGAAGGCTCTAGATCGACTGCAGCTTTGGGACGTGTGCCTGCTCCTAGATGGGATGCCCCGCCAGTCCATAGGCGCCAGAGAGCATCGCAGGCTGAGGCATTGCGAGCGGCAGACCCTGCGCAGAGAGCTTTGGCATTGCGCGAGCTGGAGGCCGAAGTATTAGCTGCAACTTCTCAAGGCCCCGTGGCGTCCCGTCTGGCTTTCTGGAAGAAAGTTTGTGAAGCTTGGGGGGTGCCAGATTTCCCATTGACAGTGCAGAACGTGAAGGCCGTAGCTGCTTCGATGAAACGGGGTAAGTATCGCAGTTGCGCTCAGTATTTTTCGGCTGCGACTGTTTGGCAGGTGCGTAGCCTCCATCAAGAGGTAGAACCACACACTCGGGCATTGATTGCAGATTGCATCCGAAGCATCCGACGGGGATTAGGGCCCGAGGCGCTGAAGGACAGTTTTGATCCCCAGCCACTTGGTGCGCTGGTCAAGGACCCGCAGGACGGAGAGGTTTCGATGTCACCATTCCATTTGCTGCTGTAGACATGTGCTTGATCGGTTTGTGGTTCATGTTGCTAGAGATTGAACTATCCAATGCCAGAGAACATCAGTTGTATTTGCGAGGGGGACGTGTTCACTTCATGTTGCCAGTGGAGAAGAGATCCAGTCAGGGAGACGTGACCGAGCGTACCTTGGAATGCGCGTGCCGTTTTCGGCGGCAGCCGCTGTGCCCGTGGCACGCGGCGCAGAGACATCTCAATCGATTGCAGAATCTGAAGCATCAGCTGGGGGTGAGGGACCTGCCGCTGTTCCCAGGAGCACGGGGGGAGACCTTGCCTAAGGAAGCCTTCGTCGGCCATGTAAGGTCCACATTGCTGGCTGCCGGCATCGAGTGCAGCAGGCCAAACGAGGTTGGTCAGCTAGAGGAGAGATTTCAGGGACATGTCCTGAGGGTCAGTGGAGCGCAGTTCTTGTGCATGATAGGGCTCCCAGGGCATCTCATACAAATGCATGGCCGGTGGACGTCCACTTCGGTGCTCAGATATCTGCAGCAGGCTCCTCTTCATTCAGTTCCAGTGGCAGCAGCGCAGGCCCTATCGTGTGGACAATCATCCGCAGCGGTTGCCATGACCGTGCAGCCGTTGTCTGAGTTGTTGAGCCCCAGGTTCTCGCAGGCAGTTGGCTCTGCGGCGGGGAGTGACAAGTCGGGCGAGGCGCGTGAGCCTCCATTGAAGAAGCCAGCATGCCAGTTGGAGCATGCAGGGCAGAGAGAGCTTGAGAAGCTTCGGAGTGAGTTAGCCGGATTGGCTAGGGCCGTCAAAGCGCCGGCCGAGGTCTGGATACAGAACCCGAGGACGAAGAAGGTCCATCGGCCTACAGGCGACGAGCTCACGTCTGGATCAGATATGTGGGCTGCACGATGTGGATGGCCATATGGCATGAGGAGGCACTTCAGGCTAGCATCGCTCTCGGATAATGCCATAAAATGTCGTCGCTGTTTCGGCCTGACAGAAGATGGCGCAGGCTCTGACGACGGCAGTGAGGAGAGCTCCAGCTCAGTGTCTGGATCCAGTTCCGACTTGTGATTATAGTCGTGTAGGCGCTACTCGGGGCTTCCTCTCGCGCACGTAAAAACAGTTAACCTAGAGCAGCGCGTGCCTGGCATGTGACAGTTGCGCCGAGTTTTTCTTGTCCGTAGCGCTGTGATGCGCTGTGTGCTCCCGCTGCTTCAGGACTTCGGCGAGTGGCCAGATACTTGGACCAGGACATCGGCGCGTTCGCTGGCTCCTGGCACAGTGAGCGAGCCTTTCAGTGTGCAGGAACTCGACTGATGTTGGAAGGGCCAGGGGGCGCCCGAGGACGTTTTTCTGCCAGTCATAGAGGGTCGCCCGCTAGCGTGGGGGTGGTCGCAGTACACGTGCGTCTGCGAGCCACAGACAGTTGGGGCAGTTGGTTCCCACTGTCGTGAGAGACCCTTGAAGTCGTAGTCGGCAGGAGCGCCAACACGGCGCAGAATGACAGCGTTGACCGCGGTGCTCCAGGTAAACGGCTCCTTGGTGTGCTGCAGGGCAGGCCTAATAATCTGTGTCCCATCCTGCAGTTTCGTATGTAAAGTGTGCGTGGTCAACAGTGTAGGCGTGCAGCGCAAGCCTTGAGCATCGACGCATGTTGTGAGTGTTGTTGGTGTCGGCAGTCAGTTCGGCACAGGCACAGAGTGGTGCGGCAGGATCCCAGCCGCGTGATGCCAGCGTGATGGCGCAACATTCCGGAAAGTCGCTGCAGGAGGTGGCGACGCTCGCAGGGGCTGGTCATGACATCATGCGATATCTCGACTTGCGCGGAGTCAAGTCTGTCGGGACTTTAGCCATGCTCGGGCCCTCCGAATCAGAGTTTGAGCAGTTTCTTATCCATCCGCTGTTGCAGGGTTGGGGGTCAGGGGCCGATCGCATCGAGGTTGCTGAAGCCGAGAAGCCTATTGCAACTGCCATCCTTAAATACATGAGGGCTCTGGCGGTCGAGGATCGTAAAACCGCCACAGCCGCTCATCAAGCCCCCGCCGTGCCAGCAAATCAGCAGACAGCGGCAGCTGCGGGAACATCAGCGGCAGCAGGCGATCCAGAGAAAGTGCCCAGGACTTTGCCAGCAGGAGTTTGGGCCCAGCAGCTCAAGCGATATCAGAGGGTCTTGATTGATGGCACTCCGCGTCCCTTTCCGGAGAAACAAATCTTGGGGGCGGAAGCCACCCTAGCAAAGTTGTGGCATCAGTTGCACACATCCAAGACCTACGCTCCGCTTCCTTTAGGTGAGGTGATCGCTAAGCGCAGCTTTGATGCCGGTGCCACGGTAAACCCGCTGAGCAAGCGGTCCATCTCCCAGAAGGTCGTCATCGATGTGGACAAGGACCAGCTTCGCACGGAGGAACCTGATGAGACTTGGGAGCCCCGTTCGTTGTTAGCAGTAATTGATGCTCTCAACGCCGTGAGGTGGGCATACGTCTTCGTAGAATATGGTCCTGAACTGGAAGTGCACGCCCTTTTCGACGTCTTCGAGCAACGAGCTAGGCAGCGTTCTTCACATCTTGACCTTTTCCGTCAGTACTACGAGGCTGCAGCTCTGCATCTGTGCATGCAGATGAGAGCGGGGCTCACATTCACGGAGGCTGCGAAGATGATCATTGAGGACACGCACATGTTCCAGGAGGTGATGTCGCGAGATAGTCCCGTCAAGAAGCCCCCGCCCAAACGCAGACTGGATGATCCGGCCAGGGCTGGTGCGCCAGAACCCAAGCGTGGGAGGTGGGGTGCGCCGCAGCGTGGACGAGGCAGGGGTGCGGGTCGCAGCTCATCTTGGCAGTCTTGGGACAGCCGAAAGTGGGATGACAAGAGCCAGCGGGACTGGTATCAGCACTCCCACAAGGACAAAGAGTAGGGAAGTGGGGGTGGCACTGGAGTGGGACGGTTCCACGACCCCACCTGCCCTACGAACCCACACACCTCATCAGGAGCCTCATCCGAGTGGGGGGAGGATGCACAGCCCCGTTCCACAGCTGCTGCAGGATGTCAAGGAGAATCCTCATCCTCAGCAGTTCGGCCTCGGACCTCAGAAGAGTGGCGTGAGGAGGCCACAGCGGCTGAGGCTTACCCAGAAATCATCCACTTAGATTTTTTCAGCGGAGCGGGGTCAGCATCGCTCGCTTTGCGCAAGCTTGGCGTGCCAGTGCGCGCGCTGTTGAGCTGGGAGGTTGACCCAGCTGCGCGGGCCATCGCGCAAAAGGCATTTCAAGGGCTCCGGTATGACAGGGGAGACTTCACGCAGGATGAAGCCTCCGCGGTGGCAACGCTGGTCAGGGACACATGCCAGGGAAGTCGACTGCCAGTGTTGATCACAGCTGGGCCTCCCTGCCCAGACTACTCCAAGATCAAGTCACATCCCGCGGGGCGTGATGGATCTAGCGGAGGCCTCTTTGTGCAGTTTACGCAGTTTCTTGCGGAGTTGGAGGCGCAATTGAGTGACTTCCATTGCTTGATCCTGGTAGAGAACGTTCATATGGCCAATGGGGCGGACATCGCCTGGTTCAGCCATGCGATGAAGGCCAGTCCTATCCTAGCAGATGCTGCTGACTATGGCCTCATTGCTAGGCCCAGGCTGTGGTGGTCACGGGTGAACTGGACTAAGGTGAATCATCATCCTGAGCATGGTGGAGAACTCAAGTGGACTAAACAAGGTAAGGTTCACAGGCTCAAACTGGACGTTTGTCGAGATGAGCCGTCCCAGATTGCCATGAAAGGATTGAGTTTTCACCCCAAGGTCAATGATGGATCATGCCGACTCCCGTGCCTCACAACCCCTGCTCCAGATAGTAGTGGCCGCGAAGCGCCACGCTCTATGAAGGGGCGACTTGACTCCGCCACGCGGGGAAGATGGTTGCAAGGCGCAAGGCAATATGCTCCATGGCACTATGCCGACACTGCCATGGTGAAGGACGCACATAACGTCTTGCAGTTGTTGCCGGCTGAGGTGAAGGAGCAGCTTCATCATTTTGATGTTGGGTTCACATCCTCGCCGCAACTCACGCCCCGGGACCGGCATAGGTTGCTAGGGAACTCGTGGCACGTTGGTGTTGCGAAGATCCTGTTGGCCTTAGTGCTGGCGGAGACTCGGGGTAGCAGTCCTATTGACGAGAGTGCCACTCAAGATTTTGGGAGCACCTTGAAGGAGGTGACCGCTAGTGCAAAAAGGGTTGGCATACCGATGCACAAGGCTCCTGAGCTTGGGGCACACATACTCATGATGCCTGCTGAAAACATGCTGCAGCACTGGGAGCACTCACAGCATGCGTTGCACCCTCTTGACATTCCGCCCGTCGTAGATCCCGCCATTGAGAAAACAGCGTGCCGGTTGTTGGCCGTTGGCGCGCAGGTGAGTGAGCTCAGGACTCGCGTCCTGGCAGACGTTCGGGAGCTTATTCGGGTTTCGCGTTCTAGCACTGAGGAGTGGTTCAAGTCTTTGCCCCCACATGTCCAGGACGCATACCGCTTGGAGGACGGTCGCATTGTGCAGATACCTGTGTTTATTCGGCTGCTCCAAAGTTGCAATTATGAGGACTGTCATAACCTGCAGCGAGATCTCAGCGAGGGATTCCCGCTGCTGGGCGAGCTCCCAAGATCACCAGGTTGGCAACCGCGGACAGATGAGAAGTATCAACATCCCATTGACAGGCAGACCTTTGCCGCCCTCAACTTTTCTTATGTGTGTCAGAAATTGGCCAAACCAAAAGTAGACCCAGAATGGAGGACTTTGCTCGAGGAAATCACGGAGGAAGTGGCCCAGAATCGAATGCAGGGCCCGTTCACGGCCCCATCAAGTTGGCCGCGGCAGACAGTCGCAGTGCCTGACCGAGAAGGGTTCACACACTGCCGGCCATTGCTGGACACTCAGCCTCGTGTAGCGGGGGCGTTCTCGGTAGTACAAATGGGTAGTGATGGGCGGCGCAAGGTCAGGAGATGCGAGGGTTATCGCCGTAGTCATCATAATTCAACAATAAAGGCGCTAGACGTGCCGGCGCATGACACGGTGGACACATACGTGCAGCTGATCCGTTTCCTGCGCGGGCTCGGACTGCGATGCACCATCTGGTGCCAGGATCTTTGGGCCGCATACCGGCAATACCCAGTGGCCAGACCGGATGAGGCGTATGTGTTGCTGCAATTGCCACATGGACCTAGCCTGTGGCGGCATTCGGTGCTCCCTTTTGGCAGCAGTTCCTCTGTTTGGTGCTTCAACCGCTGCACGGACGCGTTGCTTTTCCTGGGCCGGTGCTTGCTACTGTGCTTGGTGCTGCGTTTTGTGGATGATATCGGGTCTCCTGACGCGGAGTGGAGTGCCAACAGTAGTTTCTCGGCTTTCAGCGAGCTTTGTGAATTGTTGGGTTTGCGGTTGAAACCTTCTAAAGCCCAACCCCCGAGCAACGTGCAGAAGTTGTTAGGGGTGACCATTTCCGTGAAGGAAGAAGGTATTGTCCTTGAACCCACGCCGCAAAGGATACAGAAGGTTAGGGCTGCGTTGCAACAGGCGCTGGCGTCTGACAGTCTGACTCCCGAAGAGGCGGCTCGCATCACGGGCAAGATCAACTTCCTGAATACCACCATGTTCGGGCAATTGGGTGCATCGGCCATGCAACCACTTTACGCCAGAGCAAGAGACTGCCGGGGAGATTCGAGTCATAGTCTCAATGGGGCGTTGAGGAGCGCGTTGACCACTCTGAACGCTATTCTCGCCAATCCAGTCCCCAGGGTCATCCCATATGGCGATGGAGCGCCAGCGCAGATTGTGTTGTATGCAGATGCCTTTTTCGAGCTGGGAGACTCTTCCTTTGGGCTGGCAGACAATCCGCCGGAGCATTGGTCCACTTCTCGTTGCCGATATTATCGAAATGGTCTGGGATTCGTTTTGCGCACTCCGCAGGGAGTGCGTTGCACACACACTTCGGTGCCAGCGTACGTGCTTTCTTTGTTTTCATCTAGAAGGGCTTATATTTATGCTCTGGAAATCTTAGCGCAGCTTCTGGGTGTCTTGACCAGCTTGGATGTAGTGCGCGGCCGCTGGATTGGTTTCATTGACAACACCGCAGGCAGGGCGGCTTTGAACAGAGGATATGGGCGAGACCCGGCCATCAACCACCTATTAGCATTCTTCTGGGCCTTCGCATCAAGAGTGCAGTGGAGCCCACATTTTGAATGGGTGCCGAGCGAGCTAAACGTATCTGACCCGATTTCGCGAGGGGATTGGGAGTTGGCCTCACGCGGAGGCTGGAGCAAGCTAGACTCTCCTTTGGAGCCCTTGTGGCGCATATTCGCCAAGGTCGCAGGGGACTTGCGCTACGCGGTCGGTCAGGCCGTGGATGATGTGGTGGCCCTTCAGTGGAGTTTTCAGATTTGAGCGATTCTCCTATGACCCGCCACGGGGTGGGGATGGGGCTGTGCCGGGTGGCGGTCAGACTGCACAGCCCGAAGTCCCTCACCCGTGAGCCGAGAAGGCGAATGCGAATCCACGTGAGCTTCACCCGAGATTCAAGCACACCACAGCTCCGTGGGATGGTGAAGACAAAGCATCGTAGTCATTCTTGCATTCAAGAGCATGCCGAGTCACGTGTCGTGTTGGCACAGAATGTGCGAAGTGACATGACACGAGGCAGGGTCTGCACGCTGTAGCCGTGCAGGCCCGAGCATAGCATTTTCGAACACCCTCCCACCACTCCCAAGGAGTAACGTTAAGGGGGTGCCACGTGGCATTCCACGGCTCTCCGGGTGGCGGTCAGACTGCACAGCCCGAAGTCCCTCACCCGTGAGCCGAGAAGGCGAATGCGAATCCACGTGAGCTTCACCCGAGATTCAAGCACACCACAGCTCCGTGGGATGGTGAAGACAAAGCATCGTAGTCATTCTTGCATTCAAGAGCATGCCGAGTCACATGTCTTGGTTAATAAGTACCGTGAACTTCCAAGTACGCGTCACCATGTCCGCATTTGCGGACCTACGGCGTCAGGAGTTCAAGCTGTAGAGACTGTAGAGGGCAGAGAATCGGGGAGTGGGATGTGCAGAGGGTGTTGGTCAGATGTCGTACATTTAGTTGCCTGCGATTTGCTGTGTAAAGCCCGGCGCTCAAATTGATGCTCAGGAAGATGGCGAGGCCCTGCTGCAGCTTGTTTTTGCTTAGGGTTTAGGTTTAGGGTGAAGGGTGTAGGGTTTAGGGTTAGTCTGGCACTCAATCTGTCACATTTCTGTTCGCCTGTGCTTGTGGGGCTCTGTGGACTTAGGTTTTTTCCCCCAAGCCGTGGTCACATATGGGCATTTCCGAAAAGAGGGTCCGTCTCTAGCATACCCCCAACACACCATATGGGAGACTTGGTAGATGGATGCGGGCCAGGTAAACCCGAAACCCTAGACTCTGAAGGGTTGCGAGTTCCGAGCTTGCGACGGGCACGGTGGCCAAGCTGGTTTAGGGATTAGGGTTTCGGGTTTGGGGTTTGGGGTTTAGGGTTTATTCGCGTGCCATCAGAAATGCTAGGACCTTGGAGTAGCCTTCCCTTGTGAGGTTTAAGAGGACTTTGTTTTGTTCAGCGGGTTTTAGGGCCAACCTCGGACATGTTTGCTTTCTGGCACTCGGAGAATTCATGGAGGCGGTTTGTATCGAGCGTCTAAGAGGGCCCGCACATGGTGCAGGTGCATAAGGAAGGTTTAGGGTTTAGGGCTGCACTCCCCCCCCCCCCCCCAAATCTATCCATAGCAGCGTGGCATGATGCCAACCTGTCTCCCGGAGCAAACTGTGCAGAATGCGGCAGAGCAAGCATGCGAAGTGAGCGCTAAACATTGGTGTGCTTGATGTTCTGGATTGGAAATTTAGTTACAGGTGAAAGTAAAAGACCTCCATGACTAAATGCAGGACCTAAACCATCAACCTCTGCCAGCACTTTTTTATTAAGTGGAGCCATTGCAGGAGCTCTTTACTTTCGGATGCCCTGCTACGCAGCTCATCGTGCTGCTGGATGGCTCGGTCGACGCCCGCTGCCCTGTATTCAGCTCTTCCCCTAAACCCTACGTATGCCCTGCCCTCCGCCGGCGCATCAACTTTGAAACACCATGGTGACAGGACGCAGAGCAGGCCCTCATTTTAATTTTTGTTGCTTCCTTTGTAAGCCCCTTTTAAACCAAAAAGGGTACCCTTTTTTTCCTGGGTTACTCCTTGGGTCTAGTCAAGGCGTTCGTGTTGATGTAGGTTTGATGCAGAGTCTGACATGCTTGGCCTGGGGCGTTATACAGTTTATAGTTTAATTTGGGTTTAGGGTTTAGGGTTTAGGGTTTAGGGTTTAGGGTTTAGGGTTTAGGGTTTAGGGTTTAGGGTTTAGGGTTTAGGGTTAATTTGGGGGGCGTGTGTCGTTTTGGGTTGAGTAGACCTTGGACGTTCAGGATTGGGCCCAGGGGTTCAAAATGGGGCTAGCAAAGGGTTCGTTTGGCTCAGGGCTTGGCAGAGGGTCTGGGGCTTCGGGCTTAGGGCTTATGTAAGGTTAGTATAGGATTAGTTTAGGACTTAGGGTTACTAGGGTTAAGGTTTATTCTTGTGCAATCAGCTGGGTTTAGGGTTTAGGGTTTAGGGTTTAGGGTTTAGGGTCTAGGGTCTAGGGTTTAGGGTTTAGGGTTCAGGGTTTAGGGTTTAGGGTTTGGGGTTTAGGGTATAGGGTGTGCCTGAGCCAAGTCCCCTGCACGAAGGTCACGCACCCGCCACCGTCGCCCGCGAAGCGGATGCCGCGGCACCACCTTAATGCATCTTGAGAGGATTTACATGGCCTGCGTGGGAATACTTTTTAAAATAAGTTTTGGGTACTATAATTTCTAAGAAGCAGTCAAGACTAAAACTCCAAGTTCAGTATAGACATGTGGGTGTTGTTTCAACTCGGGCCCTTTGGAAAGATGCAAATGTTGCCGTTCTGGAGCTCTGACACAGGTTTAGACGTCAGAGATGCCAGTTTGCACCTTGTGTCTTGTGTATAGGCCTTGTGTCTAGGTTCAGGGTGAAGACGGCATTGCTTGGCAGGTGCAGAGGGCACAGATAACCCTAAAGACTCACATTCCAGATGGTGCACTCTTTGCGTTCGGTGCTGTTCTGGCTCGTGCTGTGTATAGGGCTGCGGCAACTACAAGAAATTGTCTAAACCTACATGCGACAAGTTTGCCGAGGAAAAGAAGGGCGACGTCTACGTCTGGGAGGCCAAACCCCTAGACCCCAAGCCCTGAACTGTAAAGCCCTGCACTATAATTGCAACCGAAGCCAAAAGAACCCTGAGCCCTAAACCCTAAACCCAAAACCCTAAACCCTAAACCCTAAACCCTAAACCCCAAACCCTTTACACCTCAGACCGAACTTGGACCCTTACACCCTTCAAGCCTGAAGCTCCTCAACTCCCCCAACTCCTTTAAACCCTTACTATTGTTTGCATCAAATCCTTAAACCCCAAACCCCTGACTCCTGTAAACCCTTTAACCCTGAAACCCCAAACCCTTAAATCCTTTAACCCTTACTCTTTTACATCAAGTCGAAGCCAGGAGTTCACCAGGGCCAGGCGCGCTCGCTCGGGAGCCGTGTTTGGCGCCTGGAGCCTCAGTGTTGCGAGTTGCAAAGGACTAAAAAACCCGGAGTAAGCCCAAAAGGGTACCTCCTTCTTCCTAGGTTACTCTGGGGACTAGAGGAGAGTTTGTTTGGGAGATTATAAGCTTTATGGGGTTGGCTTGGGGCCGAGGAGCGTTTAGGGCCTTGTAGGTTTTGATGTTGGCTTGGGGTTGAGGTTTGGCGAGATTTGGAAAAGTAGGTGGCTTGTATAGGGCTTTGAGGAATGAGGATTTGGGGATTTCGGTTTGGGCCATTTGGGGTTTAGGGTTTAGGGTTAGGGTCCCTCCTTTGGTCCCTTAAGTTATCCTGTCATTCTGGTTACTCTTGGTTGCTACGTGGTACCCTTCTGCCCGTTTGGGTTTTGGGGGGATCCTTGATAGAAGTAAGCCACCCTCAATCCTGAACCCTTATTTTGAATATGGTTACAGGGGGCCACCAAGTACATCCATGCGGAGCATCTGCTATTGCTTAAGAACCCTAAATTGATACCCTCCTAAAACCAACAACCCCCCGGCCTAAAAAAACAATCCTGTAGCTGCCCTGTTTAAAGCCTCTGCCGAATTAGGGGGGTCGGAAGCCTGAAGCAGAAATCTGAAGCCTGAACTCTTCAAAGCCTTACCCGAACTCTGAAAGCCCGAAACCCTCAAGACTCTAGGGTTTCGGGATGTTTCGGGTTTAGGTGTTTATGGCTTGCTAAATGACTGAGCCAGCAAGCTCGAAGGACAGGCTGTTTGTTCGGACAAACGATAAGAACCCCACCCCCCCACCCCCCCTCTTATACTAACAATCCTTTTGGGGTTTGGAAGGGGGGGGGGGGTTCATACAAGGAGGGGGGGCGGGGGGGGGGGGGGGGGGGGGGTCCCGTCGAAGCATGACCTTCTTACTCCTGGGGTTCAGGGTTTGGGGGTTGGGTTTAGGGTTTAAGTTTAAGGGTTTAGGTTTTTGTTTTTTTGGGCTTTTTTGGGGTTTAGGGTTTAGGGTCAGGGGTTTCAAGTTGCATGCTCCCTCATTTTGTTCTTCCAGCTCACTTTTGCATGCTGCGAAGCTTGAGATTCCCAGGCTTTCGAGGAAGAGGTTTGGTTGCTGTAGGATGTCGCAGTCCTGAGCACCACACGAAGCAGGATTTGGGCTTGAAACAACTAAACCCTAAACCCCAAACCCCCAAACCCCTAAACCCTAAGCCCTAAACCCTAAACCCTAACCCTAAACCCTAAACCCTAAACCCTAAACCCAAACCCTAAACCCTAAACCCTAAACCCTAAACCCTAAACCCTAAACCCTAAACCCTAAACCTTAAACCCCAACCCAGGCGGTGGAGTACGCAAGCAGCAGCTTCGACTCGTCCTTGCAGCTGTGCGCGGGCGCAGCTTGGCGATTTCTTGGGGGTTTGGGGTTTAGGGTTTAGGGTTAGGTTTCAAGCTAGCTCTGCAGCAGAGGGAGTGCCAGCATTTGTCTGAGTACCTGTCTCTGGACACAAGCGTTCGGTAGCCTGCGCAGCACTGCCTTCAGGGTCCCTGTCCTGCGTTTGTTTTCTCCATGTTGTTGAAACTCCAAGACAGAGTCTCACTTTGTCCTGATGGCTAAAATCCGAGTTCCACGCACAAGCAAGCAAAGGCTCCTTAAGCTCAATGTTTCTAGAGCATCGAGTTCAGGCTTCAGGGGTGCATTCAGACATCAGAAGAAAGCAAAAACCCTAAACCAATAAGCCCTAAATGGGACCCTTATACGGCACCTTCGGGGTTGTATAGGGAATCAGATTAATGGTCCCTTGTAGCAGCCCAGCAGTCAATGAGGCTTGCCTGCGTTGCACTGGCACATCGGTGGGGAAAAGCGAGGCACAGCCGTCACAGACTGATTCTACACTGCCACTCTGGCTTAGCAGTCCAAGGGTTAGGGTTTGGTTTAGGGTTTAGGGTTTCGGGGTTAGGATCATCTAGGGAGGCCATGTGCGACTGTACTTCGCTAGCTTGCTACCCATGCAGTATCACGGCAGGTGCTTTAAGGTCGTTATTGCATGGGTGACTGGATAGCTGCGCTTGGGATGAGGCTATATCATGGTGGGTTGCCCAGTACCTGTTGAGGCGACAACCTAATCGTAGCCTGCAACCCCCTGCAGCGCACATCGCTCTCCCTCCAATCCCTCTCGGTCCCTCCGTTCCCTCTCTCGGTCTTCTCTCCGCTCCCTCTCTCTCTCTCTCCCAATCTCCTCTCTCTCGCTCTCTCTTGCTCTCCCTCTCCCTGTGGCTCTCCCTTTCCTCTCGCCCTCTTTCTCTCCCTCTCCTCCCTCTCCCAGTGCCTCTTTTCCTTTCTCTCTCCTCCGTCTGTCACTGTGTCCCTCTGCGGCGCATGTCCTTCGGTCTGTCAGTCGCTCTCTCTCTCTCTCTCTCCTTCTCTCTCTCTCTTCTCTCTCTGCTTCTCTCTCTCTTCCTCTCTCTTCTCTCTCTCCTTCTCTCTCTCCTTCTCTCTGTCAACGATACGCACGCAAGCCTGCTCTTGTACGACTTGGGGTCTGCGGGTTCGTGTGGCTCTGACAAGATGTTGAGTGAAAGCTGACCGTCCATCTCGCACGCCCTCCTAGCATATTTCACCCATGTTGTTCCTAAAGCCCTAAACCCTACACCCTAAACCCTAAACTCTAAACCCTGAACCCTGAACCCAAAACCCTAAACCCTAAACCCTAAACTGTACGAAAGAGCAGGTTCTGGTCATACCCTTCGACACCTTGCGCAGTAAGGAGTTGGAGGCTGGGCGCTGCCGGAACTGAGCTCCCTGAACCCTGACCCTCAACCTCAACCCTAAACCCTAACCACCCGAAGCTTACACAGCCACGGAAAGTCAAACTTTTAAACCCTAAACCGGAGCAGTGGGACGATTTGCCTGGTGCATCCTGCTTCTGATAGGAACCCAGACTTGCGCTGGTGCTACGGCCCTGTCCTGAGCTAGGGGCAAGTAGGAGTTCTGGGATCTCCTACCGAAGGGTCTAGGTTTTAGGATCTTGGGGGGGGTGGCCAACTAAGGCTTAGTGAAGGGGTACTTTGGGCCTTGTTCTGGGTAGGGAGTAGTTCGGGCTAGGGGCAATACACTGATGCCTTCTTTTCTTTGTGGGAGGGGGGGGGGGGTGGTTCCCCTGCAATCCCCGTTCAAGACAAACGGCAGCCTTTTTGGTCTAAGCCCAAAACCCTTATGAACCGAGGATCCTATGAAAAAGCACAGGCCCTGTCAGAACACAAAGCAACGGGAAGCTGCGGCCAATGCCCCCACTTTGGCAACCCTAAACACGAAAAACCGCGAGCACTTCGAGGGTTCTCTTGGGGGTTCTGGCGGTTGCTGCAGCTGGAGGGCCAGTACTGTGGGCGGCGGGTAATTACTCTACCTTATTCACGCAGAACTTAGCTTAGCTCATGGCCCGACCCAGAACCTTCACGTAGCTGTTCTTCAACAGGCTTCTTGAGGGAGGGGGGTTCATGGGGGGGTAGGTTCCTAGGGAACCTTACCCCCCTCCCTTAAGAACCCTTTATTCTCCGAGGACGTGGCTATCGCGCCTGGTATCAAATGCCCTCATCGCCTCCACCCACAATGCCCCAGCCTCGGCGTCTTACCCCCTAAAGCCCTGAACCCTAAATCCCAAAGCCCCCCAACCCCCCTCTCCCTTTTTGGCTTGGCTCCCGGAACTTTGCCGGTTTAGGGTTTGGGATGTAGGGTTGAGGGTTGAGGGAAACCAGGTGCATTCGAATTCCTGGATTGGCATCAGCACGGTGTGTCAGAAAGGGCTACTTAGGTACATAGGGACTATACAAGGTATATAGGGCTACAGAGGGGAATAAGCTTAAGCGTCCGTTCTAGGGGTCCCTTCTTCTTGGAGGTTCACGGCACTTATGAACCAATTATATCTGTACTTATAACCCACTTATGAGCCCCTTAAGTGCCCTAAGATGGTTATAAGTACAGTGATAAGTACAGTTATAATTGGTTAATAAGACCCTAAACCCTAAACCCTAAACCCTAAACCCTAACCCTAAACCCTAAGTATACCCCTTAAAGGGAGCGGTGCCGGGCCGAGGACCCCCTCAGCAATCTTCATTGGAGGGAGCTCCGGCCATGGTCTTGGCTCTGCTTGCCAAGCGCATTTGTGTTCAGATCTCAACCCTAAACCCTAAACCCTAAACCCTAAACCCTAAACCCTAAACCCTAAACCCTAAACCCTAAACCCGGCCCTAAACCTAAACCCTAAACCCTAAACCCTAAACCCTAAACCCTGACTGGTCTCACACTTTCACAGGTGCTGTAGAGAGTCAGGGAGTGTTGGGGTGATGAAGGCTTGAGACTGCCAACTTCTGATCCACAGCTCTTCCTCTACGATGGGGGCAATTCCTCAGCAGGAGAAGCAAGTGGGAGAATTGGCCAAGCTATGCTGAGTTATGCTAAGTTAGAGTACCTGATGAACAAGGGGCCCGATCTGAACTGCTCATCCCACACGCGCACGCTCGCACCGCCAGCAAGCACGTGGACTAACGGAGTCCCCGCAAGCTGAACACGATGCACACTGCAACTTCCCCTCGCAAGACAGTCTGTCAGACACCCCGCGCGACGAAGGGGCACGGATGTCCAATGTTATAACATCGGGTGTGCTTCGGAATCGAGAACCACCGTCCCCTTCAAGCAGGCGAGTGATAAATGTGCAGCTTTCCTAATTTGGATATCCCAAAAAGGGTTGACCCCATAATGGTGATCGGAGCCCCAGACGGGACCATCAATCAGAATCCCAAGTCCTTCGTCTTCGGCCAAGGTTCCAAAGCCAAGACTGCAATCTAACGGTGGCTCACTCAGGGCTCCTGTGCGAGTGGAATGCCTAGGCTCAGTGATATATCTGGACTCAGCTCACCGTCGCTCACCGTATCCCTCAACCTTCAACCCTCAAGCCTGAACCGCGTAAAGCTTTACCCTAGACCCGGAACCCTAAACCCTAAACCGTAAACCCTATTATAGCCTCGGGTACCTGCCAATGCAAGCCGTGCTGCAAAGGTCGTGTGATGGGCTGGCGGATCTAATTACCGCGTTATCCTTCCCACCCTGTTAGTGACCGCTAGTGCTAGTCTGGGTCCTTGAGTCACACCTTGTCGAATGTTGATGCTTGCTACAGCTTGACGTTGCTAGAAACAGGTTGTGCGCAACTACAGTTCCAGCAGGCTATAGTAGTTTCGGCAAATCTCTGCGGGACTCAAGGCCGCCCACTCCAGGACCTAGCCTCCGCTTTTATTGCTTTTGAATTTACCTTCGGCACGCTTGTGTCACTTTTCTTTAGATCAGCTGTTGCGCACAGCGGGTCTGGATGAAGTCCAAGGCAAGCAGGCGCAATGACCCCAATGGTATAATCAAGACTGCCGCCGGCTCAAAAAATCATGTCCTGCCGGAATGCGCCTACCCCACTGTCACGAGTGCGAAGCAGACGCAAGACGTGTGCCCAACACAAGCCTGTGCGGCAGCACTTCGCAGGTCCTAGCAAGTCTTGGTGTACTGGGCCACACAGGAACTGTGAGTCTGAAGATAGTCGCGTCTAGAGCTGGTGGAGTAGCTTCTTGCGCCTTCGAATGTTGTACTATACACGTCTTCTGAAGAATGCAATTTCTGCTCGAGCCACCAAACAAGACTCGTCGCATATACTTTCCCCTAACCGCAGGTGCCGGGGGCATCAACATAAAAGCCTGCTTTCCGTGAACAGTCAGATTGGGATGACTACTACTTGCTAAGAACCCCCCAAAAACACAAACAATAATCCCTGTATTATCCTTATAATGAAGAGTATTTACAATTCTTGGGGGGGGGGGGGGCTTCTCAAGCAATTCGTGGATGAGGATCGTGAGACCTCTGCTGCGAGCCATAGCTGTGCACCCATTCCCATGCCATGCTGGAAACACTGACGCCTGGCTCTCGTGCAAACCAAAGAATACTAGGCTTTAGGGTTTAGGGTTAAGGGTTTAGGGATCCGGAGTAGGCCTAATTTGTCCTTATTTCCTGTTTTTAGGGTTGGGGTTTCCCTTATAATCCCCTTCAAACCAAAACCCCATCATCGGCAGTGGGCTGTTTTGCAAAGTTGCAAGATGGGTGTTTCTGAAATCAGGGCGTACCTTCATGGGGTCCTGCCAAAAAGCGAATCCTACTACTTGGGGGTCTATATTTGGGGTCCCGTATTTTCGTACAGCAACATCGCCGAAGCAAATCGATTGCCACACCCTCTGTCCCGCCCTCACCCGACTCAGCCCATTCGTGCTGCGGACCGTGCCACACTGCGAGGTCTCTAAAGGAGAGAAAGTCATAGACCGCCAGCGAGCAGGCCAACAGGAAAGGGACTTCAAAATGGCTTTGGAGGTCATCGACCCTAAACCCTAAACCCTACACCCTAAACCCTAAACCCTAAACCCTACACCCTAAACCCTACACCCTAAACCCTAAACCCTAAGCCCTCAACAATAACTGTCAGATGCCATTCGGGAAGCGATGCCAAGCCTGCGGCAGCTCAGGCGGGAGATCTTTCAGCGTGAGGCCACTGCTTGTTGCCTACTCATTGCTTAAGAACCCCGCAGAAATAGACATATTCTTCCTTATTGAGGGTAATATATAGGGAGTGTTTGCTATTTTTTTGGGGTTCTTAAGCAAAGAGTAAATGTCATGCTGTAACTTGAGAAGCCTTCATGGGCATGCGGCTTGAGAGCTTTCAGGCTGCTTAAAGAGATGGTGTCGTAAAAATGTCGCAACGCGCACGCACTTGCTGGCACTTGTAACAGCAGAATCACGCGCCTTTGCAGCCGAATTTGGCACAAGCCGACTCTTCGGCAGCCGCTCGCCTGAAGGGGCGTGGGGGCTCATATCCCTTGTTTGATGAAACACATCTTCATTTCCATGCGCATCGCCGACGCCTGGGAGTTTGAGACTCGGTGTTAAGGCGGTTAGCCGATGAGGCTATGGGCCTTTCTTTTCCTAGCCTCTGCAGAGCGCATCTACGACTTTCTGGATGTAAAGGTCCACCCCTTTCCCACGTCCTGCAATGGAACCCAAGCTTTGCAGGGTAACTACACTGTGGAAGTTGCCGCCACCATCCCAACATCATGTCGTCTACAAGGCCGGGGAGCCACAGTCCTGCTAAAGGCACCTTTGACCTTCTCCGGGGATGTGATCATGGAGGGCGACATTGCCTGGATCGGGGAGGAGCCTTTCAGTCAGGCCTGCGTGGCAGCGCGCAGCCTGCAAATTGGCGGAGGCAGCTCGAAGGACCGGATCAGCTTCCAAGACTGCCACAACAGGAAGAGCTTTGGGGGGGCACTCCTCGTGGAGGACAACTTGGCGGTTCTGCCTCATGCGGCTCTTTCTGTGCAGCAGTGCAGCAGTTTCAAAGGTGGAGGCGGCGCCTACGTTAGTGGCACGGTTATGCAGGAGGGGCGTCTTGAGATGTCCGGATGCCACAGTGGAGGTGGGGGGGGCGGCTTGCAAGCTACGATCGGGCTGGTGCAGGGCCCAGAGGGTGTGATGAGCTTCTCTCAGTGCCAGGCTCAGGATAGTGGGGGGGGGCTCTTGGTGGAAGGTGATCTACAGCTTCAGGGGAAGCTGCGTGTGGAGGACTGCGCTTCCGAGGCCCAGGGAGGTGGAGTCGCCGTTCACGGCACCCTCTTGCAGCTTGCGGGAACCATTGGCTTCCAAAATTGCACAGCTGCTGTCGCGGGTGGGGGGCTTCACGTGAGCGCCTGGAATCAGACGAAGGGCTTTGCAAGCTTTCGACTCTGTCAGGCGGGGGCAGGGGGAGCTGTCTTCAGCAGCGGCGATGTGCACCTCGCAGGGACGAACCAGTTCAATGTCAGCAAGGCCAGCAATGAAGTCAGCAAGAGGAGAACGAGAGGAAGCGGTGGTGGCATGTCGATCAGGAAGGGCAACCTGGTCCAGCACGGCGGTTCGATGAGTTTCTTCCACTGCGAAGCCGAAAGTGGTTACGGCGGAGGCTTGTCTCTGGACAGTGGTTTCCTGCACCAGATGAGCGAGGCCGTCATGGTCTTCGTTCGCTGCAAGGCTCACTCAGGGGGAAGCTGGCGAGTAGGTGGCGAAGTTCAGCTTCAGGGAAGCATGTCATGCTCAAACTCCGAAGCAGACTATGGGGGCTGCGGAACACTCGGCAGCAGCATTACGGTGGTGGGTGGAGAGCTATTTTTCACCGGATGCATGGCTCGAACTGAGGCCGGCGGATTGATGGTAGCGAAAACCTTCGTCCAGGAAGCCGGCACGGTGTCTTTCAACACCTGCAGGAGCCAACATACAGGAGCAGGTTGCCTGCAGGTTGGCGCCTTGAAACAGTCTAACGGTTCCCTGCGCCTTGCTGGCTGCACCTCTCAGACGGGTTCTGGGGGAATAGTCAGCAAAGGCCCCGTGGACCTGGCTGGCTCCAACGTGTTCAGCGACTGTTCAACCAAATCGTCAGGGGCTGGCCTGTCGATTAAGGTAGGCAACCTCGTCCAGCACGGTGGGTCGACGCGGTTCGAACGATGCAATGCAGAAGGAGATGGTGGAGGCGTGTACCTCGATCGGGGCTCCTTACATCAGAGACTTGGTGGCCCAGTAGTGCCCTTTTGCCCCCCTTTTTTCGTTCAAGGTTCCCTTATAAAGCAACTACAACCCCACAAAGGGTACCCTGATTATGAGATGTTGGGCTACGAAGGAAAGATGGCGTCATGGACTTCCTCAAGTGCTCCGCGAATGGAAGAGGAGGCAGCTTGCGCGTGAAGGGCGACCTGATCGTCAGGGGCAACCTTTCCTGCTCAGGATCTTACGCCAGGGTGGATGGGGGTGGGGCCATTGTGGGTGGCAAGCTGAAGCAGCTTGGTGGGCACTTGGTATTCAAGAAGTGCACAGCGAAACGTGGAGAAGGTGGAGGGGGAGCGCTGGTAAAGTTCGTGGTGCAGGAGGGCGGGACGATGTCCTTCCGAGGATGCGAAGCCAATGGAAAAGGAGCAAGTTGCCTGCAAACTCGAAGCTTGACGCAGCCTGGTAGCCCAGTGGTACCCATTTGCCCTTTTTGTTGGGTTCTAGGTTCCTTTTTGAAGTAGCCCTGAGCCCATAAACAGGGCACCACTTGTTGCAAGATGGTTGCTGGGCTACCAAGGCAGCGAAATGGCTCCATGCAGGTTACAGGCTGCAAAGGGGGTGACAGCGGGGCAGTTCTCAGCAAAGGCCCGGTAGAGCTGGCGGGCTCCAACCTTTTCTCCCACTCATCGAATGAGAATGGGGGTGGCTGCCTCCTGATCAAGGAAGGGAACCTCACCCAGCACAGGGGCGTGACCGAGTTCGACCGGTGCAAGGCTGGCAAAGGTGGTGGTGGTTTGCTCTTGGAAAAGGGCTCCTTACATCAGAAGGCGGAGGGCACGATGGTTTTCTCCAATTGCGAGGCGCGTGCTCTGCGTGGTGCTGCACCTGCTGCTGTTGCCGCTAGCAGTGGTGGTGGCTTGCGGGCCAATGGTGCACTTTACCTGCATGGCCACCTCTCTTTCAAGGGCTGCAAGGCCACGGTCTTCGGCGGCGGAGCGCAGGTGACTCTTTTAAGACAGCTTGGCGGGACCCTGGTCGTGGAAGGGTGCTCTGCAGGCAGTGGTGGTGGGATGCATGTGAGGCGGACCTTTGCCCAGGATGCTGGGAAGGTGTCCTTCCGAAATTGCACGGGTAGACGCGAAGGAGGCTGCCTGTACACAAGAACCCAGGTTGCCTTTCAGGAACTTGAGTTTTCCATTCTTGCCTAGTAAGACTTCTCATAATAGTTCACAGAACTAAATTTGACTAGGGTTTAGGGGTTTCGGGGTTAGGGTTTAGGGTTTAGGGGTTAGGGTTTAGGGTTTAGGGTTTAGATTAAGGTCCCTTGTTGGGTCCCCCATATGGCCAGTTCTCTAAATCATGGTCCCTTTTTGGATACCCTCAAGAATAGGGTCGCCTTATCCTAAAGGAACCATAGTTTAGAGAAATCATTCTAGAATACGGCACCCTGACAAGAGGGACGAAGGGACTCTGGCTTCCAGAAGTACCCAACTGCAGCCAACGGCAACTAAACCCTATAAATTCCTATAAACCCTAAACCCCAAACCCTAAACCCTAAACCCAGGAAACTTCAACCAGTCGGGCGGCTCATCGGAGTTCGTGCACTGCCGTGGCCAGGATACTTGGTAGCTGAGGGGCACCCTTTTGCCCGTTGTTGGTTGATGGGTCTGGGGTTTGGGGTTTAGGGTTTTGGGTTTTGGGGTTTAGGGCGTTTGGTTTTCCATACAAAGGCAAACAAAACACCAAACTGGGTACCCGTACCATAAGACATCGGTTTCTGGGGCACCCCAGGAGAATGGGGCCTAAACCCTAAACCCGAGGACAACGGGGGAGCCATCTACAGCTGGCGCGACGTGCACCTGGGCGGCTCGACCTTTCTTGCCAACTCCTCGGTGGAAACCGAGGATGCCCACGGCGGCTGCTTGTTGGTCGCAAAAGGAAACCTCACCCAGAGCCTTGGGAAACACATGAACTCTATTTTCTTGGGGTCATGTTACCGTATACTGAACTACTATGATCCCGATATGAATCCACCCTAGACTTATCTACTATGATCCCTATGAGATATGTATTTACCCTATACTCAACTACTATGATCCCTGTGATATAAAGATACCTTAAACGTTTCATAGGATTCACTGGGCCCACGCAAGGAGTGGCGATACCAAGTTCTCGGGGTGTGCAGCTTACCGGGGCCACGGTGGTGGCTTGGGCCTCCGCAATGGCAGCCTCATTCTCGCCGCAGGCACCACCTAAACCCTAAACCCTAAACCCTAAACCCTAAACCCTAAACCCTAAACCCTAAACCCTAAACCCTAAACCCGCTGCAGGCACCATGGACTTTGACAGCTGCACAGCTTCCTGGAACGGGGGAGGCGCCTTCGTGCCAGAGCATGTGGAGGTGATCTCCGGCAAGCTCACGTTCCTCCGCTGCCGCTCGAAGGGCTGGGAGGGGGGAGGGGGCCTCTACGTTTCGGAGGGTGACCTCCTTCAGCATGGCGGCGCCACGCACTTCCAGGATTGCAAGGCAGCAAGTGGAGGTGGTGGTGGGGTCCACATCCAGCAAGGCGCCCTGCAACTCCTCGCGGGCAGGATGAGCTTCGAGCGGTGCGCGGCAGATGGAGCCCAGGGCGGTGGCGGCTTGCTGCTCACGCAAGGCGACTTTGGTAGCCCGGTGGTAGCCTTTCTCCCTTTTTGTTGGTTCAAGGTTCCCTTATATAAAGTACAGAGACCCCAAGAAAGGGTGCCCTTATCATGATAAGGTTACGGGGCTACCAAGGCGACTTTCGGCAGGCGGCAGGATCCGCCCTGTTCTCATACTGCGCGGCAAGGGCGGGCTATGGCGGCGGCTTGAATCTCATCGCTGGCTCCTTACACCAAAGCTCCACTGATGGCAGCCTCAACTTTTACAATTGCGAGGCACGTGCTGGGGGCGGCGTCGCTGTCAAGCGGAATGCCACGCTCCTGGGTGCAAGTACCTTCAACAGCTGTGTTGCCCGCAGCCGCAGTGCAGAACGAGGGGGCGGTGGGGTCTTTCTTGACAAAGGCTACCTGCACCTCCATGGAAGCTTGCACATGACAGACTGCAGCACCATGAGCAATGGCGGCGGCGTGCTTGTAAAGAGGGGTGGCATCATAGCGATCGGAAACGTTTCCGTGACCAACTCCAGCGCACGGAGGAGTGGAGGTGGTATCTACCTGGCTGGAAAGATGGAACAACTGGGCGCTGGAGTGATCGAGTTCCGCCATTGCGCAGCGTACAGTGCTCATGGTGGTGGCATGTGGGCTGGAGGTCTGTCCAGCCACAGTGAGATCCTTTTCGACAGCTGTACTGCCGGCAACGTAGACGGGAACGGTGGCGGGCTGGCCATTGAAGGAGCCGTCGAGCAGACTGGCACGATGAGCTTCCTGAAATGCTCAACAGGTGGGAAAGGCGGTGGATTCTACGTGAATTCCACTCGCCCTGGAATGCTGCAGCACATAAGCTTCGATCAATGCAGCACAGTTGGCGTGGCACACTCGCTTTTCTCCACCGGCCCGCTCAATATCTCGGACTTGAAGCTCTTGTGCAACTAGGACCGGGAGTAGGCCCTTTTTTCCTCTTTTTAGGGTTGGGGTTACCTTAGAATCCCCTTAAAACCAAAAGGGTACCCTTTTCTTCCTAGGTTACTCCCGAGTCTAGGCAATGACGCCAATGACGTGTGCGTCGACGTTCACAGCGAGCTATCCATGGCAGGAGTGCGGATGAAGAGCAACGGTAGTCGTGGTAGCCCAGTGGTACCCTTTTTCCCCTTTTTGTTGGTTCGAGATCCCCTTATTATCAAGTAACCGACCCCCAAAAAGGTTGCCCTTAGTAAAATATGGTTACTGGTACCAGGTAGTGTCAGCATCCGGGCATCGGCACTGGACAGTGGCCGCATCAGTTGCACCGACACCAAAGCTTGTCACTTACTAGCCAATAGCTGAACTTTAAACCTTTTGGGTTCCCTAATTAATGGGAAGAATAAAGTTAAGCCTTTTGTTCCCTTGGTTATTGGAGAAACAAGGTCAGCTACTCACGCCAAAGGCTTCCCGCAGCATTGCCGGACTGGTTTGCCCGCTGGGCACTGGCGTCAATGACACGGACGGCGAGAAGAGCTGCGAGACGTGCAGTGACAACTACACCCAAGTACAGCTGTCCACCACTGCGCCTTGCAATGTCTGCCCCATAGAGAATGAGTTCTGCTATGCGAGGAATTTCAAGATGAAGCCTGGTCACATGGTTAAGGACACAAATGTCAGCTTCACCTACTACTGCCCCAACCCAGCGGCATGCCCAGGAGGGAACTCCAGCAATTTCACGAGCATGTGTGCCAAAGGATACACAGGAAAGTCTTGTGCCAGATGCAGCCAGGATCAGGGCTTCGCCATATCGGACAGCAGCGTGCTCTTGTGCACCCAGTGTGCCTCGCAGCAGTGGAAGCAGTACGCCCAGTGGGGCTACATGCTCCTGAAGCGCGTGGTACCCTTCGGCCTGTCAGCCGCCAGCGTGCTGAAGGGAGATGCCGAAGTAAAGCCAAGTGGTGTCCTCATCAACCAGCTCATGTCCTTTGCCACGGTCGCAGGTATGCTTCTTACGGTGATGGCACAGACTGCGGCCATGGAGCAGATTAAAGGAAATGCTGGGGCGGCTTTTGATGCCGTGTTTGGTGTGCTGGGCGGCGTTGCAGATATGGCCTCAGGAGCCTAAACCCTAGACCCTCAACCCTAAACCCTAAAACCTCATAAACCCTAAACCCTAAACCCTCAGGACAGGCAACATTCGAGGACTCGTCTGGAGGCATGTCTTCCATTTGCTTGTTGTGGTACATTGGCTTCTCTGGAATGCTCTGGCAGGCTGGGTCTTTCGAACAAAAATGCTGTTTAAGCTTGCAGTGAGCACGTGAGCAGATGCTGCAGAGGACATGCTGTGTTTCGGAGCTCTCTCATTTAGTTTTACCTACAGCTCATACATGTTAGCTTCAGTTCAGAAAGAATTGCAAGTCGCCTTGAAATCCCCGACATGCCAGAGGAACCCCCCCCCCCCCGCCCGAGAACCGAGCAGGGCCAAGAGTCCCAAACAGAGGCCGCGAACCCACTCCCACACTCCCCAATTCTCAGAATCCTCAACCCTACCCATACCATCTCAACGCCGTTTCCCCTGTCCCCCCCTCCCCCACCTCAGCGCGACAAGGCGACACACCCATCATGGCGGCATAGATACGAGAAAGGAAGAAGAATAGAAGCAGCCGCAACTCCAACAGCAACGCGGCCTACCTCTGCCACCAGGGCCTCCGTCACCCCAACAGCAATAGCAACCTTCTCGCCCTCATCATCAGCACAATCATCATCACACCGCAACTACCATCACCACCACCGCCACCGCCACCAACACCACCAGTTCCACCTACCGTCTGTCGATTGTCAGATTTTTGCCAGGGCGATGCAGTGAAAGTCAAAACGCAAGAGCAAAATCGTTTCTCTCCGAACATCGCCACCCTACAGGCACAGGGGTTGTGACTCCAGGGACACTCTGGGGATACTCGGGGTGGGGACGCTCTAGGGAGACTCTGGGTTTGGGCATTCCAGGGTGATGTACGAGGAGTAGACCGGGCGAAGGAGAAGAGTTTAGTTTAGAATCTAACAACCCCACACCGCAAGGTGGCGAGAAAGGAAATGGTGGCGAAAGCCGGACAAAAAGGCTAAATCTTAAACTCTACTGTAAACCCCACCATGATACTGAGCCCCTGTAACCTGCAACCCTGGCCTCAAATCGGAAACTGAGCACCGAAGCTGCCGACCTGAACACTGGTGTCAACCCTGAACCGGACCCGACAAAAACAGTAAAGACACCACGAGGCTTTGGGGGTTACGTGGCGCAGGGTTGAGCCAGTCGCTCAACGCCTCTGTAACTCCCGACAGACATCCCAAACCCTACCTAAACACCCTAAATTTGCAAGCCCGAAACCCTAAACCCTAAACCCCAGGTTCACCTCCTTCACAGCCTGGTGCCTGCCTTGTTGGTGGCAGGGTTGATGGCATTTCTCCCCCACGAGAAACGCCGAGTGGCCATTGTGGTTGGGCTGAACTGCTTCTGGCCGGAAGCTCGGTAGGTCCTGGCCTGGGGATATTTTATACTTTCCCTTATTTGGTGATTAGGATCATATTTAGGAATAGTCTTTTCCGAGGGTTTATAGGGGGGGGCATCTTAGGAAGTCTTCAGCTTCTTCGGCAAGCATCTCTACTGCTACCAGTATGCCCCGCAGCTGATCAAGCGCGATGCCTTTGAGTGCCCTTTCATGCCTGACCCAACGGGTCGTCTAGTTCTACGTGTCCTCGCCGTGCTCATGATCTTGGCTGTGGCTGGCATATGGGTCCGCCTGTCTCTTCCCAGCAACTTAGGGGTACTTGGAAATAGTTTTTTATTTTGGGGTACATAATTCCTAAGAAACAGCACCCTAAATCTAAACCCTAAACCCTAAAATATAATTTTTGCTGGGGTTCCAAGTTCAGTATAGGCAAAGGGAGCCAAGAGAGCCCAGGGAGCCTCCCTCTCCACGTCCTCTTCTTGACCAAGCCCTACAGGCCCGGCGTCGCCCTGTGGGAATCTTGGTAGCCCACTGGTGCACTTTTCGCTTTTTTTTTTTTGGGGGGGGGTTCAAGTTTCCCTTGTAAAGTCGCCAAATGCCAAAAAAGGGTGCCCTTGCCTTACTGGCTCAAAACGCAACTTTTCAACTTTTTGGGCTTCTTATAAGGTAGTTTATTCTGAAAGTTTCAACTTTCATTTGCTTGGGTTTTGGGCCAGTAAGTTACCATAATTAGGTTGCTGGGCTACCAAGGAATCAGAGCGCCTCTTCAGAAAGACTCTTCTCACCATGGCGGTCTCAGCACTCCCGATCACGTCATCCCCGGCCCTACAGCTTCTTGGTAGCCCAGTGGGTTTAGGGTTTAGGGTTTAGGGTTTAGGGTTTAGGGTTTAGGGTTTAGGGTTTAGGGTTTAGGGTTTAGGGTTTAGGTTTCAGGGTTTAGGGGGGTTCTGGGTTCCCTTACAAAGTAACCAACCCAAAGAAGGGTGCCCTTATCATGCTGGGCTACCAAGGCTTGCGTGCATTGGCTCCATCGTCACTGTGTCCTTGATCCTCTATATCGCGCTGCTTCCCTACAAAGCCTTACGCTGGAATCTGACGGAGTGCGCCCTGCTCCTTACGGCCGTTTTCATGACGGTGCTGGTGTTTGGCCTCACAGCCTACGATAGCTACTGGGGCCGGGACATCGCCTTAGAGTACGGGATGATCATGGCGGCAGTCGCGCTGGCAGGCAGCTTCTGCTTGGTGATGATGTACCTCATCTACCGGGAGCTCATGCAAGAGTGGTACAAGCAAAAGCACCCTGTGGAAGCTGAGGGTCACCCTGTGGAAGCTGAGGGTCCCCGAGGCGAAACAAACGATTCCCTGCTGTGGCTGAAGTTCATCTGAGTCTGGGTAGCCCAGTGGTACCCTTTACTTTTTTTTGGGTTCTGGGTTCCCTTATGAAGTAACCAACCAAAAAAAGGGTGCCCTTATTATAATGTGGTTCCTGGGCTACCAAGGAGTGCTCTTTCACGTCGGCCATAGCACGGACCAAACCCTCCGCAAGGCTGCAAAACAGCGCGAGAAGCTTTGATCTGGCCCAGATTGCAAAGTGCTCGCGAGACCTGTGCTTGGTAAGCCCCCAAAACTCTATAAACCCTATAGGAACCCCCTATTTACCCTGTCAACCCTACAAACCTACAAAACCTGAAGCCCTTAATACCCTATAAGTTATAGCCTATAAGCCCTATAAGCCACAACCCGCCTGAAGTGTGCAGGTGATAGACGGAAGAGTGGAGGAATGGCGGGAAACAGCAGTTTGAAAAGTTGGCTTTAGTGCGCCTAGGGCCTCAGCGGCATGTTTGACTATGGGGGGGAGAAGGGGGTTTGTTCTACATCGAGCCTGCCCCGCCCTTTTCCAGACAACAACCCGCATTATACGGGGATCTCAGGGAAGCTGCAACCAGCTACGAGGGATCTTGTGCCTGTCGGGGCTACAGGCTAACTTCAGCCTCTGTCAAAGCTTTGCGCTTCTTGTTGGCGACTTCAGGAACGAAGAAGCACCTGAAAAGGCACCGTGATTTCCTTCAACTCCACACCTGCGGTGGCTACAGGCAGACATCCTGAGAGACCCCCCCGGTTCGAACCAGACAGGAAAAGTGTCACGATTCCCCGACAACTTCAACGAGATTATTACCACAAAATAGCCCCTCCGCATGGCTCCTACCACCAGCGATTCGAAGCATTCACACAAGTACCTCGAGCATGTGTTCCACTCATCCTTCCGCAGTTTTCTTCCAAGCTTTGGACGTATGTGTCAATGACATGAGGCGTGGGAGTTACTGGTCAAAGCCATGGTTCGTGAGGGGAGACTAGGACAGCTCACACACACACAACACCTCAACTCCGATACAAAAAGCATGTTGGAGCACGACACAAGGTAGCCGACTGCCAGCACAGGAGCAGCTCAGTCACTGGCCGCGAAACCCTCGGCCCTCGATCCTATAATCGCGGTTCTAACTTGCAAACAGACGAGCATGCCATTGTGACGGCTGTGCAGCCTGGGCGCGATGGCAATGTCGGAGCTCTTTTTCGTGCCCGCCCTGGAAGCAAGATCTATCTAATTGTTTTTCAATGTCCAAAGCAGGTTATAACCCTACGAGTGTTCCCTAAGATAATGTTGGGGGCCCGCCAAAAGGCACCCTCATTCAGAGAACGGCGCCTAAAAACCCTAACAGAAGTTAAACCTCCAAACCCTAAAAACTAAACCCGAAACCCTAATAGCCCTGAACAGAAGTTAAGCCTCCAAAAGCCTGAACCCTGGCTGCACTCAAAGGCCGGATGTTTTTTCTTCATCGTCGCGGTTGCGGCCTCCTTGCCTGGCTCTCGGCATGATTGAACAAGTAGAGAACGGTTCCAGGGCTTACAAGGAGGGCCCTCAACCCTAAGCCCTAAACCTGAAATCCTAAACCCTCAACCCTAAACCCAAATCAGTCAAGGGACTTGCAAGTTCATTTTAGGACCCTTGCAACTCTGCCATATTGCTGCCCCTGCTGTCGGGGTCTCGTAGCCTCAACGCCAACTCTACGCCTGCAGACAAGCCACATGGTCAGTTTCCGTGAACGAGTGTCCCTGTTTAAGGGTACCTTGTCAGGCTCTTGTATCCTAAGTTAGGCACCCTTTTTGGGTGCCCATCATAAGGCGGCACCCTTTAGAGAGAGATCCCAAAAAGAGTGCCCAGGCAGTGGCCTTCACTTCGGATTCAGGGTTTGAGGATTAGGCGCTCAGGGGCCTGCGGCCGCAAGGAGGCTTGGAACTTCAACTGTTTGGGGCAAAGGCCACAATAAAGAGAGTTCAGGTTTACTTGAGGGTTCATGGGTACGTCTATGTAGGGTTATCGGTAGGGTAGCTATGTGGTTATACCCTAGTTTAGGATATTCGTAACCCTACCTATAAGTACTCATGAACCTCCAAGTAGACCCCACAGCCACAACCCTAAACATCCCCTAGACCCTGAACATCCCTAAACCCTAAACCCTAAACCCTAAACCCTAAACCCTAAACCCTAAACCCTAAATCCTGAACCCCAAACCCCCACAAAACCGGGCAACCCACCAGGATGGCCTACGTTGCCTGGAGGGGCTCCAAGTCTGCCAGCTCAGTTGTCAGGTGGCTCTGGGGGGGGAGGGGGAGTTTAGGGTTTATAGGGTTTTCAGGGTTCATAGGGTTTAGGGTTTAGGGTTTAGGGTTTAGGGTTTAGGGTTTAGGGTTTAGGGTTTAGGGTTTAGGGTTTAGGGTTTAGGGTTTAGGGTTTAGGGTTTAGGGTTTAGGGGGCTTATCGTAGTGAGGCTTCTAAAAAGTGTCTGATTTCATGCATTTGGGGGTTTGGGAAGATTGGTCAAGTTTGCCTGGCGCTCGTGTTGAGCTCGTGCTGACGATCATGAGTTATCGGTGCCCAGCCCGGCCCAGGCCCAGCGAATTCTTCGTGGAGGCTCGGCTCAGGGCTTCGGGTTTCGGGTTTAGGGTTTCGGGTTTAGGGTTTAGGGCTCTGAACTTTCCAGGAAGATTCTAAGATGGGCTGATTCTCGGCCTTTGAATGTGAGGGCCGTCAAAGAAATGCGCTGGTGCAACGAACGGGCCTGCGCGGTACTTGAGCTCAAAAAAGCACAGCCTTTTAGCCAATTTTAGCCCTAAACCCTAAACCCTAAACCCTCAACCCTAAACCCTAAACCCTAAACCCCAAACCCCAAACCCTAAACCCTAAACCCTAAACCCTAAACCCTAAACCCGCAGCCGTGCATGACTGAAGCGTTGCTTGCGCAGGCTGTGCAAGAGACGTGCGCACCCGCCGGTCAAAAACATTGGGGGTTTAAGGAGATAGGGGGGCCCCCGAAATACACCCCAAATGGTAGGATCCCCTTATACTAAGGACCCGAATAAGGTAGCCCCAAATATCATGAATAGACACCAAATAGTAGGATCCCCTTATAATAAGGACCCCACTAAAGGTACCCCAAATATCAGAAGCCCCCGTGTATTCAAACAGCCCTAAGGAAGTGGCAAGCCTTATCATTGCGCCAGCATCTCACCAATCTCACCTCAGTGGAGCTAGGATGCCCAGTAGTACCCTTATTCCCTTTTTGGGGGGCTTAGGTTTCCTTATAAACCCCTTTAAGCTAAAAAGTGCAGCCTAGGTTACTGGGCAGCCTAGGGAGAGACAGGTACCAATGCGAGCTGTCCGAAGCCGAGATCAACGCATACTACGAGCTGCCTGGGCCCTATGGAAGCCACAGCAGCGCCGAAGCATGGAACGCCCCCGTGGTCGAGTCTCTACATGAGGGTTTACGAATAGAAAGGACCCCAATAAGGTAACCCTAAACCCTAAACCCTAAACCCTAAACCCTAAACCCTAAACCCTAAACCCTAAACCCTAAACCCTAAACCCTAAACCCCACAGCTCAGCCAAAAAATAAGCCCAGGAAAGAGCGTCTTCGCCAGCAGAAGGCTCCTGAAGCGCCAGAGGAAGGCGCAGAAACAGAGGAGCGAGATCCTGATTCCTGGTCAGGGATGCTTAGGGGCATTAGGGAATTGGGTACCTTGAATGCCTTATAAGGCATAAAAAGTTTATATATATATATATATATACATATATATATATATAATCCTGCTGTATACCTCATTCCTTGCTAAGAACTGGCAAGCTCCAACTCGCTGCCAGGAGGAGCGAGATGCTTGGATGCGCCAAGTGCTCACAGTGGAGGACCGGTTCTGCCCATGTAACCCTAAACCCTAGACCCTAAACCCTAAACCCTAAACCCTATACTTCCAGGGACCCATGAGGTTGCTAGAAGCCTGAAGGACACAATCGTCAGGTCCCTGAAGGTATAGGGCAATACCACCCAAGACACACGGCGGACTCGCTCTGTATGCTGTATGCGACATTCAACCAGAAACCCCCTAAGCTCAAAGTCCAGTTCTTACATTTGCCAGGAGCGTCGGGTGCTACAGCAGGCGCTCATGAGGCTCTCATCGGAGAAGAAGTCCCAGTTTTCCAGATTCTTCCCCTGAACCCTAAACCCTAAACCCTAAACCCTAAACCCTAAACCCTAAACCCCAAGCTTGAGTCCATGCTGTGTTGGAAGGCGCCTTGTGAGCTGCCTCGTCCGGATCTTGGCTCTGGGTCAATCTTGTCCGAACAGAGTTTGGGATGTTCCCGCTTATACAAACAGTCCTGAGTAGGGATTGTAGTATAGGATTTAGGGTTCAGGGTTTAGGGCTTATATATTGATAGCCCCTATTCAGAATCATCATAGTACCCCCGATTATAATCCCTATCAAGGACTGCTAGTATAATAGGGAACATCCCAAGACAGAGTGTCGGTGAAAGCTTTTCGGGTGCAGCCGTCTCTCGCCCTAAACCCTAAACCCTAAACCCTAAACCCTCATCCCTAAACCCTCAGAAAAACTACTTCAAGCCAAGGATAGACTTGACCAGGTGCAGCGCGACAAGCCAGGCCATATCGTTCTAAGGGCCTAAGAGGACTTAGGGGGCTTATAAAGTACAGCTATAATAAATTACTGTACCCTCTCTGCTTTTTAAGGGAATTTCTAGGGCCCTATACAGGCCCTCTATTGTACCTATTTGCTTAACGCGGCTGTTGCCCATTTGGTCGCTGCCCCAAATCGGGGCACGCAGCAGGTTTTCTGCTCGGGCACGCCAGTCCATGCCTCCTCACAGACGCGCTCACGCGCACGCGCGCTGGTAGCTGACCTGACTTTCAAGGATGAATGAAGGATCCCTGATGCGGAAATCTGTGGCATCTTCCATATCTCGTTGTTGTCACGAATGGGGTGGAGGGTGGGGGCGGGAGGTTGGGTACACATCTTCCGTACCTACTTGTTGGGTGAAAGGGGCGCAGGCACCTACTGAGACCTCTTTACATCAATTCCATGCTGGGGACGGCGCAGGCACTTCTCGAGACCTCTTGCTAAATCTTCCACAATCTACCATCCATCTTCTTCCCTAGGGGCCGGAGGCCAAAGCCTCACTGGCGCCGCGGCAGGGGCGTCGGCACATACGCCATTCACAGAGAGTTTAGGGTTTAGGGTTTAGGGTTTTAGGTTTTTAGGGTTTAGGTTTTCGGGTTTAGGGTTTCAGTTGAATCCCGAAACCTCAAGCGTTGGACCCCGCTTCGCGCGCAGGGAACTATCGGCTTTGGCGCGGGAAGCTGGTCTCGGAACGCTACTGGGCCTCCTTGCTCGAGGCCCGTTTGGAGGGTCGGGAGGTCTTGCCTAAACCCTCAACCCTAAACCCTAAACCCTCAACCCCAAACCCTAATGATTCCCGGTTGCAGCTCCATGGTAGTGAGGAACTGAAGCTGCAAGAGCATGTTCCTTTCTTGGGTTCAAGAGGATCACATTCAGGAATAACTTTCAGAGGGATTTACGGGCCATGCTAGATATAGCTGGCTATCGCGCACCCGGTTGTAGGGTTCAGTCACATTCGGTACGGCTTGGCTCCACTGGGTCACTGAGGTCTGAGTCGACCCTAAACCCTAAACCCTACACCCTAAACCCTAAACCCTAAACCGTTCCAGGCCGAGCAGATAGTTTCAGAAGAGATCAGCAGCTGCGTGTCTTGATCGCATGTGGTTTAGAGCTGTAGGACCACGGTTTAGGGTTCAGGGTTTAGGGTTTAGGGTGCCAGGGCTTTCGGGCTGAGGGGTTGGGGAAGCGTCATGCGCTGGAGCATGATGCCTCAAGAATATCTCAACCATAACCAAATTCAACCAATCCTCACAACCCCAAACCCCGCAAGACCCCCAAACCCCCCTAACTAAGGTACATACCCTAATTCGTAATCATGATCCCTAGTTCAAGTTAGGGTATATTCCTTACTTCAAGGGTTTTGGAAGATCTGGGCCCCCAAAACCCTGTTGCACAGTCGACCCTAACCCAAAACCCTAAACCCTAAACCCTAAACCCTGCATTAAGCCGACCCTCCCGCGCGGATAAAGTTCACGCCCCAGTGCCGTGGCGTTTTGGGGATCCCCAAGGTCGCTGAAGCGGCTGTGCTGGAACCCGGCTGGCCTTGCTGGCCAGAGTTAGGGGGTTTAGGGTTTAGGGTTTAGGGTTTAGGGTTTAGGGTTTAGGGTTTAGGGTTTAGGGTTTAGGGCTAGGGAACCCCGCAACCGCTGCGTCTTATTTCCGAGAATAATTCAACATACCCAAGCCCATACCCGTTAACCTATCAAAGGAGAGAACTGAAGGAAGGATTTGGCCATTCCCCTTCATTTCTTCTAAGGGGTATGTCCAAGGGGTATGTTGAATATTTCTTAGATTCACTTTATTGTTCCCCGGGTGAGAAGCAGAGAGTTGGCGCAGCTGCAGGAATGGCACTGGATTGGCCATTCTTGCGTTGCGGGGTCGTCTGTTCAGAGTACCCTAAACCCTAAATCCTAAACCCTAAACCCTAAACCCTAGACCCTAAATCGAGGGTTCAGGGGGTTCAGGGTTTCAGAGTTTTGAAGTTCATCGTGGCATGGGGCTTACAGAGCTGCGCTCTGTTCCACAGTGAGCTGCAGTGGCCGAGGGTTTAGGGTTGAGGGCTGAGGGTTGAGGGTTTCGTGTTTCGGGTTTAGGGCTTAGTGGTTGGTGCTCATGGGGGGGGAGCAAGGGTTTGGGGTTGAGGGATAGGTTAGCTGGCACTCACTCCTCACAGCTTCAGGTACAAAACAGGACCGATTGTTCGCTGCATGCTCCCGGATTGTCACCTGCGACAATGTCGTGGTATATAAAGTATAGTCTTATCACCACTTCGTTGACTTGTGATGTTCCCCCTTATACTAACAGTCCGCAGTAGGGATTATAGTAGGGGGTACTACAATCCCATTTTGGACTGCTCGTACAAGGGGGAACATCTCAAGCCATGACTGTTGTTCTTACTAGCATTCTCACCATCATCCAGTAAAGTGGGCGCAGGGGCAGACCCAGTACCCCCACCGCCAGAAAGTGTAAATTCGGATCTGGAATCTGCTCCTGCCCGCTTGTGCCAAGCCTCTGCCAGGAACAGCCACATCTTCAACCAGGCCTTACCCCATCAAAGAATATATGAAAATGGTTTAGAATATTCTTTGATGAGGCAAGACGGATCTTGGGTTCCTTCTGAGTGCTTTCTATTAAAGGGACCATGGGCATGACAACTTGCACAGGGCTTCCGAGATCGACGATCTGCTACGATGCCACACTTGGATCTTGATGAATTGCTGCCCTAAACCCTAAACTCTCTCAACCCGAAACCACCCTAAACCCTCAACCCTAAACCCTAAACCCTAAACCCAAATGTTCAACGAGTCGCTGCATGGTGCCTGCAAGGCTGTGCAGGTCTGGCGGATGCAGAAGCAGCAGCAAGCCGAAAAGAAAGAGGCGTCTAGGGTTTAGGGTTTAGGGTTTAGGGTTTAGGGTTTAGGGTTCTCTGGGCCAGATCGCCTCGAAATCTCGGCACCGAGCATGCCGTCAGGTCAAGAAGGATAAAGAAAAGGAAAAGCGTGAGCGCGAGAAGGCACGCACCGCATGCGCATGCATCAGATCAGCCTCGTCAACTAGCAACACACCTATTCATATTCCCTGGGGGGGGGGGGGCAAATGAACCCTAAAATCGGGGTCTCATACCCCATAATACTACCAGAAATGCCCAGTAAGTTTTGCGACCCTCAACCCAATACTTACGAGTATACATTCCTTGCAAGCTATATGAAAACCCTAAACCCTACAAGTACGACTATACATTCCTAGTAAGGTATATGAGCCCTAAATCCCATAATTGCTTCTATACATTCCTAGTAAGGTTTATCTGAACCATAAACCCCATAATTACTTGTTAAACCCTAAACCCTAGACCTTAAACCCTACATTCCTGGTAAGGTATATGAGCCATAAACACACTTCCCGGGTTCATCTGGTCCCCAAGGCCGGTCAAGGGTTTGACAGCGAGGCTGGGTCCTTCTGCTGGTTCGTAAACTTAACCCTAAACGCTAAACCCTAAACCCTAAACCCTAAACCCTAAACCCTAAACCCTAAACACCCCAAAACCGGCAGGCCGAGAAGCGAAAGGAGGTCGAAGCCAAGCTGGCCCAAGAAGAGCAGGTCAGACAGGACAGGCGGCCAGAAATCGGGGTCGGAATCCCTAAACCCTAAGCCGTAAGCCCTAACCCTAAACCCGAAACCCCAAACCCTAAACCCTAAACCCTAAACCCTAAACCCTAAACCCTAAACCCTAAACCCTAAACCGTTACCCTAAACCCTAAACCTTTATAAGTATACTATAGTAACCCCCCCACAACCCTATTCCAATTCTTAAGGCCCCCTATTTTAGAAATCGGGGGGGGGGGGGGGGTTGGCGGCTCCTTTTTGTGAGCCATGCGCCGCCAAGAGGCATTGGCCGAAACTCTTATGAAGGATCCCTGCATAACCCTAAACCCTAAACCCTAAACCCTGATTTATCAGTTCAGGTATATTCCTTAAAACAGGGGTATTGGGCTCTTTGGGTGTGCTCGTGGATGAAGGCTTAAACCTTCCACTTCGCTACCACTTCGAAATTCAGCTTCGCAGGGTTTAGTATTTCAGGGAGGGCAACTGATAGGGTGTAGGGTTTAGGGTTTAGGGTTTGGGGTTTAAGGTTAAGGGTTTAAGGGTTTGGGGTTTAGAGTTTAGGGTTCAGGGTTCAGGGTTCAGGGTTTGTGTCATTTGTTTTGTCATAAATGCTTGGCAGCTGTCTTCCGCGCACGGATTCCGAGGAGAAGCTCGCAAAGAAAGCCATGGAGCAGCTGCTCAGGGAGGAGGATGCCCTGCCGTTATCGGGGTTTCAACCACCAAGTCTGCAAATGGATGTTTCCGAAATGAGGGTTTAGGGTGTAGGGTTTAGGGTTTGGGGTTTAGGGTGTAGGGTTTGAGGTTTTGGGTTCAGCGTTTGGAGTTTAGGGTAAGGGAACCCTACTATTTGGCCAGATTGCGTCCAGTAGCGATTGGGCACGGCTGCAGGCACCAAGAATAGCAACAGTAAGCATTGACAGAGTCAGAATCGTACACAAATCAGCAGTGATAGCGTTTGCGCAGTTGGGTTTAGGGTTTATAGAAATTGTATAGGGTTTGGGTCCCAATAAGTTTTGACCGAAACGTTTTGACCGAAACGTTTTGACCGAAAGTTTTGACCGAAAGTTTTGACCGAAAGTTTTGACCGAAAGTTTTGTTTTTTGGAACTTAGTTTTCAATTTTTGGGAGGCGGGGCAAGGGAGGGGCTGGAGGGAGGGGGAGGGGGGGGGGGGAGGAGCCAATCTTGGGTTCCGCAACCAAACTGGAGCCAATTTTGGGCTTTAGGGGCCAATTTTTGAGCTTTAGGGGCCAATTTTGGGCTTTGGAACCAATTTTGGGCTCCCAATTTTGGGCTACGGAAGCCAATTTTTTAGTTTGGGGAGGCAATTTTTAAGCTTTAGACAATTTTGGGCTTTGCAGGGCTAAAGTCAACTTTGGGCTCGAGGAGGCCATTTTGGGGGCAAATTTGGCAATTTTGGGCTGAGCCAATTTTGGGCTCCGGGAGGTTTGGGAGGGTTTTGGGAGGGTTTTGGGGGTGTTTTTGCGTGGGTTTTGGGGGGTTTTGGGGGTTTGGGGGTTTTGGGGGGTTTTGGGGGTTTTTGGGGGGTTTTGAGGGGTTTTGAGGGGGGTTTTGGGTGGGTTTTGGGGGGGTTTTTAGGGGGGTTTTGGGGGGGTTTTGGGGGGGTTTGGGTGGTTTTGGGGAGGGTTTTGGGGGGGTTTGGGGGCGGGTTTGGGGGGGTTTTGGGTTTGGGTGGGTTGGTGGGGGGGGGGGGGATTTGGGAGGTTTTGGGGGTTTGGGGGTTTTGGGCGTGGCAGGGTTTGGGGGGTTTTGGGGGGGTTTTGGGGGTTTGGGGGGTTTTGGGTGTGGGAGGGTTTGGGGTGTTTTGGAGGGTTTTGGGGGGGTTTTGGGGGGGTTTTGGGGGGTTTGGATGATTGGGAGGCTTTTGGGGGGGGTTTTGGGGGGGTTTGGGGCGGGTTTTGGGGTGGGGTGGTTTGGGTGGGGGGGGGGGGGGTTTGGTGGGGGGGGGGGGGGTTGGGGCCCAGGGCCTCACGCGGTCTAATTTGGGACCTCTCGTTTCGTTGGAGGGTCGAGACTCATTTGTGGGCTTGACGTGTAGCCTAAGAGGTTTAAGCGAATTGAGCATTTGGTCTCCCAGGCGCTTTGGATTAACTTACTTCAACTCTGTATGTCAGTTGTTTAGACAAATATCTTGAAAATTCAGAATGATACCACATACAATTTCTATTTATTTTGTCTTGAGGGTTTAGGGTTTAGGGTTTAGGGTTTAGGGTTTAGGGTTTAGGGTTTAGGGTTTAGGGTTTAGGGTTTAGGGTTTAGGGGTTAGGGTTTAGGGTTTAGGGTTTAGGGTTTTGGGGTTAGGGTTTAGGGTTTAGGGTTTAGGGTTTAGGGTTTAGGGTTTAGGGTTTAGGGTTTAGGGTTTAGGGTTTATGTTTAGGGTTTAGGGTTTAGGGTTTAGGGTTTAGGGTTTAGGGTTTAGGGGTTAGGGTTGAGGGGTTAGGGTTTAGGGTTTAGGGTTTAGGGTTTAGGGTTTAGGGTTTAGGGTTTAGGGTTTAGGGTTTAGGGTTTAGGGTTTAGGGTTTAGGGTTTAGGGTTTAGGGTTTAGGGTTTAGGGTTTAGGGTTTAGGGTTTAGGGTTTAGGGTTTAGGGTTTAGGGTTTAGGGTTTAGGGTTTAGGGTTTAGGGTTTAGGGTTTAGGGTTTAGGGTTTAGGGTTTAGGGTTTAGGGTTTATAGAAATTGTGTAGGGTTTGGGTCCCAATAACGTTTTGACCGAAAGTTTTGACCGAAAGTTTTGACCGAAAGTTTTGACCGAAAGTTTTGACCGAAAGTTTTGTTTTTTGGAACTTAGTTTTCAATTTTTGGGAGGCGGGGCAAGGGAGGGGCTGGAGGGAGGGGGAGGGGGGGGGGGGAGGAGCCAATTTTGGGTTCCGCAACCAAACTGGAGCCAATTTTGGGCTTTAGGGGCCAATTTTTGAGCTTTAGGGGCCAATTTTGGGCTTTGGAACCAATTTTGGGCTCCCAATTTTGGGCTACGGAAGCCAATTTTTTAGTTTGGGGAGGCAATTTTTAAGCTTTAGACAATTTTGGGCTTTGCAGGGCTAAAGTCAACTTTGGGCTCGAGGAGGCCATTTTGGGGGCAAATTTGGCAATTTTGGGCTGAGCCAATTTTGGGCTCCGGGAGGTTTGGGAGGGTTTTGGGAGGGTTTTGGGGGTGTTTTTGCGTGGGTTTTGGGGGGGGTTTGGGGGGGCGTCGTGTTAGGGGGTTTTGCGGGGGGTTTTGGGGGGGTTTTGGGGGGGGTTGTTGGCGGGGTTTTGAGGGGGTTTTGAGGGGGGTTTTGAGGGGGGTTTTTGAGGGGGGTGTTGAGGGGGGTTTTTGAGGGGGGTTTTGAGGGGGGTTTTGGGGGGGTTTTGGGGGGGTTTTGGGGGGGTTTGGGGGGGGTTTGGGGCGGGTTTTGGGGGGTTTTGGTTTGCGGTTGTGTTTTTTGGGGGTTTTGGGGGGGTTTTGGGGGTTTTGGGGGGGGGATTTGGGAGGTTTTGGGGGTTTGGGGGTTTTGGGCGTGGCAGGGTTTGGGGGGTTTTGGGGGGGTTTTGGGGGTTTGGGGGGTTTTGGGTGTGGGAGGGTTTGGGGTGTTTTGGAGGGTTTTGGGGGGGTTTTGGGGGGGTTTTGGGGGGGTTTTTGGGGTTTTGGGGGGTTTGGATGATTGGGAGGCTTTTGGGGGGGGTTTTGGGGGGGTTTGGGGCGGGTTTTGGGGTGGGGTGGTTTGGGTGGGGGGGGGGGGGGTTTGGTGGGGGGGGGGGGGGGGGGGGTTGGGGCCCAGGGCCTCACGCGGTCTAATTTGGGACCTCTCGTTTCGTTGGAGGGTCGAGACTCATTTGTGGGCTTGACGTGTAGCCTAAGAGGTTTAAGCGAATTGAGCATTTGGTCTCCCAGGCGCTTTGGATTAATTTACTTCAACTCTGTATGTCAGTTGTTTAGACAAATATCTTGAAAATTCAGAATGATACCACATACAATTTCTATTTATTTTGTCTTGAGGGTTTAGGGTTTAGGGTTTAGGGTTTAGGGTTTAGGGTTTAGGGTTTAGGGTTTAGGGTTTAGGGTTTAGGGTTTAGGGTTTAGAAGGGGAGGGGGGGGGGGGGGTGCAGCTGAGGAAGATGACAACATCAACACGATGGAGAGCCTGGTGCCCCAGTTTCGGGTTTAGGGTTCAGGGTTTATGGTTCAGGTTTTTTGTTTAGGGTTTGAGTGTTTAGTGTGTAGCAACAAACAAACCCCTTACAATCAAGTAAACAAGGCATTTTGGGTTTGGGGTTTAGGGTTTAGGGTTTAGGGTTTGGGGTTTGGGATCTAGGGTTTAGGGTTTAGGGATTTGTTGGTATAGGGTTTGGGGTTAAGGACAGATGCTTGTGGTACGGTTTTTGTCTTGGTCTTATGGTTTAGGGTTTAGGGTTTAGGGTTTAGTGTTTAGGGTTTAGGGTTTAGGCTTTAGGGTTCAGGGTTTAGGGTGAAGGGTTTAGGGTTTCAGGGTTTAGGGTTTAGGGTTTAGGGTTTAGGGTTTAGGGTTTAGGGTTTAGGGTTTAGGTTTTAGGGAAGTTGATAACTTTTTCGTGACCTGAACTAAACCATCGAAAATTGCAACGAAATTAAGACGAAATTCAGACGCAATTAAACCAGGTTTAGGGTTTAGGGTTTATAATGGCAATGTAACCAATGAAAACACAGGGTTTTTGAAGACAATCAGCTTATTCCATAGGAAAACCAGTGAGTTCTATGGGTTTAGGGTTTAGACGGGGGAGGGGGGGGGGGGGGGTGCAACTGAGGAAGATGACAACATCAACACGATGGAGAGCCTGGTGCCCCAGTTTCGGGTTTTGGGTTCAGGGTTTATGGTTCAGTCATTTTGTTTAGGGTTTGAGTGTTTAGTGTGTAGCAACAAACAAACCCCTTACAATCAAGTAAACAAGGCATTTTGGGTTTGGGGTTTAGGGTTTAGGGTTTGGGGTTTAGGGTCTAGGGTTTAGGGTTTAGGGATTTGTTGGTATAGGGTTTGGGGTTGAGGACAGGTGCTTGTGGTAAGGTTTTTGTCTTGGCCTTATGGTTTAGGGTTTAGGGTTTAGGGTTTAGTGTTTAGGGTTTAGGGTCTAGGGTTTAGGGTTTAGGGTTTAGGGTTTAGGGTTTAGGGAAGTTGTTAACTTTTTCGTGGCCTGAACTAAACCATCGAAAATTGCAACGAAATTAAGACGAAATTAAGGCGGAATTAAACCAGGTTTAGGGTTTAGGGTTTATAATGGCAATATAACCAATGAAAACACAGGGTTTTTGAAGACAATCAGCTTATTCCATAGGAAAAGCAATGAGTTCTATTAGGAGTCCTTAAAAACACAAGGGTTTTTAGGGTTTGGGGTTTAGGGTTTAGGGTTTAGGGTTTAGACGGGGGAGGGGGGGGGGGTGCAGCTGAGGAAGATGACAACATCAACACGATGGAGAGCCTGGTGCCCCAGTTTCGGGTTTAGGGTTCAGGGTTTATGGTTCAGGCATTTTGTTTAGGGTTTGAGTGTTTAGTGTGTAGCAACAAACAAACCCCTTACAATTAAGTAAACAAGGCATTTTGGGTTTGGGGTTTAGGGTTTAGGGTTTGGGGTTTAGGGTCTAGGGTTTAGGGCTTAGGGGTTTTTTGGTATAGGGTTTGGGGTTAAGGACAGGTGCTTGTGGTAAGGTTTTTGTCTTGGCCTTATGGTTTAGGGTTTAGGGTTTAGGGTTTAGTGTTTAGGGTTTAGGGTTTAGGGTTTAGTGTTTAGGGTTTAGGGTTTAGGGTTTAGGGAAGTTGTTAACTTTTTCGTGGCCTGAACTAAACCATCGAAAATTGCAACGAAATTAAGACGAAATTAAGACGGAATTAAACCAGGTTTAGGGTTTAGGGTTTATAATGGCAATATAACCAATGAAAACACAGGTTTTTTGAAGACAATCAGCTTATTCCATAGGAAAACCAATGAGTTCTATGGGTTTAGGGTTTAGACGGGGGAGGGGGGGGTGCAGCTGAGGAAGATGACAACATCAACACGATGGAGAGCCTGGTGCCCCAGTTTCGGGGTTAGGGTTCAGGGTTTATGGTTCAGGCATTTTGTTTAGGGTTTGAGTGTTTAGTGTGTAGCAACAAACAAACCCCTTACAATTAAGTAAACAAGGCATTTTGGGTTTGGGGTTTAGGGTTTAGGGTTTGGGGTTTAGGGTTTAGGGTTTAGGGGTTTTTAGGTATAGGGTTAGGGGTTGAGGACAGGTGCTTGTGGTAAGGCTTTTGTCTTGGCCTTATGGTTTAGGGTTTAGGGTTTATAGAAATTGTATAGGGTTTGGGTCCCAATAACGTTTTGAGCGAAACGTTTTGACCGAAACGTTTTGACCGAAACGTTTTGAGCGAAAGTTTTTTTTTTGGAATCACGTTTTATTTTCTGAAGAGGCTGGGGCCTCATTTGGCCAATTTGGACTTTTCCCAGAGCCTAATTTGGGGCCTCCGCTCGCGGGGCTCGACTTGGGCCTTCTGGGCGAAACGCTGCTGGTTTTTTTTTTCAGGGCGCTGGAACCCTAGCTTTTGCATTTTCTTGGCCGTTTCTGGGTGCCTGCCCTTGGCCAAGGGCGAAATGCTGCTCCTTTTTCTGGCAGGGCGCTGGGGCCGCAAGGGGAAACGCTGTTTCTGGGTGCCTGCCCAAGAGCTGCCAGATTTTTTGGCAAAGCGCTGGAACCCGAGCCTTTGCCTCTTTTTGGCTCTTTCTGGATGGCAGAGTATGGGAATTGCCTTATGTTTTTCGGGGGCCTCCTGGGGTGGCCCATTTATTTTTTGGAGAGGGGGATGGCTTTCGAGGGGTTTCCTAATTCTTGCATCAATGATACTCTGATATTCCTTTTCGGATGGTTCCTAGGAATCTGCATAATATCATAAGCCAGGGAAGGGGGGGGTCTCAAGGCGCCTTTTGGGGCTTTAAGCAGAACACACGCAGGTCTTGCTTTTGTTGCTCCTCACTGCGCGTTCGCTAGGAGAGTCTTTGTCTCGACGTCCAGTATGGGAACGTTGTCTATGAACGGTTGGTCTCCGTATTCGGGACTGGTTCCCACTATGTACATGGCAGAAACGGTTTCTCCGTAATACTTTTCCAGTATGAACTTGTACACATTCAGCTGGAGGCGGTAGTGCCACAGAGTGCAGTCGGAAACATTGCTCAATGGTGTTCGCATGAACTTGAGGGTTTAGGGTTTAGGGTTTAGGGTTTAGGGTTTAGGGTTTAGGGTTTAGGGTTTAGGGTTTAGGGTTTAGGGTGTAGCACGGGTCAGCTGTACGCAGTTGTGTGCAGACATGCCCACCCCAAGGCCACCCAAACACTACTCAAAACGAAACAAGCCGGAGCCAGCCAAACCAAAGCCAGCCCACCTTCAAACACTTCTGCGTCCACCACTGTACTTCGGACTAATACCTAATATGCTTTCTGATGTCATGGAGCTTGCCTATGAAGATGCCCTGCTGCCAGGTAACATTTAAGAAGATGTTTTGAGAAAGTCATTAATTAGAATTAGGAGTTTTGGAGAGAAAAATTAGGTTTCGCGTTGGGGGGCATCTTCGGCCGCAGGGCCTTTTCATTGTCCCTATTCTCTTTGCCGGAGTGTCGAGAATGTACGGCGAAAGGCCTGTTGTTCTAAAGATACCGCGCGAAGGTCATGTCTAGAAGCTTCCGAGAGAAAAACTAGGTTTGACGTTGAGGCGAAAGGCCTGTTGTTCTAAAGAAACCGTAGAAGGTCATGTCTAGAGGCTTGGAGAGAAGAAACCCTGTGTTGTATTCGGGGAAGTCTTCGGCCGGAAGGCCTTCTCATTGTTTCTGTTCTTTTGCCGGAGTGTCAAGGCTGCATGGCAAAAGGCTTGTTGCTCCAAAGAGACCTTGTGAACTTCCGAAAGAAAAACCAGGTTTTGCGTTGGGGGAGATTGTCAAGGCTGCGTGGCAGCCACCCCCCCCCCCAACTTGATTTCGAGGGGGGCTGCATGGAGAAGGCCTGTTTTAAAGATGCCGTGTGAAGGTCATGAGAAAATCAGGGCCTTCTCATTGTTTCTATTCGCTTTGCCGGAGTGTCAAGGCTGGGTGGCAAAAGGCCCGGTGTCCGGGCAGCCCCCAAATTCACTTCGGATAGGGGGGGGGGGGGTTTCCGTTTTAAAGGGCGCGCCTCCGCCAAGCATTGACCCCCCCGGCAATTGAATTCGGATAGGGGGGGTATCCTGGTGAAAGGCCCGGGCAGCCCCCAAATTGACGTCGGATAGGGGGGGTATCCGTTTCAACAGCCCGGGACCCCCCGCAATTGAATTCGGATAGGGGGGGGGGGTATCCTGGTTAAAGGCCCGGGCAGCCCCCAAATTGACTTCGGATAGGGAGGGGGGGGGGGTATCCGTTTTAAAGGCCCGGGGCCCCCCCACAATTGATTTCGGATAGGGGGGGGG